>LOEQ01002317.1:76185-112446 GCA_001685075.1 Bramus lutescens | reverse complement strand
GTACATTTACACAATGGAGTACTACACAGCAGAAAAAATGATGACATCTTGAAACCTAATATAGACAAGCTCAACAGAACTACCATATATGGCTGCCCATGCATGCTTCAATTATGCCAGGGCATAAATTTCATTTTTTCAATTTAACTTATAAAAAAATCTTCTTTATAAATTAGATTTATTTATCTACTTATGTTTTTGAGCTAGAATCACACACTTTAGTCCTGTACCTTAAACTCACAGCAATTCTCCTGCCTCATCCTACTGTATGCTTGATTTGGAGGCAAGTGCACCCTTTTCAGGTTTTTATGTTGGATTTTGTATTGTAATTGCAGATGAATTTATGATATTAAGAGTGTGGGTTCATATCTATGGCCACTTTTCCATTTCATTAATCTGCCTATTATATGATAATAGACTATTTATTACTATAGTTTTACAGTGAATTTTGATATCATGTAAGCTCTCTTTGGTCTTTGCAGGTAGTTTTGCTATTATATGTATTTTGTTCTTTCTATATGTATTTTACCATATACTATATTTTCTAGAACCATCTCCAATGGTGGACAGGTCCCAGCAGAGGATGTAAGGAGTTGGTGGGGGGGAGGTGAGCCAGGTCATGATGGTCAGGAGAATCTTGCAGTCTGACTGACTAGCAGCCAGATTGCTTCTATACAGAATTTATTAAGTAGGGATGCATTCATGTTATTTCAAAACATGGATCATATCATTTTTGGTTTTGGACATATGTTTCACATCTTTTAGTCATCATTAATAAACTATGACAGTAAAGAGTTATCATTCCCCTCAAGTTTTGACATCATTAATAAACATTTATCATTTTTACTCATTAACCACATAACCCAATTTTTAAGAATCTAGAAACATATGACAAGTTGTTCTCAGGCTGGTTGTTTTTGTGGCTGCAAGGACCTTTGACTAAAACAATCTTCAAGCCAGCCCAGCCATGCTGACACATTCCAAGCTGTCTGTTATTAACTCGCAATGGTCAGAGTGACCAAGAAATATCCTCAGATCAAAGCTGCTGCAGTTATTATTCAAATTCTGGCATAAGACAATGTTTATATTTTATATCTTTAAATAATACCTTTATCATATGTTACATCGTTCTTTGTCCATTAGTATAAGTGTCTGTGTAAAACAGGTAACTTCAGCTAATCTAACTTTCTTGCTATACATGCTACATAATTGCCCGAGTGTATAGTAGGAAGAGAATTACAGTCTGAACTGTGATCAACTCCTCTATGTAGTGATAGGGGAGAGTGGCGAGCAGGCCTGCTTTTCCTCCCACCCGGCTCCCCCACAGCTAGCTTATACCCCGAAATAACAACACACAAATTGCATTCATTTAAGCACTGCCTGCAGTTTCTTTATTAACCATTGAAAGTAACACATAGACAGATGACCCTCCTACATCGTCTCTAGTCCACTGAATCTTGCTGATCTTTTTAAGTTTACTTTGTTTTGATTATCTTGTTCCTGTGTAAGTACAGGGACAGATGTTGCAAAAAATGTCTCATAGACTCATAAAGAGATCTCTGTCTTCATGTGTTTCACAACCTCCAAGGTGTAAGGAAGACCTTCAAGTAGATAAGGATATCTCTCCTTAAAGCAGAGGGAGGGGGATAGTAATGCTTAGGACTGTCCTAGGAAAACTTAGAAATGACATTCCTGGGAGAAGGCATAAATGATTCAGAAAAAATTCCCATCAATCCAAATATTCCCAAATTGTACAAATATTTAAAGTCTCCCAAGTATGCAATAGGTGGAGATAAAAATCAAAGGTGGCATGGTGGGCCTCATGTGGCTCAGCTTGGCTGGATCTTTGCCAAACAGCTCTAATGACTTTATGACTTCTGCCACTCCCATAGGATATGGCTGTGCCATTAAACGTAGTTTAAAGATCACCTTGCAAGCCACCAAATGGCATTTAGGTAAACTATTCTTCGTCACATTGAGCATTAGTATTCTGATCACATTACACTACTTCAGACAAATAAAAACCAAATTTAGGAACATTTCAGTCTTCGGATGCATCAGTGAGTCCTTTGTTTTGTTTTGTTTTTGAGTTTCTCTGTAACTTTGGGGCTAGCTCTTGTAGACTAGGCTGGCCTTGAACTCACAAAGATCTGCCTTACTCTGCCTCTCCAGTGCTGGGATTAAAGGTGTGTGACCACCACCACCTGGCTGAGTCATTTTAAATCTTCAGTAGGTAAATACATATCTCTCCTGAAAAACCAAGGAGGCAAGAACCTACACCTGAGGCTTACCTCTGACCTCCACAAGCATACACACCCTACTCACACACATAGAAACACACACACACACACACACACACACAATACTTTTTCCAGTGCAGACTAGGCTTGTTTTGAAATCATAGAGATCTGCTTGCCTCTGCCCCATCCCTACCTGTGTTGAAATTAAAGATGCATGCCGCCACATCCAGCATCCAACTGTTGATTTTTAGAGCCTGTTGTTTTGATTGTCAGATCCGGATTGATGGAGGCAATTTGAGAAAATGGAAAGATGATACTGGCATCTGTAGAAGCAGATTGTTCCTATGAGAACAGAGGAGAGCAGCGTGTGTCTGAAGGGTGGAGCCTGCACCCAGGCGCACAGGGCTTGTGGGTCTTAAAGGGCAGAAAATGGAACTTTCATTTTCGGGTGGACAGTTCCATCTGTAAATCTGTTTCCTGCAGTCCAAGACTATAGGTGCCCGTGGATATTCAGATTGCTACCTTCTTGTTGGGAGTTCCCAGTGAGTAAATGTCTGCAGATGTTCCCAATATGTTGGCCTCCTTATGAGAATTTCTCAATGCTCCTGAAACGCTTCATATTTCAAACTCGTTAATCTTTCAGTGTTGACTGAGATTTGTGATTATAGACCAAATTGGAAACAAATATTATTTTGAATGTTTGAATCTTTCCATCCATGTCTATGGTGCATTTTCCCTGTTATTGAAATTATTTGATTTTTTTTTAGTTTTGCCTGTCTTATGTTAAGTTTTTCTGCAAATATCTTTGTGATTTGGTATTATATTACAAATAGGATTTTTTTAAATTGATGTTTCAGTTCTTTTATTTTATCTGTGCCAAAATTATTTCTTGTAATTGAGAACATATCGTATTGTCTCTTCTTCTGTTTGTCTGGGTATTAAAGCATTGTTCTGTGATCACTCACAGGCACCTTATGATTCTTCCTTTAGTTTAAAATTAAGGTATAGTTAACATGATTTAAGACCCATTCCTTAGTAGTGCACAGTCTAGGAGTCTGACAAACTTCTATAGCTATGTTATTACCATCACAAACAAAACATAGAACAAAAAAAACCCCAAGTGATTACATTCACCATCATGTTGTAAGGGCATGGGAGTGGCCAGGAGAGATGGCGAGGTTGGAATTTCCCTTGCTGTACAAGCATCAAAATGAGAGCTCAATCTCTAGCACCCATAAAAAAAGCTGGGTTTTAATGACTCATCCTTGTAATTCCCTAACTGGAGAGGCAAAAAGAATAGAATCTCTAGGGCTTGCTGGCCAGCCAATCGCCAATCTAGTTGAACCAATGGGCCCCACTTTCAGTGAGAGATTCTGTCTCAAAAGTAAGCTGGGGAATGAATGAAGAAGACAACTAGGTTGAGCATGAACGAGGAAGACAACCAACAATGATTTAGGTCTTCATATACATGAACTTGTTTATACCCTCATACACATGTACACACAGAGCAGGGGAGGGAAAGGCAAGGGGGCAGGGAGAGAGAGGAGGAGGAGAGAAATGCACAAACACTTATGAACACATGCACACATATATTTGCATACACATACAAAAAAGCATAGGACATGAACGGAAAGACCTCTCAACAGTAAAAGCTGGCTCAATTTGAGCAACAAAATGGAGTAGTGTTAGACAGATATTCACACAACCCCACTGATATAAATAAGTAATCAAGCATCTGCATGAATAGAAGAGATGATTGTCAAATACCGGAGCCGGGTAGTTAAAATATCCTGGAGTAGGGGATCACATTAGTCCTCGCTCCTTAAGTACACATTGTCATCTGGATTTCTTTCTAACGTATGTTTCAAGGAAAGAGGAAGAAAGAGTCAAGAAAAAGTAAAAGTGAAGTTGAGCAGCCCGACAAATGCTGCCATACCCAGGTACTCTTGTGAAGCGATGATACAAATGTCACTTTTTCTTTGTAGTCTCTTTCTCTTGTCTTATACCATTTCCAGTGGAAACTCAAACTCAGAGAGATGTGAAAACTTTTTTAAATGTGTTCCCTGGAGGTGTTGGGGTCTTAAAAACAAGGGGAATCTGAGACAATGACATGGTCAAGAGGGACCAAAGGAGATGTGAACTTGTATTACCTACTATTACAAACCAAAATAAAAAATGATGAAAGATAAAATACCCTGAAAAATAGTGGACTTTAGTTGATTAAAAACTGTCAATAATGGTCTATTAGTTGTAAAACATATGACTTTCCTTTCCTTTACTAACAATTGGATGAATTATCCACAGGGATAGTTGGTACTCCATGCTATTTACTTAATTGCTTTGTAAAAATTTCCAAAAGTATTTGTTTGTGTGTGTGTGTGTGTGTGAGTGCGTTTGTCTCTGTATTTGAGTAAGGTGTGTATGCTTGTGGAAGTAAGAGGTTAGTCTCATATATAAATTTTTACCTCCTTCTTGTTTGAGACAGAACCTCTCATTGTTCAATGTTGAGTATTGGTCCTCAGTCTTCTGGCGATTCTCCTATCTTCACTTTCCTATGGAGTTCTGAGATTACAGGTATATCCACTACTATGTTTGGCTGTGATATGGTGTCTGGGGATCCAAACTCAGGATATTACACTTGTGTGGCAAGCACATTATCCACTGAGCTATTTCTTTTGCCCCCAGAAGCATCTTAAAAATAAAGTCAATCCATTTTTTTTAAAAAACACCCTAACAAATAATTTTTCTAAAATGAGTATATTATTGATGTCTCCACCATCAGTACATGAGTGCATTATTTGGTCTGTCTCATCAGCAAGTTACTTTGCACATGCCCAGTTCCTTTTACTTTAGCTTTATTAATAGGATTATTATGTCAGTCTTAGTTAGCTGTTATCTAATGTTTTGCTTTTCCCACTTATTAAGAAAAATGTGAGAACACTCCCTAAACTTTTCAATACTTGCCATTTTCTGCTCTTCTAACATTGGCCATCCTGAAGAGAGTGAGATGATATCCTATTGTGGGCTTTGATTTTCATTTCTGTAGTATCTAGGGACAGAGAGCAAATGTTCATGTGCTTAATGGACATCAGCATATGTTCTTTGGAGAAATGTTTATTCAAGGTCCACAAGTCTTGAAACTCAATGTTGAAATCTGACACTGAAGGTATAGTATCATAAGGAAAGACTTTTGAAAGATAAGTAGCTTATAAATAAATAGCATTCACGATGAGATTGGCATCCTCATAAAAGAGACATTAGTAGTCTTAGCTGGGGTCATCCTTGTAGATTCCTGGTAGATTTCCTTGTGCCAGGTTTTACATGACCCTGAAATGACCCACCCCATTTCCAGTAGCGTCTTTCAGTATTCTCCCCTCCAGCACTCCCTCACCTGATCAATCCTTAGTCTTTACTACAACTTGATGTGCCATGTTGTGTTGATACTCATGGGAGACCTGTCCTTTCATAAACAGAAACAGAGGAGGAGTGGGTGGGATGATGAGAGCAGAAGGAGGGTGGGGGGGAGAGAATGGGAGGAAGGGAATAAGGGAAACAAATAAAAAAAAACTTTACTCTTAAAATAAAAATAATACATTATAAAAATAAAAGGAGAGATGTTAGTGTCAGTGAACTCTTTAGTCCTTTCTCCTATGTGAGGCCACAGAGAAGCCGTCACATATAATCCAGAAAGGTTGCTCTAGTCCCTGAATCTTCTGGCACCTTGATCTTCAATTTCGCAATCTCCAGAATGTGAGAAATTAATGTTTGCTTTTTACATGTTTCCCAGTTCGTGTTTTTCTGTTCCAACAAGACAGAATGTACTAAAGCAAGTACTTTGCACATTTTAAAACAAGGTAGAGGTTGTCTTTGGTGAGTTCTAGAGTCTTTCACATTCTATGTGTATAGATCATTTGTAGTTTTTCTCCCCATTCTGCAAACAGATGTTCACCCTGAGAATTGCTTCTATTCACATACAGAAGTTTTAGTTCGGTGTAGCCCACTTTAAGTTCAACCCCCTTAATAAATTTATATTCATTTTATGTTGCGTTGGTGTTCTGCCTGCATGTATGTCTGTGTGAGGTTGTCCTCTGGAGGTGGAGTCACAGAAAATTGTAAGCTGCCATGTAGGTGCTGGGAATTGAACTTGGATCCTCTAGAACAGCAGCAATGCTATAACCACTAAGCCTTCTCTTCACTCTTTTTGTTTTATTTTGATTTAATCTGTGAGATAGTGTTTCCAACATCAATGTCCTGGAAACTTCCCCTGCTTTTCCCCACCCATAGTAGTTTAACTGTTTTGTGTTCTACATTTATGTCTTTAATGTATTTTAATCTATGTATAAAGAGTATTTATGTATATGGAATATATGTCTATGTATATGGACTATATGGAGTTTCTGTATATGGAGGAAAGCCAGGACCCAGCTCATTCCAAGGTTCAGAATTGTGCTCTCTTCCTATCCTTCTTTGTAAAAGATCATCCATTTGTCTATTGTACAGGTCTGGCGTTCTAGGGATTCATGTGGCCATGTAAACAAGGGTTTATTTTTGAGCTCTCTATTCTGTGGCATTATCTGTAAGTCTCTATTTTTTTCACTAGTGTTGTGAGGTCTTAATTACTGTTGTTTGATACTGTTTTATAAACAGATTTGAAATCAACAGTTGTGAGGCTCTGACTTTGTTTTCTCGAGATTGCTTTTGATTTTTGGATCCCTTAGGATTCCATAAAGACTTTAGGGTTTCTTTTCTCAGTTTCTGAAAACAGGCCTTTACAATTATAATAGAAAGTACACTGTTGACTCTGAAGATTGTTTAAATAGATTTATTTTCACAATCTAACCTAGAAATGTTTAGTTATTTCTTTTTATTCTTTTATCAGTGTTTGATAGTTTCTGTTGTAGAATCTTTCCCTCTTTGGATAAACTTGTAATGTTATTACATATTATTTCTGATAATATGTAATAAATGTGAATTTATTGTTTCCTTTATATTATTCTAGTATATATAAACATAGCTAAATTTTGAGTATTTATTTTATACACTATAACTTTGCTGAATTATTTTGCTGTCCCTAACAATCATATATGTATATACGTAGTATAAGCGTTTGTGAGAGTGTTTAATTTATCTTACACAGTTGATCAAGCCATCAATAAACAGAGATGAGTCTATGCCTTCTTTTCCAGTTTGCACATCTCCCTTGCTTTTTCTCACCAGATATTCTGTTTGTTCTTCCAGTTCACATTGATGGTGCTGCAAGCCATCCCTGTTCTGAACAGAAGAAAAACCTTTTGGCCTCTTACAATATAGTGTAAAGCTAGCTTTGAGCTTTTTGTACATGCGGAAGTATCTTATGTCAGCAGTGAGGGGACAGGCACACTAAGACATGCTATCACTTTCAACAGTCTGAGAAGTCCTTTACACTTCTAGGGGCCTTAACTCAGGCTAAACTTAGATTCATAGAAAACAATATTAGGGCTACGTAGTTTATGAAGTAGTTTTGGTTTAATAAAAGTATTTTAGTACAGATTTAAGAATGAGGGTTAAGAGAAAGACAGGCACTCAAAAAATAGTAAGACAACAGAAGGTGTAAGCATGGGTTTCTCCCAGAAGACTCTCAGGAAGTGAGGTACACCCTAGTAGGAATATGGGCTCAAGGAGGGAGAACTATACTGGTCTGAGCTTTATCAACATTCCCTTTGGGAGCTCTACTTACGTGTCAAAAGGTTGTCAAAAACTTTTCCTTTTTTTTCTCTTTTGATAAGTGAAACTATAAATCAGATGCCCCCTATAGTAAAACCAGAAGCCACTAAGTTACACAAGAGTTAGTATGTATCCCTTCCCTTGGGGCTTTGGTTGAGATTTTGGTTGAGAACTTTAAGGTCTTTCAGCTTCGTTCCTGTCTTCGTTTATTTCTGTTACTAGCTGGTCAAGAATCTTTATCAAGAAAAATGTATTTACTATTGTCAAATGTTCTTTCTGCATAAATGGAGATGATCTTATGTTTTTTCTCCTTTCTCTTAATGTGTTTTATTACATTGGTAGAATATCATAAGTTAAGACATCACTACATTCTGAGTATAAAGCCTACTTAATTATGGCATATACTTCTTTCACTGTGATGTTAACTAGTGTTTGTATAGTAACATTATTAAGGAATGTGAGTTTATAGTTTTGGTTTTTGATGTCCTTGGTTTTGCTCTCTGGGGAATGTTGGCTTTCTAGGAAGATTCTTTTGAGAATGACATATGATTATTGGGAAGAGACTTAAGGAAGGATTGACCTTATCTCTTCTCTAGAAGTTTAGATTTGCTTGCAGAGCTTCTGGCAGGAGCCCTTTCTTTTGGGGGGAGATTTATCACTGTTTTAAAATCTTCAATGAGATGTAAGTTTACTCAGTTTTTATGATTCAGTCTTTATTGTATCTTTCCAAAATTTGTACATCTCTTATTCCTTTTCCAACCACCAGATAAATAATTTCCCTTTAGTATATAAATAATTTACCATCCTTCTTGTTTTTGTAACATCCTTTAAAAATGATTCATCTTTATTGTTTGTTTCTTATTTGAGTTGAGTCTTTATTCATGTTTTCAGTCAGAGTTTAGGGATTCTATTGATCTTTTAAAAACTGCACACTCTTTGTTTCATTGATTTATTATTGGCCCACTATTCATCACTATCTGATGCCTATTGTTTACTTCTGCTAGCTTAGAGTTTAGTTTGTTCTTCATATTCCAGTTTCTTGAGGCAAGAGGATGGGTGTTGGTTTAGTATTATTTTTTGAAGCATTTGCCACTAAGATTTAAAGATACTCTATATATACTCTGTATCCTAGTGGCAAATACTTTCCCAAACTAATAATTAATGATAATAATAGTCATGTATCTTCCTACTTTACAAACTTCTCTTTATTAACATTTGTCTCCAAGTGTTTTAGCTTCTTTTGTGATTTCTGTTTTGAAATGGATTGTGTAAGAGGATGTTTGATTTCCATCTCTTTAAGAATTTTCCTGTTTTCCTTCTGTGTCTGGTTTCTGATTTCTAGAGAAAAAAAATCTTGATTTCAGTCTTGTAAATACTTCCATTTTTTGTTACTTAACCCATCTACTATCTTGGCACATTTTCCATGTGTCAAGTGTGGACCCAGTGGACATGTGTATTCTGTTAAATCTAGTGTTCTGTCTTCTTCTATTAGTTTTACTTGATTCCTTTTACATACAATGTCACTCAGCTCTTCTCTTATGCAGCTTCTGTCTTGTTAGTCTGAATGTCATTTACAATGAGCTATCAAAATATGACACATTTATTGCATTTTAGCCATTTCCTCTTTATTTTTTATTAATCTTTGATATAGTGGTTACTTCCCTTCATTCTTTCTACTTTTGCATGACATTAATTTTTAAATTCACTTTATGTTTTTTATTTTATGTTTCAGCTGTTTTGCTTGCATGTGTATCTGTAACACATGGGCATATAATGCTTATGGAATACAGAATAGGGCAACAGGAGCATGATCAGTTCTGACAGTTGCCATCAATTGCCCATGAAATTCTACTTTGATATTCTGCTCCCTCCCACATTGTTATTGATCATAAAATTTACTTACTTCATATCTTATACATTCATTGAATAATTTTTACCTACATATTCTTGCTATACATCTGTTTATTATTTCTATAGTTTTCTTTATGAATCTGTGTATTATGTTTATCTTTACCTGGAAATTGTATATTATGCATGATTTTTTTCTTCTATTTATCATCCTTTTACTCAATTAAGAATTTTTCCAGAAGCCAGGCAGGAGTAGTGCATGCCTTTAATCCCAGCAACTGGGAGGCAGAGGCATGTGGATTTCTGAGTTTGAGGACACCCTGGTCTACAGAGTGAGTTCCCTGACAGCCAGGACTACACAGAGAAACCTGTCTCAGGATAAAATTTTTTTCCAGAATATATTATAAAGCAGGTGTGGTGTTCCAACTTCTGCATGTCTAGATAGTTTTAATTTCTTCATTTTGAAGAATATTTTGGCTAGATAGAGTATAATTGAGTAATGGTTTCTTTTCTTTTGGTACATCTAATATATTATGCCTGCTAGTCTATGATAGCTCTAAGAACTCTGTGGAGAGTAAGTCAGAAGCTTCTTTGTACATGATGAGTCATTTTCTCTTTCTGATTTTACATTTTTATTTTCCCATTGCTTTAACAGACTATAATTTGACTTAAGGGTTGACCTCTTATAATTATAATGAACATTTTTCTGAACTTCTTGAACTTATAAGTCCATTTCTTCTAGGATGTGGGAAAAATATGACCATTATTTACTCAAATAAATTTTAAATAAACATATGCCATTCCCCCTTTTTCTGCTTTTGACACTTCCATGACATGCTGGTGTTCCTGTCAATACTCAGCCTTTCTTTTCTTTCCCCCTTTTCTTCTGTAGTGGTGACTGTAAAACTTCAGTGTTTGACTGCTCTGATTTGCTTGCTTCTTAGACCTTGGGTTTCTGACAGATTCTTTTCACACTTTTACATCTTTGTTAGAATTCTTGATTTGTTTATTCATCTTTTTCTGGTTTTGTCTGGTCACTCATTTAATTTACTAAGCGTCTTTGTATCTTGATTCTTTGCCATTTTAGCTTTTCCTCTTTGCTTTGCATGCATTGAATTTATTTCTTTAGATATTCCATGACTGTTTCATTATGTGTCTGATTGTTTGAAATTTTGGCATTTGCAAAAATTTCCAAGTCTCCCGGGTTTTGCAGTCAGGTTTCATACATAGAAGGTTTTCTCTGTTCAGCTTGGCTGCATATTCTGTAGGTTTAGCAAGCTGTATCTGGATGCATCTTCTCTGGCCTTGTTCCTTTAAATTCATTGAAAAAGGTCTGCCCATAACCTCTCGGGAGGTGTGGCCTTGTGCCTCTCTGGACTGTTGTAACAGGGTGGGTAGCTTGCAGAACAGTGTTCCTGGCACTCCATCTGGTTCCATCTTGCTGCCTGTCTGTGACACTGCCTACTCCTGTGCACATTTAACTAACCGTTCCCAACTTACTGTCTCACTTCTAGTCAGTATTTGGATTCAGTCAAGGAGGAAACAAGTGTGAGCATCTCCCTTTCCTAGAAAAAGAGGAGTTTGTGGTTCTGACCACAGCAAAAGGCTCTGATGATAGGCTGGGGAATATCACACACTTTCCTATTGAACTGAGTTCATTGGCTTATTCCTTTCTGGGATGCAGTACTTTAAAAACAAACTAACAAACAAAAAACTGGTCTCTGGGTTTCTTAGAGAAGCATTTGCTGTACTTATTGCAACTTCTATTTATTTTGTGATGGAAGAAGACCTTGTTTTTTTTTTTACTGTATCATTTTTACTCCATTGTAGTTTTCAAGCACTTCATAAAAGCAAAACCATCGTCTTCCTACACTCAGTGTGACGACTGGGAACACAATGGTCTCAAAAACAAAAGAAAAACAAATACCAATGGGGCAAAATTGTGTTCATTCAACCATTCTGCCTTTTCACTTCCAGCACAGCATGCCATGAATTTCACAAGATATTCACTAGTTTGCTGTATAATAGATTTGTGGTGGGTGATTTTTTCCAACTATAGGCTAATGTAAGCATTCTGATTATTTTTAAGATAGGAAAAGCTAACTTATAATTTTTAGGTTATAATAAAGGTAAAGCACTTTAAATGGATTTTCTTTTTATTTTGAGTAGGGTTTCTGTGTTTAATAGCCCTGGTTGAACTTAATCTCACTCTGCAGATTAGGCTGGCCTTAAACTCACAGAAATCTGCCTGCCTTTGTTTTTGGAGTGCTGGGATTAAAGACTTTCACCACCACTGCCTGGCTTTAAATGGATTTTTAATTTACTTTATTTTTACATTATTTGCATCATTCCAGTGGGTTCATTGGGATTAATTTCATCACATGTTTTGATGTGTTGGTATCACCAATATAGGACCTCAAGAATCACCAGTAACTGTATCAGCACCTACTAAGCATTTTACTGAGTAAACTGTGCTCTCCAAATAATTTGTTAAGGTCAGTGAGGCTGAGGCATAAAGTGTGAACACAAACCCAAACTGGTATTAATATAAATTTCCTTGTGACTTATTATCAAAAAATTAGGTGGTACATATTAAAGGTTGGTCAGACCGCACAGAGTTTTATGAACTGTAAGTACTGGTAGATTTAATTTTAGTACAATTGAGAGGTTTTTGGATCAGAGAGAAGTGTGATGTGACTACCCTTTTGTAACAATCATTCTGGCTTCAGGAAGAATGGCTATAGATAGAGAACCAAGTGAGAAAGAGAGACCAGCTGGGAGGCTATTTTGGTAATGTACAAGTAAAAGTTGACAGTAGTTTAGAGTGGTTGGGGTTTATGCTATAAGAAAATGCAAAGTGAAAAGGACCATTAGGTGGTACAGATGTTAGGACTTGGTATATATGGACTATATAGATGGTTATGAGTGAAAAAATTATTTCCCTTCATATCAATAGGAATTTTCATGTTTTATTTGGTGCTATTCTAAACATCTAAGACAGAGTCTGGCACTGAGGATTGTTGGTGGGTGAAGGGATAGATACTGTTTATGTGGCATGATTGAATGGATGATCCTAAATTGTACTAAGGCAGGGAACATTGATAAATACTGACAAATGGGGCTCTTTAGTGTTGTGGAGCTTGATGACCATGAGACTATCCAAGCTGTGTTAGTTTATGAGGGACCTAAACATTCTACAGTTCATGGGGCAAACAATGAGATGGCTCAGAGGTTCAGAGCACTCACAGTTCTTCCAGAGGACCTGGTTTAAGTCATAGCACTCACATGGTGGCATACAACCAATAACTTCGGTTCCAGGGAATAAGATGATCAGATGCCCTCTTCTGGTCTCCTCAGGCATTACACACACACACACACACACACACACACACACACACCACACAAATGGTGCACATATCTATATTTATTTGTAAAGAGAGAAATGATGTAGACAAAGCAACCATACACATTAAACCAATCAATAAATGAAAGCTTTGAAAACAATCCTGTAGCTCTGAGAAAAGCTCCAGGTTAACGTGCTGTGAATGGCCTTGATTCATAGCAACTGAGCCTGTGGGTTAAAAACAAGATCACTTAAAACATGTGGTATTAGAAGATGAGGAAATGTGCTTCAGACAAAGATAATCTTAATTTTACACGTTGACTGAAAAGAGAACAAACAACAACCAAACAGAAGGATTGTTCTGGTTAGGAGTGAAGTGAATAGAGGGTGTTTGTCTGAAAGCCACGACTTCAAGAAAGGAGCTGAAGATGGCCAGGCACATGTTTTATTATATTATATGTTGGCTATTGTAGTGTAAATGTGACATATTTTTATCTTTTGCTCAACTACATCTCTATCTCATGATACATTATTTTCTTAAGTAGTGTTGGACCTTGGGACTCATCTCCCCAAAACATTCCTACAAGAGTGACTTCTTCATTGTTAACAGGCTGTTTTAGGACAGTACGCAACAAGGTATTGTTCCAGCAGCTGCCTTTCCACAAAGGAGAAAACCTACTTCACTGCTTGTATTTGTGTCCCATGAGGCTGAGCAGAGGCAATGTCTCTGTCTGTACAACAAAGAAGTGCTTATTCTCAGTGCATTCCTCTGTCTTACCTCCCTGTCTTGTTTCAAAGCCGTTCCACGAAGCCCCAAGCCCTGACTCTGTCTGGAAGGCCACAGTACGAAATAAGCTTTAGTCATATGGCCATTCCTTGAATCACTTTTTTTGTGTGTGTGTGGGACTCCTGCGTGCATGTGTATGACTAAGTACAGTTTTTCCCTTTTAACTGTCTAGCCCAGCTTAATTTGTATCCTAGGCAAAGAACTTAGGAGGGCGGATGGGAGCTATTTCCCCTTTTCCTACAGTTGAAACATGTTTAACATGGATAAAGGCATGTGTAACTAATATAAGAATTACTCAAATATCTCTTTTTTTACTTTTTTCTTTATTGAAAATTGATTCTTGCCACATACAATATATCCTGATTCTATCTTCCCCTCTCTACTCCTCCCAATTCTTCCCTACCTACTTTCCCCAACAGAACCACTCGATTTCTCTCTCTTATTAGAAAAGAACAGACTTTACAAACACCAAGAGAATTGGTTTGAATTGCCCAGATACTTTGGAATTACAAAAGTATTCATGGTCTTGATGAAGAAGGAAGTGAATTTCTACTGTTTTTCTCACATGGGTTATCTTCTCACATTCCAGTCTCTACCATTATACCCCTGAAATTTCCATGCTAGTCGAGACTGTAATGCATAATGGCTAAAAATACTTGCACAATAGCTATTTTTACAATATTCTCAGCTCAAATCATTTGTAGTTCATCCCAGTTAAAGAGAGTGTGTTATTTTAATAAAGAAGATAATAAATGAAGAAATATCCCATAATTAAGTAGGTCTGTTCTCCTGGGCTAGCACTATCCCCCAAGGCCTTGGTGTTCTCTAGGATCCCACAGTGGTAATGGAAAAAAAGATTTTCAGTCTAAGAAGATTTAGAAAATGAGCATTTTTACTTCAACCTAATTATTGATAGTTCACAGAGGCAATTATGTATTTGTAATTTACTTTGCTAAATATGATGTGGAATAAACACATCTTCAACCAAGAATGCGTTGACTAGGAATGACAAGGATCATATTAATAATTGAGGAATATTGATTTTGCTCTTCATGGTTGCTAAAGTGTTTCCACAAATATTCCCTTGCTGGTCTTTACCACATCTCTGTGGGGAATGTGAAGAGGAGCCCTTATCAGTATTTCCTTTCTACACATGCAGATCCAAACTCACAGAAGTTAAAAGAACTGCGCAGTGGGGGGAAAGGGAAGAGAGAGAGGAGAGAGAGAGAGAGCCTCAGATTCCATGTCCCCTTTCCTATTTGATATTCTCTCTGTTGAGGGTCCAGAGATAGGGGCCAAGGATTCTAGACCAAGAAGAATTATACTACCCACGTCCATCCAGACATTTACCAGTCATGAAGCCTTCCCTATCAGTAGATGTATCTGTAGTATCTTTTCTGTTGGCCTGCTCTAGTTCTATTGTTGTGCTGATAATCTAGCTTGAGAATAACATGAGGTAGTTAAGGCCCTCACATTACCCAGACAAGACCTACTTATAAGACTCAGGTGGGAAGGGAAGACACTGTTTGCTTACATTTCTCCGTTGGACTCAGTGTTTGTCTCACAGATTCCTATTTGCATCACTGACAAGATGTCCCCGAGTGGTTACCTTAGTAATTAAGAGCACATACTGTTCTTTCAGAGGGCCCAGTTTTCTTCCAAACAATCATTCAGCAGCTCCTAAAAGCTCCAGGGGACTCTGACATCCTCGTCTAGACTCTGTGGGTTCCTGCACTCACATGTATACATGCTCTGCTCTTCCCTGCCCCAAACATACACATGCCATCAATAAAAACCAACTTGAAAGAGAAATGTCCTTATCTGGGAAGAAGATATATTGTAGAAACATGAGATTGCAAGCCATTTTAGTGACATGGGGGACACTATGTTCGAATAGCTGTAAATGAAGGAAGAGCCCGTGAGACTGAGTAGATCTAAATAGCCCGTGGAGGTCACCTGACAGAGTCACTTCAGTGTTTTCTCACCTACTCTGCTGTAACTTGTTGCTCGTTCCATGTTTAGAACAATGCACTGTCTTTGTCAGTCTGTCACAAGGTGTGTATCTACATGCTTGCTGCTCGAGGACATTGGATGGGAAGACTGTAGTCAAGAGAGCTACTGAAATATGCTCCCATGACTTTTACTACTTCCAGAGACAATTGTCAATCTATCCACCCTATTCACTTGTCTTCTATTATTCCAGAGACAATTGTCAATCTATCCACCCTATTCCCTTGTCTTCTATTATTCCAGAGACAATTGTCAATCTATCCACCCTGTTCCCTTGTCTTCTACTACTCCAGAGGCAACTGTCAATCTATCCATCCTCATCTTCCCTTTCTACTTTTCATTCTGTCTCTCCTTCTTCTTCAGACAACGTAGCTGCAATAGACATTGCTCTCCTAGTGCCATCTAAGCTTTTCTTTGTATGTGTGGGCTGTGATAATGTGAGCCTATTCTCTATTACCTAGCACGAAATTGTCATAGCAACTCCAAACACTCTTCATTTGTCAACATTTGGCAGCAGAAACATCATGGGCTACAGTAACCTGGGCTGATAATAGCTTTGGCACCTCAATTTTTCTTTACCTACTGGTACATAGACTTGAGGAGCTAAAAGAAAGCACAAAATAGACAAAGTTTCCAAATTCATAAGTAACCTCACTGTGGACCCCAGAAGTAATGTTTAACCAGACCTTGTAATTTGGCAATGTCTAAGAATGCATCATCAACCTTCCCAAATTATACAACCGGTACTGCCTGGTGATCAAGAACGGGAGGGTCATTTCCTCCTTTTGTCCCCAAATACACATACTTTTTGATATTGGCTTCAGGAAGGAAAATTATATATCAAACTTTCCTCTAAAGAAAACTGAGAGGTAGGCGTAGGAAGAGAAGAGGAGTCTTGTGAATTAGCATGCAAATACATGCACTTTGTGAGCACTGATCTTTGTTTTTATTTTTGTCCAAATAAATAACTGCTGTTGCTTGTTATAGTAAATTCTGAGAAAAGGAAAGAGTTGTATTATGCATGCACGCACACACACACATACACACATACCAAATTATCTATTTCTGCATGTGTCTATCCATCCATGCATCCGAATACAATGCAGAAGAGAATCTGACAGAGTCTTATGTGCTGGGTATTCAGTACTTCTCACACTGTGTCTTAAAATGCCTCGCTCTTCCGCTTTAGTTTTTCCTAGCCACACCCCAAGAGCCCTCTATTGCAGTATCATGGTCTAAAATTACGTTCCATCCTTGTTATTTCAGGAATTTCCCCACACACATCTGTGCATCTTGCTGAAGACAAACTGCAGGGTTTTTGTTGTTGCTTGCGTGTGCTGTGTGGGCTTTCCAAATGGAGTCCTGATCTGCAACACCTACAGCTTGCTCAGCTCATTCTGATGCTGGGGTGGCTTCCTTCTGTGAAGAAATGTCAGTGAGGTCCTGCAGGCAAGGCTGCTGCCCTCAGAAAGCTCATGAATTTAGTTTGTTCCAGAAATAGACTCTCAATTCCTCTATGCAAGTGAATACTTGCAGTAGGTATATTAGCTGAGGCACCTTTAGAAGATTAAACAAAATGGGTCTTACTGCTAAAGGCTAAACACGCTTTGCTGTACATTAAAAAGCTTGGTCTAAACCATTTGTACACAAACATTTCTTTAGTAGCTGCTATATGCTAGATGCTGGATATTTTGTATTCTACGGATGCTTATGGCATCAATTATGAGCCACAAATTTTGTTGGTAGTAGGCAGAAAATAAAGACATGTAAAAAAGATATGTGGAAATTACTAAGGGTGACAGAGCAAGTCATAAGGAACCCTGGTAAGCTAAGAAAGGATCAGGTAATTAGTATGAATTAGCAATAGAGAAATATGGGTTTCAGATAATAGTGCATCTAAAACTTTGAAGACTCTACAGCATTTGAATCATCTTGCGATTATCCTTGGGTAGAATCATGGTCAACATTTGGCTGTAGGTCTTTATTTCTCTTTATTTCCTGGTCATTTCTCCAATGTAAATTGTTCTTGGCGCACGGAAAGCCAGTGGCTTTCTGAAGGAAGGAATTTGGTCAGCTGACAAACTGAATTTGAAAGCATTCCACCTTTCTGTAGCTGTTCACCCTTGTATCTATTTCTCATATAAATATATATATGTATGTAAGTATGTGTGTATGTATGTATGTATGTATGTATGTATGTATGTATTCGTGTGACAGATTCCTTTCGTTGAATTGGGAAACATTGCCAGAGTTCCATTCATATCCTTCTCTCTTTGTGACTCATCCTTGTGTGAGAAGCTCTAAGCTCAGCCTCACAGCCTACTTTGGCATTGTATGCTCATGAAGATCATTTCAATTTTTGTTATCCATAAGCCATAGACTAGTAATGCCTGTGGGAACACAGGTGTTAGGTTGCCAGTCTACAAGATAAGCCACTTTCACTGGGGGCTACGGCCAAGACCTGACCAAACTCCACAGTAGAAAATTGTTAGATTACAATATCTGACAAAGCTGTCATTTTACAGAACATTTTTTAAAATCGTACCAAAACCAAGACTTATTTGAACTTTGGACTCATAATCTTAAATGGTCATTCTCCCAGGTTATAGGAAGTCATTAAAGTACTGGGAAAATTGAAAAAAAAATATCGGAAACATGTCAGGTCTCTAACTTTACTGAGTTAGGTCTACAGGAATTACTCAATGATGAGGTCTAGGGGAAAGGATTTAGGACAAGAAAAACCACATTTTGTCAGGCTTTTTCTGCAGCATGTGGAAAAACAATTTGATAAAATTTGATCTAGCGCCATCTAGTGGTGCATGCCTGATACACAAACGTTCTTAAGCCGCATTTAAAAAAAGGTTTAATGATTTTTGTTATAGAAATTAAATATTCAGAATAATGGAATTCATAATGACGTTTTCAGATAAATACAAATGTGATTTGACCACCTGTCACTCACCTGCCCCCTTTATCAGCTGGTCTTTGCTGCTGGTCCTGTTCTGCAGATTTCCCCACCACTTTTTCTTTTTTTAAAAAAAATGTTGTTTTGGATATTCTTGCATATAGACCGTTTTTTCTCGGTCTAAAACAGGGTTGCAGTTCTTTCATAACTAGATATTTTTACTATAAGAAAGATATTCCAAGTATTCAATGTAGTAACAAAAGGTATTATAGAAATTATAGTTTTGGCCAGCAGTGGTGGCAGGCGTCTTTAATCCCAGAATTCAGGAGGCAAAAGCAGGTAGAGTTCTGTGAGTTCAAAGCCAGCCTGGTCTACAGAGCCAATTCCAGAATTTGGTTCCACAGCTACTGAGAAACACTGTCTTGAAAAAACAAAAACCAACCAACCAAACACACAGAAAACAGCAAAACCTTCCCAGAAATTATAGTTTAAAAAATAACCCCTAAGACACTCTTCCAATGAATATAAACAATTTCTCTATGTAAGGGGTTCTGTTGTCACATTAGAAGTGATTTAAAATAAATATTTTATTAATCAGTACTGATACAGATTTTTAAGGATGTTTTATGTTATTTTAGCCAATAAACAAGAGTGTTCTAAATGTATTTTGAAAATTTAATGACGATGTTATTTATTTTCAATTGATTGCTGTCTCCACTTCCAAAAGTAAAGGTGAGCAGGGAGTGGGAAGGGACAGAGATTAGATGGTGGGAAGAATTTGATAGGGGGTTTCTAAAAGATTATAGGTAGAGAAAGTAATCTCAGAGCCAGGTGTCATGGCACATGCCTTTAGCCCCTGGACTTGGGAGGCAGATACAGGTGGACCTCTGTGAGTTCCAGAATAACCTGGTCTACAGAGTGAGCTTTAGGACATCCAGAGCTACATAATGAGATCCTGTCTTGAAGAAGGAGGATGAAGAAGAGGAGGAGGAGAGGGAGGAGGAGAGGAAGGAGGAGAGGGAGGAGGAGAAGGAGGAGAAAAACCAAAACAAGCAGACAAAAAAATAAAACAAGAAAGTAGAGGAGAAAACCAGCCCAGACAGTCGCAAAGCAGATGGGAGAAGAGGCCTGTATAGGGACCTTTCAAAGGTGAGACATTCAGAGTTTGATTATTGTGCTATAGTTAACTCAGAAGGGAGGGAGGAGCTAAGGACTTAGGCTGTCAACCAGTGGACTATACTCTGAATTAGAAAACATTCCTTTCCTGCACCCCTGTGTCATTGTCTTCTGAAACCACCATGAAATTTCTATTGTGCTTGGACACACTCATTTAGCTTGAAAAAAAATCAGGGAACTTAAGATTTGAAAAATATCTATCTCAGCGTGTAAAAATGTTCTTTTTTTGGTTGGCGTTTGTAATTTTTATCTTCTTGAAGTATAGACAAATCAAAAGCCCCAATATCAATAATTACCCTTCCAGACAGAGGACTTTTGTTACAAAAGGGGTGCACTGTGTTTTGAGATCCACTTTATGCCAAACCAGGTTTCCATCTTTGATGATCACTTAAGGGTGAGGCAGGGAAGGTTCCGTGGCGAGAGCATTCATGTTGTTTGTATAGGGAAAGGATAATGAGATAAGCCTGGCCATAAAATAAATCCAAAGTATGCCAACAAATTCAGATGTCTCAAATGGCCCCCAGGGAATATTACACTACTTTCAGCAGAGATATTTGGTGATAGTGTGTGTATGTATGAATGGCAGTCAAGCTTGCAAATGTGCAGCAATCCGAATTGCAGCCTAAGGAGGTAGGACAACTAGGAGAGTAAAGGTAGCTGAGAAGGCAGAGATTCTCCTGACTTGGTTGACTATGGGTACTGAGATGAGACCGGATGTCCCATTACAACAAAGAAAGGACTTGGAAACAGTGTCATATATTTGTGGTGATAGATAACAATTTCAAAAAAAAAACAAACAACAAAAATATATTGGGTCAAAAGTTTTGATGAATGGGTACCACTCTGTTTTTTTGTTGTTGTTGTTGTTTTCTGAGTATGGGAGCATATGGGATTAACACTAAAGGAAACAGGGACTTGCTGTAGTTGCTATATATATATATATATACATCCCTCAGAATGATCTTCAACCAGGGGCACTAGAGAGAATGGACAGATAACTATCCCCCTTCTCATTAATCAAGCCTCGTATTCTAGTTTGTTACAGTTCTTTCTAGTTACCCAGGAGGGTTTAGTTCCTAACACTTATAGGGGTAACAAACTTCATACTGTACCTCTATTAGACACCCCTTTATATTTGATGCCACGCCCCACTTTCTATTAGAATTTCATTTTTGTCATTGAGTTTCCATCTGTGTTTATTTTGTAAAATCAAATTACAAAGACTTCCAGGGGAATGTAATTTATGCCATGAAAGAAAAAAAAATCAAGTTTGGTGGAGGTGAGTTACAGTTTGAACTAGTTTTTACACATTTCCTGTTGTTTCATAAGCCTGCTTCCAGGAGGAAAGCGTCCAAAACTTTGATCCAAGGTCTGGTCAATTTTTTGCTCATAGTTCTTCTCAGGTAACCAATTTTCTTTCCCTCTGAGTGAAGGATTAGTTATGGATTATGTCAATTTCTCAGGATAAGATTTAAGTGTATTAAATAATATTTTGATGTCTCTTTTAAGCTTTTCACTTATGTAAAGCTAAATTTGCACTACAGATGGAATTGTGATTTCCTAAGATTTATAAGCTAAAGCCCTACATCCCAATATGCTGTGCTACATTTAACCATAAGACCTTTAGGGAAAGGAGTAGTAACAGTTGGCCAGTGTCATGAAGTTAGAACCTTGATCCCACAGGGCTGGTGTCCATATGAGGGAAGAGCCTCTCCTGAATACCCCAGCAACGAGAGGTCCCCAGAGCCTGTGTGAGAACACATCAGGAGGAATCACTAAAAGAGAGTATACCAGGGACAGAATATATCTGGATCTGGGATGTGCAGTTTGTAGAAGAGTAAGAGAATAAATTTCTGTGTGAGCGAAAGGCTTTGTTACATGGCCCAAACTGAGACAGACAGACAGACAGACAGACAGACAGACACACACACACACTCAGACACACACACACACACACCATGGTTATAAAATCTTAACATGTTTTTCTACAAATCTTTACTACTTATGTCTAAATTTCTATATAATCTTCCTTTTTTGTCAGAAAGCTGTTTAAATGAATAAACTAATTCATAATTTTTTTTTTGCCCAGCCAGCCCAGTCACAGTTTCTCCTCCCTCTCTCCGCTCCACCCAGTCACTGTTCCAACCCCGAACACCTCTTTTCTCTCTAGAAAAGGCCTCCCATAAATAGCAGCCAGGCATGGCCTATCAAGTTGCAGTAAAACTAGGCACTTCCTCTCCTATTAAAGCTGGACAAGGCAACCAAATAGGATGAAAGGGTCCCAAATGTAGGGAACAGAGTCAGAGACAGCCCCTGTCCCTACTATTAGGAGTCCCACAAGAAGACCAAGCTACACAACAGTAACACATATGCAGAGGGCCTAGGTAAGTCATGCCTGCCCTGTGGTTGGTGGTTTAGTCTCTGTGAGCCCCTATCTATTTTTAGTTCTTGTTAGTTTTCCCAAAATTTTACTGACTCTTTGTGGGCTTCACATCTTTCATCCTGATCCCACGCATTCCCTGTCCTTTTATATCCACCCTTCATCCCTGTAACCGTCCTCTCAAAGAAAGTAAAATTTTAAAGAAAAATCAGAAAGCAAAACTAAAACAAACAGATAAAATAGAACAACAACAACAAACCCAAACCAATCATCCAACCAACCAATCAAACAAACCAACAAAAATGTCTTGGCATGGAAGCTGGATGTATGACGCAGTGAGTCACACAGTATACTCTTTAGTCCACACACCTTTACTTGTAAATGTTCATTGCAATGGACCTTGGGTTTCTGCTACACCATCAAAATAGGGCATGAGTGTTATAAGGAGCCTGCTTGTTGGTTCCTGGCTGCTCAGTCCTGAAATGATTACATAGAAACTATATTATTTAAAACACTGCTTGACCCATTAGCTCTAACTTCTTATCGGTTAACTCTTATATTTTAATTTAACCCATTTCTCTTAATCTGTGTATTGCTATGTGGCAGTGGCTTACTGGCAAAATTTCAGCATGTCTGTCTCTGGCAGCAGCTCCCTTGCTAACTCATATCCAAAACTAACCCATCTCTATTAATCTATGTATTGCCACATGGCTGTGGCTTACTGGGTAAAGTTTCATCTGGTGACTGTCTCCAGTGGGGGCTACATGGCTTCTCTCTGACTCTGCCTCCTTTCTCTGAGCATTCAGTTTAGTTTTCCCGCCTATCTAAGTTCTGCCCTATCAACAGGCCAAGGCAGTTTCTTTATTCACCAATGGTGTTCACAGCATACAGAGGGGACTCCCACATCACATGAGAGCAAGAGAACAGGCCCCACTCCTTGCTGCCTGCTGCACTGGGTGAAATAGCTGGGGCAGTGCTGGAGAGATTATCCAGGTAGTCCAGATGAGGAAACTCTGGCAGACTTGACCAACCCAGCTACCAACTCAGGCCCAGAACCAGGGCAATGAGTTGGCCTACTCCAACATCCACCTTCATCTATGAACTGCTGGAGTATCTGAAGACCCAATGTTGCAGGATCTCCATGACACAAGGCAACAACAAGATAGCCAAGAGGAGCCCCTTTCTATTTTTAAAAGAAGGTCTTCTGGATGCTCATTACTTTACATATTAGATTTCTTAACTGTCTTGTACTTGGTTTTTTCATATGTGAGAGAATGGCACTAATGTGTTTGTTCATTGGATTGTTTAGCAGGTTAAACACATTTACCATGATAAAGCCTCAAAAATATACATGCATTATTTTGTCACAGATTCTCATCTTTCCTACAGTTTACATGATAATAATCATCTTCCCGCTACTCCCTTATTCTTACTAATACAGCCTTTTGTCTGTCGTTGTTTCCATTTTTCGTTATGGCAGATTGAACTCCACATGCATGTTATTTCTCATAATGAGTAGCCAAACAGACTGTCTATTGAGGCTTCCACTAGATCAATTGACTATTGATTCAATTTTATCCCTAGGCAACATATTTTGGGAAAAGCATGCTGTGAGTGCAGTTTTTGGACTTATTTTCCAGGGATAAAAGCCTCAGCAAACAATCTTCTGCTTTGTTCTAGGATTCATGTAAGTCTAAAATAGCACACATACGTTTTGCCTGCATCTTCCCATCTTGTTACAAGCTCTGTTTAAACATGCAAATCTTTATCAACTTGGCATTGACACTGGGTACAGTTTCATATGATTAGAAGTAATAGAAAGAAAGAAGAGCAATTGGAAAGAACATTAAAAGAGATGGGTTATCAGAAGAACCACATAAAAAAAGAAAAAAGAAAAATGGATGAGCTTTAAATTAGCAGTCGTTTCTGATTACAGCCTAGCGCATGGCTTATGAGACCTTATTTCAGAATGTTTTTCCAAAATGACCACTGGGGGGCATTGCCAGTCAGCAGAGATGGAGGTTTCTAGTAAATTGTAAACCTAAGAAACATTGAAGCCACAGAAGTAAAATGCAGTGTTATGGGATTCTGCAACACTGGAGCAAATATCAAACACTAATCAGTAACCAAATATTTCAAGGATTTTCCTGTATCTGAGACTGACCTTTGGAAAAAAGAATTATAAAATGTGGTAAGGGTTGTCATAGTTTTTATTTTTATTTTTTTGGCTTGGTTTGCTTCTTTTAATTGCTTCCCAGGAGCATGGGCCTCCTATCAATAAAATGGTGTGTAGTTCCTAGCAATTTACTATACATGAAGCTTCTAAAATTCTCAGTTTAGAATTTACTTATGATGATGAGTGATCTTACTCGTCAAAGATAACATAAGCATACCATTGGAAATGAGAAGTCTTTTGAAAGCAAGCTATTTAACATTTTACCATACCTGTAAATTCCTTATTAAGTTGATTTAAAATATAAGCAGATCTGTGAGTTACTTGAGACCTGATTTGCTGAAGTGACAAATGAGCCAATTATACCAGTGGCAAGCCACCTTTTAAGCTTATCCAGTGAACACTAATGCTTTTGAACACTCTGAGGCTGGCCCTCTTTAAAAGCCTTCAACAGTTCAATCTCAAATCCATCCTCTCTTCCTTTGCCCTGGACCAGGAGAGGCAACACATATTTAAACGAGTTTTAATGTGCATATGTATAGAGTCTGTGTAAACTGATTTAGATTTTAACCTCAATTCCTAATAAGCCAATAGGAAACAGTTCTTTTAGACTTGGTGGTAATGTGGGATTCCCCTCTGTATGTTGTGAATACCATTGGTTAATAAAGAAACTGGCTTGGCCTAATAGGGTAGAACAGAGCTAGGCAGGGAAAACTAAACTTAGTGCTGGGAGCAAGAAGACTCAGGGAAAAGCCATGTAGCCCTGCAGGAGACAGACAGATGCCCAAACTTTACCTAGTAAGCCACAGCCATGTGGCAATACACAGATTAATGGAGATGGGTTAAATTAAGATGCAAGAGTTAGCAAATAAAAAGCTAAAGCTAATGGACCAAGCAGTGATTTAAGTAGNACCATTGGTTAATAAAGAAACTGGCTTGGCCTAATAGGGTAGAACAGAGCTAGGCAGGGAAAACTAAACTTAGTGCTGGGAGCAAGAAGACTCAGGGAAAAGCCATGTAGCCCTGCAGGAGACAGACAGATGCCCAAACTTTACCTAGTAAGCCACAGCCATGTGGCAATACACAGATTAATGGAGATGGGTTAAATTAAGATGCAAGAGTTAGCAAATAAAAAGCTAAAGCTAATGGACCAAGCAGTGATTTAAGTAGTATAGTTTCTGTGTGATTATTTCAGGACTGAGCAGCCGGGATGAACAAGCAACCTCCGACAACATATGTCTGACTAGGTACTATAGCTTACCTTCTCGGATTCCTTAGATCCTCAATAGATGTGCACAGTGTAGGTTACCTAAGAGCTTTTCACTTGGCTCCCAGCCCTATGTCTTTCTAAATTGCCTTTGAAATAAACAATTACTCCCTGCATCTTCCTTTCCTTTCTTCTCAGATCAGGACAGAAGATGTCCAAAAATCGGGTGTAGATTATATTTTCTTCTGTGCTACCTCATTGTCTAGTGATCTTATTTGACTTTTTTCAGTGGTTCTAAGTTTGTAACTTCAGATTGTATTTCTCCCATGCACTCTACATTGTCATATTCAAATATTTTCTTTACAACTCTACTTGACGACCTAGCATACACCCAAGACCTGAAATATCCAATATTAAATGGTCACTCTTTTTTTCTAAATGTTTTCTCAGCTGACAGCAACTTCTAGCAATTCAGGGAAGTGCCAATGTTTCCTTGGTTCTTCTCTTCTCATCCCACCCTATCTTAAACTCATAATCTGATATTCATTTGCTTCTAGAGCTGACAGTTCTCATGTCTTCTTTGGATATCAGATGTCATCTTTTCTCTCAGACTGCAGATTGTTTTCCTTACTCCCAAGCCCCTTAACCAGATGACAACCGGAGATAAGGCTTGAATTATAACCCCTTCCCTATGTGCTGTGGTCAAGATAGACCAGAGGGGTCTTAAGTGGAGAAACAGAAATGATGGACATTCAAGAAGAAAGTGTTGCATACCTAGCTGAAACTGCTTATGTACACATTCCAGTTGGTAGGGTGGGTAATATCCAACTGGAAAAAGCAAAATGACCTGAAGACAGCAGTGAGTGCATTTATAACGATCTTTATAGTAGTGGACAAGGTATTTTCAAATGCTATTTTCATTGGTCCTCAGCCTTTTCTTTCTGTGTGGGAAGAGAAATAATGAACTGGGTGTCTATACTAAGGAACATGTTCAGCGTAAGGTGTTTGCATAGAAGTTTATATCTTCAGAATTTTAATATGCAAGAAACTTTTACTTGGATTAGATGTCACACTGAACACCCTTGAAGTTTTCACTGGCAACCGAGAAGGATGCAAGTGCCAAACCAAATGCTCACAAAATCAAAAATACTTCACTTGAAGCCTTTATGTTAAGATTAAATTCACTGCAATGTTTGATGTCAAAATATCCCGTATAACAACAATGATATTCACGATTGTCTTAATTGAGCAAGAAGTCTGTGTTCTTAGTTTTGAAATTGCTATCATCTGTAACACATGACATTTGGGACCCGTTGAGATTAATTTTTGCATCATATAGGGAAGTGAGTCTGGGGACCAGGCTGTACTCTAATCAATGTGTCTTCTAGCCAGCATGCTTGTTTTGAAACTTTCCTAAGACAATTTGAAGTGAAGTGCAAATACAAAGAAGAAAGTCTGGAAGTACATCTTCTCTGCAAATGCCTACTGTACATAATGCTTTTTCTGACTACAATACTCCTGAAGCACAATGCACATTCTTATTATATTCTTAGCTGAACAGTAGTGCTCACATCACTAAGCAGTTCCAAGGCAATGATGGTTTCATTTTAGAAAATTGTTTTATTCCCAGGAAAATGCTCTTGAATATGTCATAATCATCTTGTTTTCAAAAGTGATAGTTAGCAGCTCAGAAATATTGACAATAGCAAGGGAAATTGGGTCAGAAAAAGGAAAAATAGAAATATATGCTTTATCCACACATGAACTTGATCAGGAGGCAAAGATTACCAACTAATGACATGCTGTGAATTCAGAGTTGAAAGATAAGGTAATCAGGCGTGCTTGCCAAAAATGAGAGCAGGAAAGGTCATGGTTAATGTGAAAACCTGTGGAGCATGATGAGAAGACTGAAATATCTAATTTTTTTGGTAGGGATCATCTTATCATCCTCAAAAATGTAGATTAATTCATAAGGATTGGTATTATTTTATAAGGCTTATTAATAATTTTTATAGATTTTTTTTTACAGAACACTGCTATTCTCTTAGGACTAAGGATTGGCTTCTATGTACAGAACTTACTATGAAATAAGATTGTATTCAAAATCATGGAAAAATTTCTAAATAGCCAAACTATCAAATAATAAATTAATTTTCTTGGGGATAAGAATTTCTTTTAAATCAATAAATGGTGACTGAAAGATAAATTCCTTATAGGAATATTAGAGAGAAAAGTTATATGTTGGATAGGATAGGGGTAAGGATAAGGTCACCCTCAAATTCTTTCCATACCTTAATATAATTGAATGTGTGTTTCTAATATATGTTGTTTACGGTAGATCTATTGTGTCAAAGGAGTCTCCCACTTATTAGGTTTCTAAAAATGCTGTGCAAGTAGAGAAAATAACTAACCTTAGATATCTTCTCCTTATTTTTATCTCTTTGAAGATCTTATGGTCTTTGTCGAAAGAGAACACATGAGAGGTGTGTGCTCAGGCAATACATTGTGTAGCTTGTTTTGAAGTTGGGGTTTCCCTCTGAGAGTTTCTGCAGCAGTGTCTTGTATCTCTCTATTCATGGTCAGTGTGGTTCATAGAACTGAATACAATGCCGCGTTATGACAAATGATGCCAAGTCCTGACCAGGAGACAGTCTTAGCAGAGCAGGCATAAGAAACGCTGTTGTGGATTGGATGTTTCCCACCTTCCAGGAAGCATCCCAAGTGCTTTATATCAGCTGGCTCAAACACTTTTCAGAGTAACTCTATGATCCTTGTACTAATTCATTCTGAATTCAAGAATGATTCCTTCGAAGTATGGAAAATTGAATCAAGGTCTCAAAACTAGTGAGGAAGGGAGCTCAGACTTAACCTCAGAATGTCTAAGACCCAAGTCACTTCTTCCTGACCTTTGAGAAAGATGGCAGCTCTACCATTTCTGTATAAGATTATGGAATTCACATTTAGGGAAAGAAATAAAGTAAATATAACACGAGTCAATGGATGGAGTAAAAAGATTGCTACACTTAAAATCATGATGTGGAATTTCTGGTTCTGACTTACTGCAATTTAGTTTCAGGTGGACTACTCAATTTAGGCTACTTTCCATCTGTAAAATACAGATTGATTTTTATGCCATTTAGTTTAATGGTCTTTATTTGCTCATTTCAGACATTTAAAATCACCCTTCCACATATGATCTCCTCTAAGATGTCTAGAAATTCTTTAAGAAACTTGAGAGTGGTGACTGCATACCAATCTTCACCCACATTTGTCACATCAGCAGTAAGAATCTGAAGACTCCACATTCAGTGTCTCTTCTGTGTAGGGTTTCATGCATGATTTTATGCATGTAAAACATTTCTGAAGTGTAAAGCTGTCAATATTAACTTCAGGGACTAATGCTCCACTCAATGATGGTTTGATGGTACTTTCAGCACAAGAAGGCTGAAAGGACAGATTGGGAATAAATTTGAAGGAGCCAAACTAGCCTAGGTCAAAATCATATGCATTTTTAATTTATTTTGCTGCAGTCTTTTTACAAATGGAAACTTGATGGAGGACTATGCTGCTTCCCTGTGAATTCCCTTAATTGTCAAAATGAAATGATAAATGTTTGAACAGCTGGGATTGTAAAAGAGGAAGCATACATGTGTGTGTGTGTGTGTGTGTGTGTGTGTGTGTGACTTTTCCTCCAGAATGCCTACGTAGCATAAATACAGTTCAGCTGTTTAGCTGGATGCTTTGCATGGTGGAACTGTCTCCATGGGAGGCTTACTCCAAGAGAGAAAAGAAGAAGAAAAAAATGTGAACAAACCAGATTTCATGATTTATTGTCTTGGAATCATTTCTGAGATATTGTTTTCCTTCAGGTACAAACACTTTTGCAACAATTGAGGAGTACTGGAAAGAAGTTGGGGTGGGCTCTTAGCTGTGCCCTTGGCCCTTGAACAAACCTTTGGTTTCCATTTTATCTCTGTGTACTTAAGAAACCTGAATAGAAGGATTTGCAATTTCTTATTTGATTTCTTTTTAAAGCACATGTTCTATAAATATATACTATTGTGTAGGGCTCCTTAATCCAAATGCAGTCACTGTAAATCCTTTCATTGATTATAAATTTGAAATCTGAGAGCTCAGCTCTGTTGGTGTTCTGGGAAGTCACCTGAAAATATATAGTGGTTTCAACTTCCCCATTGTCTGATGGAAGCCGAGGAATGGTCTTGAATTCTTTCTTTCCTTGCTAGCTCCTGAGAGGTGGGTGGGTTGTTCACTGTCATACTGAGTGGTATTATATATTGTAACATCTGCTAGAATGTGACATCTGGAATCAGAGACCATCACCACAATTTTACCTTGTCAATGACATGGAGTCCCTATAGACAGAAAGAGAATATATGTTAAAACCAGAGCCAATATTACTTGATCAAATAATTTTGACTAGAACTTTCAAGTAATATGCTTAACCAGAGATACTTATTCTGACTATCTTAGTTTCACATGCAAAATAAATTTCATATTCTGTATTTATCCCCCATATCCATGGCTTACATTCTAGTCTTTCAGGACATTACCAAGGCCTCCTGCCTGAACACTTTATACCTAATCTTATCACACAAAGTATGTAAAGGCAGAAGGACCTTCTGCAAACACAGCACCTCCCTTCTGGGCTTGTGTTTTACAGGTCCAGAACATCAGAGGGTAAATACACAAATCTTTAGAGTGGCCCACAGGCCTGATAACCTGATTTCTACCAAAATTTCCATCTCTTGTAATTATTGTGTATTACTGTTCTGCAGCCATAATACACCCTTGATAATGCCAAGGGATTCCCTTTTTCTACTGCATTTCTGGCCTATTTTGTCTGCCTTGAATGCTTTTCCTATCACAACTGAGCCTTGGTCCTTCATAACCATTCTTCAGAATGCAACTTCACTCTCTACCAAGGAAGTCAGGAATAACTTAACCCCCAGGCTATTTCAATCCTGTATTATTCCTTTAGAGTTTACTTTTTTTACACACAGTTTCAGGGTATGGAGTTTTCAGACAGTTTTATGTTATGATACAGGTTTCAGATGATTTTTTACTTTAAAATTTATTATATATAATTATATAATTTATAATTGAAAAATATATTATATGTATTTCTCTACATGTAATGAGCTTCTTTGAGTAGGTTGACATTTGTCATCATAAAAATATTTTGTTTTGATAGGATTCCAACAGTGGAATTAAAATATATTTCTAGAATTCATATAGTTGTAATGAGGGAGGAAATGACCAAAGAGCACCATGAGAATGCTGACGTGTCTACCAGGCAAGTTGCAGGGTGTGTACTATGAGAAGACTTTGAAATAAAGCATCTCCACATGTCTGAGTGAAAAAGCGCATCACATAATGCTATACTGTCCAGTGTGCTATGAGACAAACTCCAGCGCGACCATGCCCGGAATAAATGAATGACCAAAAGCATTGATTAGGTTTCTACCTAATTAGAATTCAGAAGGATGACTGCCTGAAGGATGACTCTGTTCAATGTCATTTAATTTGTGAGGACAGACAAGTCTACAAATGTTCAGGTGCCAATAGCTGCCTGTGCTGATCTTCAGGGACTTTTGTAGAGATTGCTTTTTCATTCCTGGCTGCCCAGACCCTACTAATTACACAGAAACTGTATTAATTACAATGCTGCTTGGCTAATGACTTATGCATATTCCTAGCTAGCTCTAATACATTAAATTAACCCATTTCTATTAGTTTGTTTATCACCACGAGGCTGTGACTTACCGGGTAAAGTTCTAGTTCTGGCATCTGTCTCCTTCAGCAGTGTCTTTCTGACTCCTCTACTTTCTCTATATATCTCTGTTTGGATATCCTTCCTGGCTTTACTCTGATAAGCCATTGGGCCAAACAACTGCTTGGCCTATTAGCTCAGGTGTATTACTACTTAGCTCTTATATCTTAAATTAATCCATTTCTATTAAACTGTGTATTGCACTGAGAATGTGGCTTGCCAGACAGGTTCCAGCACTGTCTTCCTCCTTTGGCAACTACATGGAAGCTCTTTGTCTCTGCCCACTCTCTTCCAGCCTGGCTATATTCTGTCCTCCCATAGGTTGAAGAAGCTTCTTTATTAACCAATGGTAATAAAATATATTCACAGTATGTAGAGGGGAATACCACATAATTTCTCCTTTATGTCTAAATAAAAAGGAAGTTTTTAACTTTAACATAGTAAAATTACATATAGCAAAACAATTGTCAAGTAAGAATTACAGTTACAATATTTAGTCTATTTGTATATGGCAATATAAAAGAATATATACTATCATCCATTTTATCTTTGTGAGTTTAAAGTTTCACAACTAATTTATCTTTTATCATAACTATGGAAAACTATAACTATCTGTCCACAACTCTTCAAAGATTTCAGAAGGATATAATATTACCTAAGTAAACAGGAAGTGCTTTGTAAGAAACTTCAAAAGTTCTAGAATAGACAGAGACATCTGGCTGCCTGGACAGTCACCCAAAATTCTCCTGTAATTTTAGGACATCTATCTTCAACCTACAGGCCTATAGTATCTAGTAGGCTTTTCCATGAAGCAGGAGATCTGTTCTGCCTTATACTGGCAAAGTTTATCAATTGATTTCTTCTGTGTCCTTCAGAATATCTGGCAGTATATAGACTATTTTACTTCCTTTTGGCAAGTCCAGCAGTCATTTTTCTGTGGGTCCTGCATATCCAGTTCATACAATATACCATTAAGCAGTCCAGGTAACAGCAGTTTCTTGCTCAAATGGCTAGTCTTGTCATGTTGAGGGCAAATTCCATAACAAATTTCTTCAATGTCCATCAAAAATCTGCAGTAGTTGGTACTGCCAGAAGTAGACATGCCTCATTATCAAAAAACTCTAAATTCTTAAAACATTTTAAATGCCATATTCTGTAGGTCTTGAAGTTTTGAAGCTTATATATCTAACTGAAATATATCTTGTATAACTAGAAAACCTAGCTAACATGACTACTAGATTGACTATTATAAATGACTATTAATCTATAATTTTTAATTATATATCACATTTTTAAAGGAATTACACAAATACAATATCTAAAACAAGAACAGAACTACATCTACCTGGTATAGCAAATAGACCTTACATTTGTATCAAAAGACCAAAGTCCATACCAATGCAAAATATTCATCTTTATACCATGGATCGCTCCCCTCTTTTTTATTTTTAAAAAAGAGATTGATGGTGTCCATTTAACCATTTATAATTAACCCCCTTTAAATGAAAACATTTATAAACAGTCATTTTGGAAATTTGTGCATAGTTTTCTCCAAACTGCTTCCTGATGTTTTATTGGGCAAAGTATTTTTAGGGTTCATGGTAATCTATTTTTGGGGGGATTATCCATCAATCCATTCTGAAAGTAATCCATGGGTTCTCATCTTCTATGGAAACAAAAGCAGATTCTCTTTTCCAAAGTAACATATTCTTAGACTCAAATTTTGAAGTTAAGATACTTTTATGTTGGTTTAAGAGCCCCCAGAATCAAGTATTTCTCTGAGTCAAAAGAGTCAAAGAAAATACAATAATATTCATACTCTCTGTGTATTTTCCATCTTTATATGACTTCTTTTTCTTTATTCATTTAATCTTTGACTATCTGTACTCTTCTATATTACTTTTAGTGTTTCTTTAAAGACTTTACTTCTTTTTGTAACTGTCTATACTTTTTTCCCTTTCTCTCCCAAGCCTATGTACATTTTTAAACACACTGTGTTTCTTTAGAGGTCTTTTATGTCTCAATCTGTCCTATTATATATCTGAAATCTTTTTCTGACAAGAAACATTTTTAAATGGTGAGCAGTGTGATTACGGCAGTCCTGGATGCTGGCTCTACCTCTCTTGGCCTTACAATATGGTGGAGATACGTTTAGCACCAACTCTCGACTGCTGTATGTGATCCATGCTCACCACCTCAATTCTGGGAAGCACCATGCAGCATGTAAACCCTTTTTTTCTAAGTAAAACCTAAATCTGTCATGCAGCATGCTGTGAGGCCTGGAAATGTCTCTGTGTATGGTGGCGGAAGTTCACCATGTTTTCCTATTTGTACATGCACGGCAGACCTGATCCAGCTGCTTTCCCAGATGGGGTTGCTGAGCAGCAGGCATGTTTCCAGCTATTTTCCTCCTTACCAGAGTGGGCATACAAGCACCTGGACCTGAAGCGTGTGGCTAGCTATGCTAGTTAGCCTCATTTTTTGCTCGTTTGTTTCTGGCTACCCAAAACCGAATAATAACATAGAAACTATATTAATTAAAATACTGCTTGGCCATTGACGCGGGCATATTTCTATCTAGCTCTTACATTTGGAATTCACCCATTTCTATTAATCTGTGTGTTGCCATAAGGCTGTGGCTTACTGGTAAGTGTCCAGCATCTGTCTCCTTTGGCAGTTACATGGCATCTCCTTGACTCCGTCTACTCTCTCTTTATATCTCTTCCAGCCTGGCTATATTCCGCCCTGCTGTAGGCCAAAGCAGCTTTATTCACTAGCAAATAAAAGAAACAATGTAAACAAGGACATCCCACATTATTGTGAGACCCCTCACAAAGTTTCAATATAGAAGTTAAAGAAAGAGAAGTTTAGAAGTAGGGACTCTTTCTCAAAATTTTAGACTTAACAGTCTATCATCACTTAGTTTTTTTTTTCTTGGTTTTGTTTTTGGAATCTATACATATGACACCTACGTTTTTAAAAACTTAGGTTAATTTATATCATACACACACACATACACACACACACACTTATGTGTGTATTCTACCTAATTGCATATATGTGTACCACATGTGTGACTGGTGTCTGTGAAGGCAAGAAGAGACTGGATTTCCTGGGACTGGAGTTATGAATGGTTGTGATCTACCATATGGGTGCTGGCAATTAAAACCAAGTACTCTGCAAGAGTAACCAGTGTTCTAAACCACTGAGCTGTCCCCCCAGAATCACAGCTAAGGTCTTAGAGTGTGTCCATCTGAACTATCTTCATGTTTTAAAGCATATAGAGCTATGTGAATCTTTTGTCTTAAGTGACTTTTGAATTGAATCTTAAAAATGTAAGTGGGTTTTCCTTCTAGTTGTAGAATTAGGTGAAGATTGTCTGAAAGTGAGGAAACCACATTAGTAAAGTTGTAAAGAGATAAGCTGCCTGTCCAATATGGAGGGTTTGTTGGGCACAGAACTCCAATAAAAGAGGGAAGTTGTGTGTTGAGACATGATTAAGAAGCAGTTCAAAACCAAACATAGAACTTTATCTTGTGAGCCAAGCATTCACCCATCAGGGGCTAGGCAGTGTGTATGTGTCTCTGTGTATATGTTGCTGTGCAGAAATAAGTGAGAAACAGGCAGAATCAGAGATACTATTTCAATATTCCACTTAACAGAACAGTATCTGCCACTTGCTACATATATAACCTAAGCAAACTTGTTTCTAAGCTTCTGTTTTTATTTTCCCACAGAATTGTTACTAGACTTAAGTGAAATATTGTATTTAAATTAGTGACACCAAGACAAGTACCCTATAAGTACTGAATTTAGTAAGTGATTATTCTTATGTTAAGTCCATTAGGTGCATAATTTTATTTGGGAGTGTTTTAAAATAATTTTTATTATTTACTAAATTTTAGTAACAGATGTAATTATATATGTGCATATATATTGAGTAAGTAATGTATGTGTACTTAAATTAAGCTGATATATCCATCACCTCTCACACCTGTCTCTTTTTTTGTAGTGAGCACATCTAAGATCTACTTTTAAAAGCAGTTTTGGATATGTAATCCATTTGTATTACTAACTATAGTCATCATGTTGCATAAGAGAGAAGTTATTCCTGCCATTAATGTCTCTGTAAAATATTTATATTTCCTCAGTGAAACTTCTTTTCAGATCTGGGACAACATATCTTTCCTAAGACTGTCCTCTGCCTGTCAAGATTATTTTTGTGTAGTGGCCTATAGCAAGGCCCTGTTGTCACTGGGAGCTTCACTACTTTGTACTAGATGATGAGAAGGCCAACATATGTGTGCAGGGCATTTGCCATACTTGGAAAAGCAAGTGTTCACTCTGTGTACTTGCCCTTTTCCCAGGGAGTCAATAGCACTGTTTTATGCCTATCTTTTTTTATACTTGCATTTATTTGACTCAACTTAGAACCCTTGGAATCTTCCCAGGACTTATTGCATTTCTCCCTATATGGACAGCCTTCTTTACAGAAGCAAAATAATAACTCCATCATATTTTATTTCCATGTGAGCTAAGAGCAGAGAACCTATGTGTTATCCTTACCAAAAGATGACTATAATGCTGGATACAGAATATACAGTATAATGTTTTGCAGTATATGCAGATTATGCAGTATAATACTGTAGGAGGGTCATCTGTCTATGTGTTAACTTTCATTGGTTAATAAAGAAACTG
>LOEQ01002317.1:65172-76027 GCA_001685075.1 Bramus lutescens | reverse complement strand
CGTGCGGGAGCTGGGCGGGATGAAAAGCAGGCCCGCTCCCCTTATTACTACATAATACAGTAATAGTTACATCTGTTGATGTGATCAGACATGCACACAGAGACACACACAGAGAGATGTACACAGAGACATATCACAGAAACAAAGAGAGACATACAAGTAGACACACATACAAACACACATGTGTGCATACATAGTCTAAGTACCTGCTGTGCTCAGAACAGTCAGTTTCTCTGTTAAAGGGTAATCATTTTTATAGGCCCTAGTATGGAAGCTACAGCTATTGTATAACCACCAAACCCCCCTCTCAGTAATTACACTCATCCCTTCAAATGAGCTAACACTAGCTTTGGTCTGATAAGCTTCTTTGTGCAGCATGTACCTGTAACTGTGGAGACTCAAAATTTGTCAAAATCTAAGAACAAGTGACAATTTAATGTTTAGCCATAAATGGAACACTACAAGGCTCAAGGAAGATGAAGAAGAAGGGGACATACAAAGAATAAAAAGGTCAGGAAAACAAGCAGAATTATGAGACACTGCCTTCTAGATGTGAAATGTTCTTGACATTTTTGAGCTTCCCTCAGATGTGACTGTTTGCAGAGAACCTGCATGAGACCTGGCTTCACAATCTGTCTTGGCAATGGTGGGTGAGGGAGTCCATGAGGACCTATATAGTATCTTGAGCACCTTAGGTAGCTAATGGTGAGAGAAAGCATGTTGTTTGTTAGTGCAGACACTGGTATCTGTAATCTTGAAAAATCACCTCTCATTAACGTTCCTGAAAGCAATACTTAATAAATAAGAAAAAGAAAGGAAGGGAGGAAGGAAAAGAAGAAGGAAGGAAGAAAAGACTAATTTAAAAGTGGAAATATCATAGGTGGGAGGAGGAAGAGAATAAGTGGAACTTGAGGAAGCAGAAGCGAGCATAATAGTGAATATGATCAAGGGGCATTACATTACACACATGAAAGTATCACAGAGAAAACTATTATTATGTATAACTGGCATGTGCTAATAAAATTTAAAAGTCAAAAACTTAGTTTAATCCACATACTTACTGAATAATCACTTAACTTCAGTCCTATAGCAGATCTGTTACAACAGAGAGGAATTTTAACATAGCCATGCAGTTCCTCTTTCCCTCAAAGTGCTGTAGATCTAAAGGCTTCATAAAGAAAAGACCTGATGAAAAGCAATAACTGAGTAATTGCAGAAATAATTTCTTTGATTTTAGCTTTATTTATCTGCCTGTCATGAGTTTCAACTTTGTCAGTGTTTGCATGCATCATTTGGAGGAATGTTGATTGGAAGAGCAAATGTAATCCTTTTAGTGAAGTTTGATCATCTGAGCTCCTTTGTTGAATAATACAGTAAACATTCCTGTGATATTCATGGCAAATTTCATCAGGGGCATGAAGATTCATATTTTAGTACAGAAAGGGAAAAGACGGAGATACATTCTCTATTAATACCATGCTGAAATAATTATCCAAATCATTTTTATTAGTCATATTACTAAGAAAAGGCAATATAAAGGGTAAAACTTCCTTATAATTTATCATTTGGGGATTCAAGGGGACCTCTGTGTCTGTGGATGGTAAAGACACTTTAGTATCAGTATATCTGTAAGGTGATTTCCCAATCTCTTTAGAGGAAGAAAGAAGGTAGCATTCTGTTCTGTTTATGTTCTGCTAAATTCTAGAGCTGAATCCACCCAATTGCCCCATCAAAGGATTTGACATTAGAATGTTCTTAACTTCCTAAGGCCTGGTTATTGCAGGGATGTTGGCATTCTAGGTTTTCTTTTAAAGTCTTGACTGTTTCAGAAACTAGACCTTGCCATATTTAGTCAGTAAATATATTTATTGTTCCACTTAAAATCTGTTTTGTTAATCCATCAAAGTTTGTTAAAACAAGCCCAAGATTTTGGCCAAAGTCAATCAGGTATTAGTATCATACAGACAAAATTAAACCATTAATGCTACTGTGAGTCAATGTGAAATTAAGAGCCATGAAAGCCACATTTCATGTGGTATTTACACTCATATAAGTGTTTTGTTCATCTGGATCCGCATGACTCACTAGAAATGTTAGGATGCTTTGAAAACTTAGAAAAACCAAGTATTTGCTGGTACAAGTATTACTTCTAAGTATGGTTGAATTGTGAATGAGATGCTTCCCATGAACATTTCAGAGTCAAGAATATATTCTTGGTAGAATTCCTGGGACAGAAAATCTAGTATAGCAAGTAATTATTTGTGTATACTTAAAAAAATAAGAGCTAGAATTATTTTCATGGAATAAAAAATGTCTAGATAATTATGTATATATTTATTTAATCTTGTAACAGAAGCAAAATATATCAGAATACTGTACCTGGAGACCTGGTTTACGTTTCTTGTCTGACCTCACCTGTCAAGAAGTCATAATGACTATCTGGTTTCAAATGTGTGTAATCCATTAAAGTTCTCTCACAGCATCAGACAGCTTCCTTTCTTTTGTGCTACCTATTGTACACATGTTAGAGAAGGCCGCTTGTTGGTTTCCGGCCTCCTGGCTAGTTTAGACCTGAAATAATCACATAGAAACTGTATTACTTAAATAACTGTTTGCCCATTAGTTCTGACTTCTTATTGGCTAACTCTTAAATTAATTTAACCAATTTCTATTAATCTGTGTATCACCACGTAGCAGTGGGTTTCCAGGTAATGTTCCCAGAGTCCGTCTAAGGTGGAGGATCCATGGCTTCCCCCTGACTCCATGCTTATTTCCCCAGCATTCATTCTAGCTTTCCCTGACTTCCTAAGTTCGACCTTGATATAGGTCCAAAGCAGTTTCTTAATTCATTAATTGTAATCACAGAACACAGAGTGGACTCCCACATCATACACATGGGAGTCATCTCTAGATGTCATGGGTTTGTGTGTGATGTCTAGCTCTTCCTTTTGCGTAAGTTGAATTTGAATGGTTTTTTTGTTTGTTTGTTTGTTCAGGACAGGGCACTGACATGGTCAATATCTGGAAAGTCCCAGAGTCTTCATGTTAATGAATAGCATAAAGAATTCTATCTTTATCTCCTTTGTTCTGTTTCTATGTTGTCAGGTATACTGGTGAAGGCATGCTGGAAAATGGAAGCAAGGTTCTCAAAATCTACTTCTGACAGTGAAAAATCAACATGTCAGTAAGCAAACCCAGTAAAGGGGAATCCAAAATTCTGCTACACATTTACCCAAATAATATTACTATGAACTAAGTTGTAAAATTTCCTTTCTTCCCAAGTTGTTTTCATACCAATTTTCATTGCAAAGAGCTATAGCTTCACCATACTTCTGATGGATTTGTCACCCATGAGAGTCATTGTTTCAAAACAACAACAAAAAATGGAGTGGAGATTGACATATGTGAAGATGATTTTTGGAAGTAATGCATTTTTTAAAGTCTTTCCCAAGTGTGCTGTTAAGGAACATTTAATTTTCTAGGAAATACTTTTATCTATTTTTCAGGCTGGTGGAGAGAAAGATCAGGAGTGTTGAAGGCCACAGAGCAGATCTAGGAGAAAGGGCTTACGAAGCTTCAGAGACCCACGAGCCCACTTACATGCACATTGCTAAGCTACCACATCACATCTTGCAAACAATCCTGTCTTTCTATATTGTGTATTAATAAGACCAATATCCAGTGTGACAGTAGTAATGCTGATAAATAAACGTGAAACTGTGAGCCTGCATGGTATTTTGTGCTCTACCTAAACCAGATTACTATTTACATCAAACCGATCAAGTAAGGATACTTAAGTATCCTCCCAACTTTAAAGTGACAAGCAATGATGTTAAATAAATTAGTAGAAAAAATAATAGCAGGCATCTAGCAATGCTAACTACTTCCAGATTCTGCTTAATGATCAAAATTACAATAATTCATTTCTTTTTACACTAAAACCCTTTGGGTAGTTATGATTTTTAACTAAATTTCAAGATGAAAGAAAAAGGTTGAGTGGTTGTTAGGGCCTCAGCTAATAAGAGGTAGGTAGAGTATTGGGTTCCTCAGCCAAACTTATTGCCTCTGACTCTTCACATATGAAGCTAATGAATGAGTTACTGTTGGCTAGTGGTAATGATGAACCTGGATTTCTTTTTATTTTTTCATAACTGATGTTCAATTGTTCTTGACAGTTTCAGGCCTACAGATCCTTTTCCAGTCATGTGTTTTGCGTTTTGTTGTATGACTCATTTAGTTTAACATTGGCCATATGTGTGATCATAGGTTTGGCACTGTCCATTAGGAGCTGGAGGACCCAGTGATTTGAAATCTATGACAATATCTACTCCTCACCAGAATCTATCAGTAGTGAATAGTACCATGAGGAGAGTGGAGCCCTATAAGACCCTTCTCAGTCTATGTGTTGCTGGGCCCAGTCTTGTGCAGGCCTATGGCAGGCAGCAATAGCTACTTTGAAGTTATGATTATATTAGCTTACAGTGCCTAGAAAGTAGCAATTCTTAGTACTCTCTTTATATCCCAGTCTGACTTGTTTTTTTCTGCTTCTTTTTCCTTGGTATTCTCTTGAGCCTTAGGGGAGGTAGTATACATATCTGGTTTATGCCTGGGCACTCAAGAATCATATCTTATCAGTATCTTGAGCAATCGTATGTCCCTGTATTCACTGCCATTCATTCTAAAGAGAAGGTTTTCTGATTAAGGCTGAACATAGCATTTGTGTGTGGTTATAGACATAAATAGTTTGATGCAACATGGCAACATGACAATTTAATTAAACAGCAGCAATAAATTACTCTGTTGGGCCCACTATGTCCTCAGCCATGAGGTTTTTACTGTATTTACATTATCATGTGTGATTCTCCTCTTGTGGAATGTGTCTTGTATCAAACTCGAAAGCAGCTGGTTACTCTCATAACAGTTGTGAAACTATTGAGCCAGCAGTCACATATTGTCCAACAGTTTGGTATTATAGTGTGTAGGGTTCACAGAGGGTAAGATTCTTGATGCTGTTCCTTTTCTAATCTCTAGCAGCATGAATAACACCTTCTAGAATTATAAAACCGAGCTAGCAGGAGGGAAGCTTCCAGTTCAGTTACATCTTGAAATATCAGAATTTTGAAATCAAGGCATATGGCATCTTCAACAAAAAGGTCTCATCACCTGGTTCTGGTGGGCAACCAGATCCTGGAATTGTTTTGGGCCTCTGGGGCCTCCCTGACCAACAGCTCATAAGAAGGTATCCCACACTTGGCACTGGGATTTTTGTTTAATAATTGTTGTAGTTGAGGTTATTATTGTTGTAATGAAACATCATGACCAAAGCTATCTGGGGAGGAAATGTTTATTTGACTTCTATTTCTACACTGTAGCCCATCGCTGAAGAAAGTCAGGACATGAACTCAAATAGGGAAAGAGCCTGGAGGCAGGAACTGAATCCAAGGCCTTGCTCCTCATGGCTCACTCAGCCTGCTTTCTTCTAGAACTCAGGACCACCATCCCAGGGATGGCACTGTTCCTAATGGGCTAGGTACTCCCCATCAATCTCTAATTAAGAAAATACCCCACAGCAATATTTTATGGAGGAAATTTCTCAATTGATGTTCATTCCTTTCATACAAATCTAACTTGTGTCAAGTAGACATAAAACTAGACAGAAAAATAATCCATAGTTTCTAATATCATGTATTCGCCATGTAGGATGTTTCTCTTCTCTCTCTTTTTCAACTCTGTGCTCTTTTTTAAAATAAAGATTTATATATTCATTTATTCATTTCATTTTTTGAAACAAGGACTCTCCATGTAGCTGTAACTATCCAGGAACTTGAACTTAGAGGGATCTGCCTGCCTTCCATGTGCTAGGATTAAAGCATGCACCACCATATCCAGCTAGATTTATTTATTTATTTTTATTGTCTGTGTGAGTGCTTTCCCTGCCTGTGTGTCTGTGCATTTTGTGTATAGTGCCCATGGAGGCCATAAGAGGGGCTTAGAACCTCTGGAGCTGGAGTTAGAGGCATGTTAGCTCTCCTGTGCATGTTGGACCAACAAGGAATGATTGCTTTCTAACCACAAAACTATTTCTCCAGTCCCCAACTCCAATTCCATGCCCTCAATTGCTACATTTTACTCAGTTGTGTCAGCTGTATGATTTTTGGTTTATGTAGAAAGTCCGAGCAGAGGACATGTGCAGAGAGATTACCATGGCACATAGGGATTTTACTGTTTGATGGGGATACTACTTTCTTCTTAGTTTCTGGTAGTGGCCCAACCCAGTTCACAAGAGAATTAGCTACTCTGAAGGAACATTCTGCGATCATTAAGGGTTTCTCCATTAGCCCTGTAGCCTTGACTCCTGAACCCCTCAGGACTGCTGGACTGGTGTGGATTGAATGAGGTCAGGTATTTCCTATTTAACACTTTGTGAGGCTCTATTCCTGTAAGAATAGTTGCAATCAGAATCAAGTTATTGTCGAAAGTTTTCTCCCTTCACCAAGAAGTGCTTAACCAATAATGACTTGGATTGCGAGCAGGACCCTGCCACAAGAATCATAGAAACCAGGAACATGCTCAGCTCCATCTGTTGCTAGAAGAAACGATGATAGTGTGGTGTGCAGGAAACAACCACGAAAACTTCCGCTTGAGTTTCCATGCTTCCTCAAAACTCTGTAAACTGAATACATCACAGGAAATAAAAACAAGTTCTTTTTGAGACATAACATAAATATAATGCTGAGGGAAAATATAGAGAAAAACAGATTTTGTAGGTATTTCCTAATAGTGCATGTGAGAGCGTGTGTGCATGTGCACAAAAAGAATTAAAATGGTATATTATTGTAATAGCAAGGCAATAACGTCCCTACTAAATATCAGCAATGAACAAATGAAAAGCCCAGTGCCAGGAATGGGTTACTTTTTCTGAATTGTTGGCTAGTGAGTTTCCATAGACCCCAAACATTATAGGCTATTGCCAGTGCTCTTGACTAGTATCTTATTAGGGGATTTATTGCATTGATAAAATACCATGACCAAAGCAACCTAAAAAGAAAGGGTTTATTTGCTTACATATCAATAATCACAATCACTGAGGAAAGCCAAAGCAGGATCTCAAACTGGACAGGAACCTGGAGGCAGGAGCTGAATCAGAGGCCATGGAAGAGGCTGCTTGATGACTTGCTCCACATGGCTTGATCAGCCAGCTTTCTTATAGAATTCAAGACCACCTGCTCCAAAATGTCCTGTCCCACTATGGGATAGGTCCTTCCCCATCAATCACTAAGAAACAAAATGCCCTGAAGGCTTGCCTGTTTACAATCTGATCTGGAGGCATTTTCTCAATGAGAATTTCCTCTTCTCAGATGACTATAGGTGGTACTGAGTTGACAAAAGCCTTTCTAGCACAATTACCCTCAAGAATTTAGTGGTAAGATCCTGCTGCTGAAGCCACCACATATTTCAGACGTAGAACACAGGTAAATCAGACAGATTCTCACATGAAGGTTCATTCCTGCTATCTAGCTTTCATAGTACTGGGAGGTTGTACTCACTCTATCAGATAAGAGGGATAATCATCAATTCTACCCAGCTATGAACTCTGTGTGCTATAATATTGACTGGCCTAGCAGGACATGCCCACAGATGCAATAGCGTCACAACCAGCACAAGAATAACCAACCACTTTCTGATTAGATTTAAGGCACATGAACAAGAGGAAATCTATACCTAGCAACATTAAACCAAGAACCTCTGACTAGACAAGTCATGGGGTGTAAGAGAGAACCTATCAAAATTTTGCTGATAAATGGACATAAACCAACTTTTAATGACTTATCATTATGCCCAAAGATTAGTGTATTTGTCTTAACCCTCATCTGAGAAGGTTCTGTTTGTAGTAAATAGTTATTAACTCAGAGATCCATAACTGGCTATAGTGCAGAAAATAAGAGACTAGAGAATGATAACTCCTAAATGAAATATATACACTTGCACATCCTCCTCTCAAGACTCAGGGACCATTGTAGAAAAGTGGGGTATAAAGAGCAATAGAACCAGAGATGGTCAATGCAGCAAGGAAACAATATCTTCAGTGCACAGTAAAGCAGGTGTACAAGTGAATTCAGAGCAGCATGCATGAGACCTGTGCAAGCTCAAGACAGACCAAACTCATCTCGGAAAGGGAAGCTGAGCATGAATTCCCACCCATAACTGTGGAACTATTGGCAATTGTTAGCTTATGGAATAGGGAAAGATGTTTTCCACCAAAAGTGTAACCTCTGCTAAACTGACCATGTTCACATGGAAGGTCACACATTCAAGAATATTTGGGCAGCACAAAATGCTTTCTTTCTTTCTTTCTTTCTTTCTTTCTTTCTTTCTTTCTTTCTTTCCTTATGATAGGTGTGTGTGAAATCCCAAAAAATTAATACATTTTTAAAATGCAGAAATTTTGTTATATTTGTAACTAATAACATGGTGTTGTGAAGAAATGATATATTTGAAGAATCACATGACTAAGGTCAAGTCTTCTCTGGAAGTTAAAGAATCAGTCTCATGGATAAAATTCTGTTGTATTTTGTATATTGTTCTCCCTATAAACAGCAGCCCTCCTTCCCTATGCAATCTTTCCCCTCTTACTTCACAGTACAAAGTTCCCTTTCTAAGCTCTTATTATTTTACCCTATTTGCTTGAACTGTTATATATTACAATTCATGAGGCTTTGTGTCTTTATAATAGTTTATGCAACTTCCCGTAACCTATGCAAGGGTTAGGCACTTGATTTCTCATTCTCTGTTGCCCCTTGTCTATACTTAAGTGGTTTTTCAGTCATTGTTGATGAATTGCAATTAGGCCTTTATTAGAAAGGTTTTCCTATAAAACAAACACTTTTCAAATATGTCAGTGGAATTCAAGCTTATTATTTACTGAGTGGCATACTGTAACTACATTAAATAATAAAGTTCACTTCATACAATCAGTTGTACCTAATTATGGAAATATAAATATGATTATGGATACAATTACTGAAATGACACCAAGTCAACACATCTTGTAGTCTACACAATCACAGTAACCCCTTTCAGAAGCCTAGAGCATGGACGTTTTTATCAACTGATGGATTCACACTGTTAGTCATATGGAAAATAGCTAATATGTTTGGGTGACTTCTCATAGAAATGGAAGCTAGAAACTAGACCTGCCTTGAAATGGCCAGAAAGAATGGAATTCCAAACCTGTTTCTTCTGATAGGGTTCACTTCCTCATTGCACTTTGAACTGAACAAGAATGTTTGCAACCCAATTCCTGGAGTTTGAGAGACCATAAATCAATATAATATGAAATTTTACTTATATACTTAGAGAGTGGAAAGAGCACTATATTGAGTCTGGAGATCTGATTTGTGCCCCTGGCTCACTGTGACACTGGCAAATAATACCTGCCTCATATCTTCCCAGAACAGCAGTGTGCTATTTCAAGATGCAAACTTTGTATTCTTCTTCTTAAGCCCACAATTATTCATTTGTCTTCCATCCTGGAGCATTACATTGCTATTTAAGAGTTCCTCATGCTGGAATGAAATTTTCAAGTTCATAAAGAAATCAATCTAAAGTTAAAATAGCCTGTGGTGCTCAAACAGCTATAGAGCCCCAAGAGACCTAGAGTGACATGCAATGAATGTTCTCGGTGGGTCAGGTGTCAGGTGGTTAAATAGCTCGATGTGGATGGCTGAATTTGGTTCTATTTACCTATTTTCTCTTTGTACAATTGTATTAGCTTTGGACAAGTTGTTAATAAATTAAACATTAGAATTTAAACACCGTACTCCCATTATATTAGGTAAGCATATGTTCTCAGTGTTAAAGTAAGGGTAATAATAGTTAGCTAACAAAATTCTTAGGAGTACTTGACTAGCACTTATCTAAGAACATTTATATGCTATTGAATATTTTCAGAATCATTGTTCCAAGTAAAATATGTACTCAAAGTTTCTAAATCATGGTAGAGAGCTTCAAATTGTTGTAGATTTTTTATTCTGGAGGTTGAATCCATGGCTTTATGCAAATAAGCAAGTACTTTACACTGGACTGTAATTCTTGTCTCCCCACCACACACACTTTTTTATTTTGAAACAGGACCTTGCTAAATTGCCCAGGGTAGCTTTGGAATCACTTTTACTTCAGGTAGCCCTTTAGCTTGAGGTCCTTCTTCCTCAACTTCCCAAATAGGTGAGGTCACAGGTTTGGGTCACCATTTTCAACTTATGGGCTAATTATTAAATATAAATATCATTAAGGTTTTCATTTTTAGGACATAATCATTCCTCTTAACACAATTTATTGTTTTGTAAAACATAATCAATGACTTCCTCTAACTTCATCACTATTATTAATACTAGATAACAGTATTTTGATAAGACAGCACAAATCTTAAGACTAGGCATGCTCCTCAAATTCGTTGGACATTATAAGTTTCCTTTACTGAAGACTATGTCTATTATAAAGTAAGAAATTCTCATTACCTATATATTATAGATATTTTAAGACAGGATAGGGCAGTTACTATTTTCTGCAAAAAAAAAAGGCATTAAGAGTAGCCTGGAATAAATGAGTACCTATTCAGATGGGAAAAACAGAGAAAAAACATTTAATCTGTAAAGGGAGTGTTTCTACTCTTGTCTGGACTGAATATCTAGCACCAAAAGGAGACTCAACCCCAACACAAACCTGCCTTCTAAGAGGAAGCTCAAAACAAAATGTCTAAAAACTTTTTTACTATATTTTCAGATCTTTTATTTATTTTTTGTTTATTAAAAATTTCCACCTCCTCCCCTCCTCCCATTTCCCTTCCCCTCCCCTC
>LOEQ01002317.1:35601-51693 GCA_001685075.1 Bramus lutescens | reverse complement strand
CCACAAATAGCATGAAGTATCTTGGGGTAACTCTAACCAAGGAAGTGAAAGATACATTTGACAAGAACTTTAAGGCATTGAAGAAAGAAATTGAAGAAGACACCAGAAAATGGAAGGATCTCCCATGCTCTTGGATGGGTAGGATCAACATAGTAAAAATGGCAATTCTACCAAAGGCAGTCTCTAAATTCAACGCAATCCCCATTAAAATCAAGGGGATTCGAATCGGAAAGAAAGAAGTCAAACAGTTTGCAAGTTTATCCAAACTTTGTGCACTTAGAATTTGTATGGCATTTGAAGCAGGAAACCTAAATGAGACAGAGGAAATAAGGCCCCAATATCAGGAAAGCTGTCCCTTTCTAAGTGGATCAAATATATTCATGAACTGGAAAAGGTGATGTTTAAGTCTGACACAAGGAAGATACTGCCCTTTACTGCAATTATCTTCATAACTAAATTAGGTCACCCATAAAGGTTTGGCTTTCGGGGACACTGAAATCATACACCACTACAGAAACCTCCAGAGAGCCCTGACCTGATACTGCCTATAATTGAGACATCCCTTCTTACTTCAGGGACCAAATCAGTTGATTTTCAACTCTTTTATTCACCTCTAATCTGAGTGTCCTCTTTCAAAATGATATTTTGACCCAGAACATCTTTGATATGTCTAAGATATTTAGCAATTCCTCAAGGGGCTTTTAAACCTATGACGCCATGATGAATTCAAAAGGCAGAACAAGTTAATGACTTTGAGATAAAACGTGTGTTTGCTATGGTAGAGCTCACATCTAGGCAATCACTCAGCATGAAATCTAAAGGTTGCTGCAGAGTGGGGGAGGAGGAACGTGATTGCTTAACACTGTATTATTTTATGGCTTAGTCAAAGCTATTCTGAGTATTCATTAGAAAAGCACCTTTTATAAATCAGATCATTAAAGCTGTAAGCTATCGATGAAAGAAAATCGAGAGGAGGACCCGCCTTTTCCACAGATTTTCTCATTACTCTAATCAAATTGCTTCCACTGAGTCCATAGTTTCTTCTGGCTCTCATCCAATGAAAGAATTGAACAGAATCATCTGAACAGTACAGTTATATGTGAGATCGTTATCGTATGTTGTCAGGAATTTGTTTCCCCTATTTAGAAGTGGATGAAGGATGGAGGCCGGATTATGGTTCAAATGGCTGAAAAGCCTGGAAATTATTTCAGCAGGATTTAGAAAATACCAAAACAAGGTAGGAATGAAGCTGGAAATAGAAGGAGTATATCATTTGGTTACAAACCAGGGTCTAAGATTCTGGTGTTCAAAGAAACTGAGTGTATAATAACATACTTTGAGAACTTTAAAAAGACCTATGCACATTGCTGATCAAGTCCTCTGGGCATATGCCAAGGAGTGGTATAGCTGGGTCATATGGCATATTTAGTTTTGGTTTTCTGAAGAATCGCCACACTGATTTCCAGAACGGTTATACCAATATGCATTCCTACCAACAGTAAACGAGGATTCCTTTTTCCCCTGAACTGGCCAGCATGTTGCTAGTTATTAGTTGTTTTGTTGTTCTTAGCCATTCTGACTGGAGTAAGATAAAAATCTCCAAGGTGTTTTAATTTGCATTTTCCTAATTGCTAAGGGTGCTGAGCACTTTTTAAAGGTATTTCTTAGTCTTTGTTATTTCTTTTCTTGAGAACTCTGTTTAGATTCCTGCCACTTTTTTTTTAATTGGGTCATTTGATTTCTTGACCTTTTGTTTTCAATTCTTTGCACATTCTGTTTATTAAACCTTTTTGAGAAGTAAACCTGGCAAACATTTTGTCCTATTCTGTCTCTTCTTAACTGTATAGATTGTTTTCTTAGTTTTACAGGAATTTTTTGGTTTTATGAGGTCCCAGTAGTTAGCCTTAAATCTTGAACGTATGGAATCCTGTTTAGAAAGTCCTTTTCTACACCTGTATTTTTTATTGTAATTCCTATGCGTTTTTCTAGTCATTCTAATGTCTCAGGTTTCAAATTGAGGTCTTTGATTCACTTAGATGTCATTTTTGTATAGGATGATAAGTGTGGGTCTAATTTCATTCTTCTGTATGTAGACATCCAATTTTCCCAGCATCATTTGTTAAAGATGCTTTCTTTATTCCTTCCTTCCTTCCCTTCTTCTCTTTCCTTCCTTTGTCTCTGTCTCTCTCTGTCTCGCTGTCTCTGTCTCTCTCTGTCTCTCTCTCTGTCTCTCTCTCTCCCTCTTTCACCAGGGTATTTTATGGCTTTTTGTCAAATATCATATGACAGTAATTATGAACACTCATATCTGAGTCATCTATTTTATTCCAGTGGACTACATGTCTATTTCTATGGCAGTACTATATTTAATATGTCTAGCTCTATAATATATCTTAAACATTGGAATTGTAGCCCCTCAATTATTATTATTTTTGCTCAGGATTGCTTTAGCTCTCCGGGATCTTTTCTGGTTCCATATGAGTTTTAGGATTTTTTTTTCTATTTCTGTGAAAAGTATCAAGACCATTTTGTCTGGGAATGCATTTAATTTGCAAATAGCTTTTGGTATGATGTACATTTTTAAAATATTACTTTTACTCCATGAGCACAGGATGTCTTTCTACTCTCTATTTTTTTGTCTCAATCATTTAATTCAGAGATTTTAAGTTTTTCTTGTAGAGGTCTTCACCCCTTGATTAGTTTATTCTACAGTATTTTTGTCTTTGATGTTTACTGTAAATGAGAATGGCTATGCTCTCTCAGTGTGTTCACTGGTGTTGATTAGAAAACCTACTGATGTTTGTAAGTTGATTTTGTACCTAGACACTTTTCTGAAGCTGTTGGCTTTTTTCTAGAATCTTTCTGTGGATTTTTTTTTTTTTGCGAGGGGGGATCTCTTATGTGTAATATCATACCCTCTGTAAATAGGGGTGGCTTAACATCTTCTCATAGCTCTATCTGTTCAGTTTTCACTGCCTCCCTTTTTGTTCCAGCTTGTGCTTCCGCATCATATTGAAAAGGACTATAGACAGAGGGCAGTCCTGTGTTATTCCTGATTTTAATTGGACTGAGATTTTCTCTGCTCTGGTAACATTGGCTGTGGGTTTGTTATATATAGTTATCATATCATATTGAGGTATGTTTCCTTCAGTACTGTTTCCTCTTAGGACTATTTTTTTTAAATGAAATGACACTGGATTTTATTTAAGGTCTTTTCTGTATCTGTTATGATGATAATAGTTCTTGTCTTTAAGTTTACTTATATGATTTATTATATTTGTTGCCTTTCATATGTTCGGTTAAACCATGCGTTTTATGGATAAAGGCAATTTGATTGTTGTAGATGGTATTCTTGGCATTTTTTTGCTGGAATTTTATTCAGGAATTTTGTTTTTGTGTTCATAAGAAATAGTTTTTCTTTAGTTTTTTGATTTTTGTGGTTTATATTTGAAGAATGCTGTGCATGTAAAAACAAATCATTAAAAAAGAAAAAAAGAAAAAGGAAACTAAGTTGATTCTCTATTTCTGGAAGCCAATAGAGGTCCTGTTAATAAAACTGACTTCAATATATACCAAGGCCTTACTGCAGAAAGGCAATTGTGAATTTGTCAAATTCATCATGCTGCCCGTAGAAATTACTGGGAATAAACACGATAATAGTAATTATAAAATAAATGTTTTCTTAAAATATGGTCACTATCTTCAGATCGTACCACCGGCACTCAAAGGAATGGAAGGAATTACCTTTTAGCAGGAGACCCAAAATGGGACTCTGCTGACTCAGGAAAGGAAACTAAATCATAAAGCATTTAAAGCACCCAACTGAAACACAAGCAGGAATGGGCTGCTGAGTACTTATATTAGCCTTAGCATTAATTTCTATAAATGAGGAACCAGCATTAACTCTATTTCTAAAAAGAAATAATTTACCAGAAATCATGTTTGCTTGCATGGCAACAGACTTGGCAGTGCTTGGAACAGGGGTAAACAAAGAGAGATGAACAAATCGCCCAGAGTGTCAACCCAAACCTAGCTATTTGGTTTAATCAATCTTATGGCCCATTCCACTTCCTCAACAAATAAGAGTACAAAAGTTGTTAGGTCAGTCATCCCTCTCGGGTTTTGTCTTAGGGGATTAGGGGATTTCTTTTGCTCTCATGCAGAAGAATGCAAAGTTGGCTTTTCCAATTTGTATTAATACAGCTAACAATGTGAACCAAATCCATAAAATAGCTCCTGAAACCATTTGCTGTAAGATAAACTCTGAAAAAATTAAAATAAAGGCTGCATCCTCAAAGCGTCTCCTGTGTAACAAATACATTTTCACATTTGCCAACAAAATGCTTTTGCACAACAGCCTGAAGCAATGCTGTCATGGGAATGCATATCTTCTAGAGCTGTTAAAATTCTTCTTCTTCTTCTTCTTTTTTTTTTTTTTGAAGCAGTATTTCTCTTTGTTACTTTGGAGCCTGTCCTGGAACTCGCTCTGTAGACCAGGCTGGCCTTGAACTCACAGAGACCTTCCTGCCTCTGTCTCCCAAGTGCTGGGTTTAAAGGCATGAGGCACCATGACCCAACGAACTCTTAAAATTATAAAGCTTGTGTAGTGGATTAGGAGAATATTAAAATAAAGAGGAATAAACAAACTACTAAAACCTACTCCCGGACAGTTTCTAAAACAATACCATCAACATCTCTTTTGATTCACAAATTTCCTTTTGGTGACTACAGTGCTCCCTGCATTGCTGTTATACATTCTATTATAAAATATAGCTATATAAACATTATACTGTGTATTTTATATTGCATATATTATATATAGTAGATACCTCTGTTTTACTTAAATGAATTTTTTTACAGTACACAAGCACTATCATTCATTACCTTGAAACTTTTCTTTTGACCACAAATACTATTAAATCCACATGAAAAACTTTATAATAGCAAAGTACAGTTACTTATAGGCTGGGGAGACGGCTCAGAGGAGAAGAATGCTTACATGTCAGTGTGAGGACCTGACTTCAAGTTCTTACAACCTACATGAAAAGCCACATGTGGTTATGGATGCCTGTAACCTTAGTACTATGTGCGTGTGGCAAAGGGTAGAGGTACTAGACAAAAGAATTTCTGAGGATGGTTGGTTGCCAGTCAAGTTCCAGGTTCAGAAAACAAATGTATTTCAAGGGGAGTATAGTAGACAATAATAGAGTCCTGACCTCTGTTTACACATGTGTCCCCTGCATATCCAACACACACAGACACAGACACACACACACAAAACATCTCATCAATTTGAGCTAACCATTACATTTGTTTCTTTATGTGGTATCAGGGAGACTCACTATTATTATTTGTCTTCTTTCCTTCACACATCTGTATTTACACAGATCAGGCATACAAAGTACCACACATTTATTTCTAATATTAATATTTGATTAGTCATAATGATTATTGTTTCCTTATAGATACATTATTGTTAATTAATGTATATTGCATTTGTAGAGGCAATAATACAGATTTTTTAGAGAGGAGGCTCATAAAACATGCACAGTTCGTAGAAAATAGAGTTTAAGGAACATATAAATTAAATACTTATATTTTTTGTGCATAAATATTAGCTATTGTAGAGTTTTCAAATATTTCAAAGTTATAATTGTAATTTCATTATTGAATCTCCCATTAGTTTTCCTGAAACTCTTTAATGAAAAAAAGAAAAAGTATCTGGACATGCAAACAAGTAAAAATATTAAAAGAGACTAAAATTCAGTTAGATACTTTTATAAGTTAAGGCATGTGGTATTTGACAACTAGATGTACAAAACGGAATATGGCCAATACCATATGTAAAATTAGCATATTTCAGAAGACAATTGCAAGCCAATAGAAACTCGAGGGCTTATTTAATAGTAAATCTAAAATAAATATTTAAAAATTTTGTGGGAAAAGAAAACTCAACTTCTCAAAGCATACTAAAAATGTTTGACCTTAAAATAAAGGGCTAGAGATGCAAAAAAAAAAGTCATTAGTTTTCTGAAGTCATAGTATTTTGTTATCTTAAAGCTACAGAAAGATTCCAAAAGCACTTTTTAAGATAGGGAAGCTCAGCCAATCACATCTGGCTAGGGTCTGGCTGCCTGGGGCCAGGTAGAAAAACCTGGTGATCCAGATAGGCTGGCTCTCTCTGCACGCGGTTTTTGCCTGACCCGTTTGGACATTGGAACTTTTACTCTGGTTGCATGAGTTTCCCCATCTTTCAATTATTAAATTATATCTGTTGTTTTGAGCTGGTCTGTTTATTTAAGTGTACCGGTCGAATATACCTTCACTTTTATCTTTCTCCTGTTCATGTCCAATCAGCATGATGGGTCAAAGCACCAGACTACTATAGAGACTTACTCTCATGTAAAGTTTAAGATGATCAGGATCCTTGATAAAATCTCTAATATGAGGAATACCAAAATGAACAGGATCAGACGAATGTGCATATATTTTCCCCCCTTATTGGTGGAGTTTGAGAACAACACCTCCTGTTCATCTGTCAGAACATGAAGAATCATACTGTCTTGCTTTGTCACAATATGGAACCAAAGCTGCACTAGCCACAGTTAGTCCCAGCACCTTATGAAGCTGATCATATTTAGTCCTGATCCTGTAAAGGTGTACCCAACTTGGATTATATATTATGAAGTGAATGGGTATCACTAAGCCCTATATACTGTATATCTACAATGATGGCTCAAACATTTGCCGTGCTTCTTAGGGTGCAGCATTGGTGCTGATTTAAACTCCTGGTAACTTTTGAGAGTTCCAGGAGATCCACTTGAGTTTTGGTACCACAAAACCATTTATTCCACAAGGATAAATAGTACCATGTTTCTGTCATCTGCTACATATTCATCCCAGTTGTATACTTTGGATCAAAGAAATGACCAGAGAACATACATATACACAGAGAAACATAATCAGAGTGGTTTGATCCATACTTTTGTTCATCATCTGGCCTCTACTGGTCTCCATCTTGAGAAGGAAGCAATATCTTTTGGTCTCACAAGTCATGTCCAGTGTCAATGTAGATTTTGATCAATCTGTCCTGGAAGTATTGTGAACACTTACTCATAAATGGTTATTGTTCTATGGGGGTAATAATTGGGAAATAGGTTCTTTTGAGTGATATCATTGCAGATTTTTGCTCTAGGAGATTTTGGTTGATGGGCTCTTGTTTTGAGAATTTTTTCTATGAAGGAAGTGCCTATAAGATCTCTTGATAACCACTGCAATCTGTTTTCATCTTTTCAATGTTTTATTTTTCTGTTTACAATCTTGAAAAGTCCATGTACCTCATGTCACCATCATTATTGTCCACTGATGATTGACACTGATTATGAAGATTCTAAATGCTTTGCTGCCATACTGAATCTACAGTTCAATTCAGGTTTCCTACAAAGATTCAGTGTTGACGCCTGCATTTTGTTACACTGATATCTAATCTCCTTCCAACATGAATCTTTCCAGTTTGGCGAACCTTTAACAGTCAACCTTGTCTGAGAGAAGACAGTGGGCAAAGACGTTATCAATGAAGCCAATGTTCCTTTCACAACTGTATTCCTATTGCCTAAGTAAAGAGTGTACCCTCCAAACCACCTCAGAGAATACAGGATTGGTCCACTATTCCTACAAGTTAGACCAATTCTAACTTGCCTATCCCCACATGCTTTCTGACTTCTCCATCCACTTCTCAGAAAAGAATTCTTACATTTACACCTCATTGACTTTCTGTAATGTTCATTATGCTCAATTTACAAAGAGTATTATAATAATGCTTAAAGACCATATGTGAGCATGTTCATTGCCATTTGTTAAATTTAGAGTCAAGGGCACATTCTTACATTGAATAAATTATTTCCCTATTTTTTTTGACTTGGGTTTGTCCTTAATCCTAACCAGATGCTTTTAGGAAATGGCTTCCTTTCACATTAATTTGAACTTGAAGCATTTTAGTAAGAATAACAACTAGTATCTAACTAAAGAGTGTGTTTTCTTTCAGTTTATTCTAAACAGAAAATAGCCCTAATAACACAATCAGAGACAGGACCAGAATTAGGGGAAGGAAAACTTCATTCCCATGAGATCTTCACTTCAGATACAGCATCTGTGTAGTCTCCAAGCAAGGAAAGAATACTTGTTTTCTAGGAAGAATAGAATGACTTGTGCTCAGCAGGGTTTAATGTAGTTATTTGGTTCTTAAACACATATATCAAAATTCTCGCATTACCAAGTCTTTGGACAGTACTACTTTTTTTATAATAGCCCCAAAGTCAAGAGACTCAGTTTTGTCTCCTTCATAACTCCATTTCCCTAATAACTGAATGCTGAGCCCAACATTACTATCAGTCCATCATTAGACTTCGTGAATGAGAATAACTTTGCACAGTATTTTGGTGTAGGAGGTCCTTCTGTCTTTGTGTTGTTTTCATTGGTTAATAAAGAAACTGTCTTGGCCTGTTGATAGGACAAAACTTAGGTAGGTGGGGAAGAAAGAACTGACTGCTGGGAAGAAAGGCAGAGTAGGAAAAATACCATGGAGCCACCAAAGACAGACATGCTGAATCTTTCCCAGTAAGGCACTGCCACATGGCAATACACAGATTAATAGAAATGGGTTAAATCAAGATGTGAGAGTTATCCAATAAGAAGTTAGAGCTAATGGGCCAAGCAGTGTTTTAATTAATACAGTTCCTGTGTGGTTATTTCAGGGCTAAGCTAGCTGGGTAGCCAGGAAGAACAAGCAGCCCTCCTTACAACACTATTTGAAGCCATTCCATCTTTCACAGTCTTTCCAGAATTGATTTTTTACCTTAATAAAGCTGCATCTTTCTTTTATTAAATGGCATACATGGAGATGAATAGATATCTGACTCCATAAAGCCACTATTTCTCTCATTGCTTTCCAAGTAATAGCTTGCTGTACAGTTCGTTCATGTTTAATAATTATATACTACAAGAATATAGCATTTAAGTAACAATAATTATTTCTTTACCTCTATCTATAGTTCTGACACCATCTGAGGAGCAATGAGTTTAATCACAAATTCCATCTTGTGCATATATTCTTGGGTCATTTCCTTTGAGAATTCCCTCAATTTGAGTTTCTTCAAAAAGTGGACTGTAAGGCAAGCACCTTGCAATCCTAGGGAGCAAAAGTGAAGAGGTTCAGAAAACAAAATGGAGCAAAAACAAAGAGAAGTGTAAGTGAATGGCCTCTTATCTATGTGGAGACTTTTCTCTGGGGCCCTCCAGCAAGCTAGCGAACACATCTTAGCATTACACATAGAATCAATGACAACCCCGCACTGTGTTTTTCTTGGGTGGGGGTTTCTATCCTTCAGCACTACTAATCACCACACATAGGGGATGCATGTGATCATGTCAGAACTGTTTTCTCTGTTTTGCCAAAAGCAAATAGGAAGTCTTTGAAAAACCTTCTGAACTAGACACACAGGGAATCTTTCTTAGTGTTTTTTATTGCTGTGAAGAGACACCATAACCCCAGCACCTCTTCTAAGGTAAACATTTAATTGAGGGGGATCACTTACAGTTTTAGAGGTTCAGTTCATTATCATTATGGCAGGGAGCATAGTGGCATGTCAGCAAACATGGTGGCAGAGTAGCAGCTGAGAGTCCTATATCTTGTAGGCAACAGAAAGTCAACTGATACACTGGGCGGTGTCCTGAGCTTAGGAATCCTCAAAGTCTGCTCCTACAGTGATACACTTCCTCCAACAAGACCATACCCACTCCAACAAAAGCAAATATCCTAATAATGCCACTCTGTATGAGATGATGCTGACCAATTACATCCAAACTACCGCAGAGTTCATCACAGTCACATTGAGATCATATGGACAAGACGGTATTCATCTTGATGCCTCACAAGCTCCGTCTAAAAGTGTTGATTGGATCAATTGCACTTTGCAAAACTAGCATTTGGTTTACAATTTATGCAAATCACATTACATTACATATTCCTTAGCAAATTATACATACCCATGTTATGTTGACTCTACTCTTTCATCAAGCCTCACATATGAGGAAATATACTCCTTAAACAACTCATCTACTATAAAACTTCATGTCTTCATGTCCACAAGTGTCTGTTCTTTCACAACTTCCTGACACCACATATGTGCTCTTCTCTTTCTGGCATATGTTAAATTTTGACACATTTTCTACACAGACTAAACTTAAAGTTCCTTGACACGGCAGCCAAGCCCTCACACCTGATGTGTTTCTTGGTTCATCAATACAGTGTTGCTTTCCAAAATGCCCTAGAAATTCCTCATTACTTATTTTGCTAAATTTCCATGAAACAATCCCATGCATGTAGAATATTCTTCATGGCTGTCAGGACTGAGTTGATTGTAAGGGTTTAGTTCTGGCATTTATCATGTTCCAGTGTCATGTACAGTAGTCTGTGCCCTACTAGGACTAACACATACCGTAGAGTTTACAGCTCTTTATCTTTAATACTAGTCCATTACTTGAATACTAAATCAATAAAGGAAATAAAAATGACATTTTTGTATCTTCTAAAATATAGTGAAAAATGAACCAGCTCCACAACAGGCTGCTTGGTTGACATAAGACTTCTTGAAAATAGATTGACATTGAGTTAAAATATGATTTTTATATACAAATATGTATTATAGAATAATTAGTCATTTCATCATATTATACTTTTTATAAATTGTCAGTGAGAATACAGAAAATTCAAGTGGACATACAGCAAATTAATATATAATTCTATTACCATTTTTAAAATTAAAACTAAAGTATTTGGATAATAAAACAATAGAAAAAATTCAAGACAGTTTTGAGAAATTAATTCCATTCGTGATCTGACGTTTCCAGGAAAAAAGATGTACCCATATTAAGCACTCTACAAGGCTAATGGATTGCTATGTCCATGGTTGTACAGAGCTTGAAAGTTACAGTGTTGAGATCAGGCTATTTGCTGCTAAATTACTCCATAGTGTGCAAATAGTGTGCAATTTTTTTTAGGGCTGTGACATGCCTGAAATTCTATTTTACAAGCTGCTTTTGACTCCATTTTAAGGAAGAAGGATGACTGTGGTCCCTGGGCAGAGGCAGAAACAACAACAGTTGCTCTTCACGACCCGGGCAGCAAGACATGAGATGCTCCTTGGAACAGAAAGGGTGACTCCAAGTTTAACACGGTGACTATGGGGGCATGTGAGCATTTAAAAAACAATACTTGGAACCAGGCCCAAGTATTTATGAAACACAATGGATGAAGGAAAAGGTATGAATCTCTCACATGAATCTATAAAATGATCGATTCCTAGCACTCTGAGGTCACGGCCTCTCAACCCGACACCCAACAAGAGGAAACCTCATAACTATCCATGGAGCTCCAATGGGGGCATTCCTCTGCTGTTGATGCCTCCAACACATCTGCCTGCAGGCATGCCAGTCCACCTGGAACCCATTTGGACATGGAACATGGAAACCCACTGTTTCCTTCTCTAAACTCGGTTCTGCTCTTTCACTTGGACACTTTTGTGTCTCTGCAGCACCTCATGAGCAAGCACTGAGGAGCAAGACAGTAAGTAAGCAGAAGACCTCCATGGCTTCTGCATTAATTCCTGCCTCAAGACTCCTGCTCTGCCTGAACTCCTGTCCCGACTCTCTTCAGTGATGAATATTGATGAATATAGTGGAGAGTGTAAGTCAAATAAACCCTGTCCTCCCAAGCTGCTTCTGGTCATGGTTTCTCATCACAGTAATGGTAACTCTAACTGGGATACCCACCTTACAAGAGCTGCTTTTCTGGCAAGCAAAAACTCAACTTTTGGCTTATTTACCCAATAGCAGTCCTCCTCTTTAGGATGTTGTCATCAGCAATACCAATTTTATATGAGAGGAGGCACTTAGGACCCAACAATATTAAAAGTTAAAGCAACCTTTGCCTCATCCCAGTTACCAAGGTAGGTTGATTATCTGTCAGATATCTGCTGTTGAAAGGATTTATCAAATAAATTTATTGTTACCTCAGTAAACTCTTAACATTTTGGAAAGATACAGCCTTACTGGTCTAGGTTTCTGGCACTTACAATAGATTGAAGAGAGGTTTACATGCTGTGGTCCAACAACAGCTGTCTACCAATGCGAAGGTCAAGAATTCAGTAGTTATTCAGTCCACGAGACTGGATATTTTAGCTGGTCTTCAGTATATGCCAGTATCCTGAGGAATGGACTTGCCAATGAGAGTAAGCAGACAAAGAAAGCAAACCTCCTTCTCATGTCCTTTGTATATAGACTGCCTGCAGAAGATGTGGCCCATATTAAAGGTGGATCTTTCCATCTCAAATCATCTGGGTTAAAAGTGACTCTTTTTGTTGTAGTTGTAGGAAGTCTTATGGCTGTGGTTACCCGCCTGCTGGGACATAGCCTCTTACACTCTTTATGCTGATGCAATGCCTGTGTCCGCCCCTTCTTCCCCGATTGCTCTTTCAGGTTGATGGGTTTGATCTCTGTTCGCTGTTCAAGCAGAGAATTCTGATCTGTGAGTTTATCCCTAAATAAATAACCATCTATTTCTCAACTCAGAGCTAGTGTGGGACTTCTTTTAAGCATCCCTTCCATATCTTCCCAATTCAATGACTCAATTAAAGGCACATATATCGAACCCGAGGACCAGAACAGGAGCATCGTGGTGAGTGAAGGGGAAACGGTCACCTACCACAGGGATCAGAGCTGAAAAGACTCTTTAGAGTGTCACCTTGGACCAGCCTTTTTGCTTCAACTAAGAGGAAAAGAAATATGCCTTTAGACTAGTCGTTCTCAACCTTATTAGAGCGGTGGCCCCTTTATACAGTTCCTCACGTTGTGGTGACTCCCATCATAAAATTATTTTTGTTTCTACTTCATAACTGCAATTTTGCTACCATTATGAATCATAATGTAGATATCTCATATGCAATTCCTGTGAAAGTGTTGTTCTACTTCCAAAGGTGTTGCAACCCACATGCTGAGAACCAGTGATTTACACTGTTGTCCAGTAGACACCATCATACAGCTTCAGGGTTTGCAACAATATAATGTTTTGCTTACTTATTGTGTCTTCCCGTCCGTTCATGCTGTGGGACATACATAGAGAGTGAAGTGATTTCTCTAGAGAAGCACATTCGCTTGTCCAGCATCCCACATAGTTACTGTTTGTGACAAAAGCAGCTAAATTCTGTTTATTTAACAAGACTCCTAATACATTGAGTTTATTAATTCTGATCCTCACGCAGGACATGAGGCCTCTAGATCTAGCCATACAGTAAACCCAACACTGTTTAGCTTTTGAATTTCATTTCCTTATTTTTTCACTCGCTTCACTCCAGACCCCTGGTAATCGCTGTTTTATTATTTGGGGTGTGTGTGTGTGTGTGAGAGAGAGAGAGAGAGAGAGAGAGAGAGAGAGATCTTTTACAGTCCTCGTGTAAAACCATGTAATATTTGCTTACTGCATCTGTATAATCCACTTGGCACTGTCTCTGTCAGGTCTACTCATACTTTGGCAAGACAACAAGATCTCCTTTTATGGCAGAATAATGCGTCATTATGTGCACATGATTGATTCTTCATCCATTCATTTATTCTGACAGTCATTTCTGTTTCTTCCATACCTTAGAAATGTGGCCAGTCTTGGAATGATAATGGTTTTGCAGATATTTTCATGGGAGGGTCTTTCATGTCATTTGGATGTGTAACCAGAAGAAATAATCACTGAATATTCTATTTTTAATCTTTTTAGAAAGTTCCTTTCTTGTTTCTGTATTGGGTACAATCCATAGTCTATCAAAACTGTGCAAGTGTTCCCTGTCCCCTAAAACATTGCCAATACTTTATTTTGCATGTTGTCTTTCAAAATAGCCCCTGTGTTGAAGGTAACTTATCACTTTGATTCATGTTTCTTTGCTATTGAGATTTTTTTATGTTGACTTCTATGATTTATGCTTTGGGAGAACTGTTGGCTTACAACCTTTGCTCTTATTATAAAGTTGGGTTAACTGTCTTTCTTCTACTGACTTTTAAGATCCTGGATACTGCCTCCTTAGCTCTATCAGATAAGCGCTCTCCCATGTGTGGGAGAGCTTCAGATATTGTCCTTCTTGTTTGTTTGTTTTGTTCTCCCAGCTTTGGATCATTCCCAAGTTCAATGCCAAGAAGCATTCTTTCTGCTCTCTCTAAATTTTTATCTTATTTTATCTAGGTTCTCTAGCTATTTCCTTTGATCCTTTTCCTCAACTCAATTGTAAAAGTTGGCTTGCACATTCAATTGGGAATTCTTTATATACTTGGAGAAGGAAGACAGGATTCACTTTCTGCTGATGCTACAGAAGGTGCCATCCACACAGAAGCTGATTTCCAAAACAGTGAGCTATATTCCAGCTCTCTTTAAAGCTGTTTCAACTGTGAACCATTAAGAGGAAAGAACATTGCTTTTCCTATGTGCAAAACTCATGTGTTTCAACCCTCAAACTGTGGTAACTTGTTCTCTTTCTGAATGTAGTCAGGAAAATTCTGTTTCACTTTTTGTTGAACTTGAAGGTGGGTTTTCTTCAACTCCAGTGTCCCTCAGAGTCTTTGGAGAAATGCTGCTTCAGTACATAGCCACACAACTCCTTTTCATGTGGCTTGTAACATCACAGAGAGCCTGTCTACACATTTACTTTTCACCTTCTCCCCACTTAGCAGGTTATTTATTCAATAGCTATTTATTAGGCATTTAAAGTGAAGAAGGGAAAAAACAACCCTGATTTTTATTGCCATGGAGATTAGTTTTCTGTATAACATAGCATTGACATACACTTATACACACACTTCAGACTGTGTGTGTGAACACATATTTAGAAATATGAACAAAACAAATATAATGCCCAGGAATCTTGGGATAGATACATACAGATTCCTGGGTGTCAAATCAATGTGGAAAGAGTTTATAGACTTCTGAAGAGGTATCAAATTTTTATGTCTCAAGGAAGCTAACACTTAAGTGGGGGAATATGTGAAGTTTCACACATGGGACACTAGTAGTAGAAATTAGGTAAGAAAAGAAACTTTTGAAAGCTTTGCAAAGCCACCAAAGCCACAAACCCCATTTTCTCAGAACAAAGTGTGCTTTCAGTAACAACTGCTCATGCATCGTCTGTGCTTTAAATGATGAAGGATAGCTTTTCCTCTCAGATACAACATTCCAAAGATGCTTTCCATGAGAAAATTATGTTTTAGGTATAAGAAAAAACTTTCTGACTGATTATTAGGAGTATGAAAAACAAAAGTATAGAGTTAATACTGTATTACTGAATGACAAAAATTGTTTTGTTTTCTCTAGCCCTTCACTAATAGCAAATGTCTGAAGACACATCCTGGAATTTTGGTGTCAATGGCATTTGTTGTAATTGGAATCACGTGCTCGTTTTCCATTGCTTACATTTTATCTGCTTTGCCTCTTAACTTTTAAAATGTACTCAACACATTTTTAAAATGTGTATACTTTTAAAAACAGTCTTTAGAGAAGCTGACATAATTATTTATGAAAGACTAGAAATAAGTGGAAGGATGTGCTGCTTTTCTAAAAGAAAATAATTCATCTCTTGTATTACAAAGTAATGTGAACACATTGCAATTTTTTTCTAAAATTGAGGATACAATGAAAACATGTCTTTCATTTTAGTAACATAAAAATCAGGTCAGATATTTTAAAAAGGTAGAGGAATACAGCAAGGGTCTTGTTTTACCTGTGATGAAGAGACAGGCTTTATTGAGCCCGTCTAGTAGGAAAGTATAACATGGCAGCATCAGGGAAGGAAAGAGGGTGAAGCAGAAACAAGAGAGCACCAATTACTGGGTATAGCGGTCACGTGTGTAAGTGTACAGAGAGGCTCATAACCTTCCTCAAGGCAGTGCACACTGGGAAGGAAGAAGGTGGGTGTAATGCCTATTCTTGGTTGTCAACTTGACTACATCTGGAATAAACTAAAACTCAAGCAGCTGGGTAAACCTGCGAGGAGTTTTTTTTTT
>LOEQ01002317.1:15777-35585 GCA_001685075.1 Bramus lutescens | reverse complement strand
TTTTTTTTTGTGTGTGTGTGTGGTTATTCTATCAATTCTTTTTCCATAGAGAACCCCAACCAACGCGCTGGGTAAATAATACTCACCAGTTATTTCTCATTTGTCCAAGTCTCACCACAAACTGGTGCATTGGACTTTATTTCACAGTTCACAGCTGCATTCAATTGTTTCCCAAGCCTTTCAAACAAAAAGGTAGGCACTCTAGCTGGTAACAACGGCTGTGGTTGGGGTGAGACAAGCTCCTACAAGATCCCTGGTGCAATTCAAATTGTATTGATCAATTGTTACATGCTGTTTCACCATTTCAAAAGTGGACTGCGAGTGAAGTAGGCCTTTCTGTCCCAGGTGCCAGCACGTTTATTTCAAGTATCCGACAAAGTATCTCTTCCTGGGACAGACTGGCCCCTATGTCATGTCAGGAAGAAGGAAAAGAGCAAACAACTAAGAGTGTGAAAAGTATTGTATCCTTGAGAACAGCTAGAAGGAAAACGATTTCCAATAGTGCTTGCTACGGTTATGTCGTGATATAAAAATCCAAGCTGTAATAAAGGGAAGTCAGAAACTCAGCCATAGTAAGCTCATCCACATTTGGGAACTCCACTCTCTCCTTCCACAGCTGGTTTCTGTTGTATAACTGCTTGTTTTGGTTTAATAATGCCATCTATCTACTATTCTTTTTTATTTTATTTTATTTTTGAGACAGGGTTGCTCTGTGTAGCTTTGGTACCTATCCTGGAACTAGCTCTTGTAGACCAGGCTGGCCTTGAACTCACTGAGATCTGCCTGCCTCTGCCTCCAAAATACTGGGATCAAAGGTGTGTGCCACCACTGCCCGGTCGGTCTATCTGCTACTCTTTACCCTTTTATTGTAAGCCTCACCCAACTTACATTCCGGTTTGCCTCAGACTACCAGGAGCTCTAGCTGGCTCTCGCAGTCATCAAGACTGTTCCCGTCCATTTCCACTGGGCATGTAAAGTTCCCGATTTGATGATTCTATCATTTGTTTGCTCCATTGGGCCCTTTTGGTCATTTCTGTTAGAAGTTGTGAGTGCCTAATTTGAGCATGTTTTCTATTTATCTGCTGAAGTTCTTTATCTTCTACTTGCTTTTCTTCTTTACTCCTGCTTGCTATATACTTAAGATACTGACACATTTAAAACTGAAAACATGGCTGCCAGAGATCATTCTGAACCACACAGAACACCAAGAAAAGAAGAGGAAAATAAAAAAGAGACAAATGAGATTGAGTAGCTAAACAGCTCAAATATGAATTTGGTGATTAGTTATCTAATTGTCCAGCCAAATCAATATATATTTTCCTGGTATTATGTTATGTGTAGCACACAAAATATGTCTGCTTAAATATTTATATCTCCTTACAATTAGGAAAAATATGTAAGAAATGTTAGCATTTTCCAAATATTGTCATTCATCTTCTTACTATCATCTTACTGAATAGAAAGACACTATTTATTATAAGTTTTACAGAAGTACTAGTTGACAGATTTCTAGAACTCATGTATTTTCCATTTAGCTGTCTAGCAGCAAACTATTTTGAAATCTGCATAAAGATTTGAAGAAAAAGTAATTGGGAATTTATTTAATGGCAAGTATAGTAGGATTTAATCCGAGTAGTCAAACATTAAGCAGTGTATGGGGGTTTATGCAAATAGTCTGCATGCACCAAAGACACTACACTTCTCTCTACACACACACACACACACACACACACACACATGCACACACACGGGGGGTTGTTAAATCTATTTCTATTTCAATTAGTGTCCATAAACATTCTCCTTGTTCAATTTTCCCCTTGCAAGCCATTACATATTTCTGCTGAATATTCTACACTGTAAATACTTCATCTTTGAAACTAAGATTTTTACTTAACCTTTTCCATCTTCAGTCTTTCAAAGCAACTTATTTTCAAATACACGTACACAGGTCTGCAGATGGCAAAGATTTAGCCAGTACTCTGCACAATGGGGATTTCAATGGGAAACTTATAGGATGAAATACTTCATTCCTCATGGAACGTGTGTGAGTTTTCCCTACGCAATCTAGGTGCAAGAAGTACTATCTGATTTTCTTTTCCAAGCTGTAGATTAAACAAGGGCCTGAGACTCTTTTACCCCAAATAGCGGGATATCCATAATTGCTCATTATTCAGTATTCTAGCTCCCTCAGTGTTAATTAGGGTAGCTCAGGAATATGTAGCACTCTTGCTGTTATAGAACCACTGTTATTATACTTGCTCCTTCTGTAAGATATCCCTGCTGAATGCTAATCTTTTGTCACTTAGTGCTTGAAGACCAGGTATTGAGTTAGCATTACTGCGCCTTGCAAAGCATTAGAGGCAGCCTCCACATGCTCAAGCTTGTCTTTCCATTTTCCCAGTCAGTTTTCTGTGTGGAAGCTGTGTTCAAGTTCCTATTACTGTCATACCTCTGACACCTAAAACTCTACTAGAAGAGCGTCCATGCTTCATCTGTAACCAATTCTTGGTCCTCCCTCCTTATTTGTTTAGCAATGCTTTTTAATTTCTTTCTCCAAGAACTGGATAGAGTTCTCTTTCATTTAGACCCTAAATAAGTCAATTTCCTCAAAAATGCAAGAAGGATTCAGGCATCATAACTTAATTAGAGGTCCTGATGCAGAAGTAATTCTGTAACCTCACCATGAAAACTGATTAGGGTATATTTAGTGCTCAGCCTTAGCAACTACTGATGATTTGGCTTTCTCAGCTTTATTTCTTTCCTTAGCCACAGTTCCATCTCTCAGTCATTTCCTTCAGCACCCTCCCTTCATTTTAATATTTAATACACTGATGTGGGATTACCCTCTGTATTCTGTGAATACCATTGGTTAATAAAGAAACTGGTTTGACCTGATGGGGTAGTTAGGAGGGGAAGAAACTAAAGTGAATGCTGGGAGAAAGGGGACAGAAGTAGAGAGAAGCCATGTAGCCCTGCCGGAGCCAGACAGAACTTTACCTGGTAAGACACTGCCATGTGGGGATAAACAAATTAATGGAGATAGGTTAAATTGATATATGAGAGTTAGCCAATAAGAAGCTAGAGCTAATGGGCCAAGCAGTGATTTAAATAATATGGCTTCTGTGTGATTATTTCAGGGCTGAGCAGCAGGCAATTATCAGTTTCCTCACAATAATATACTTTCATTTAAAAGTTCTATTTTTTTCTTTTACAGTATGAGGTATAAGGAAGAAAGAATTATTTGAGAAACAACATACATTGTGACTTGCATATTCTGAGAAAAAATTTTTTAAAGAAACTAATGAATTCTCTTGAAATATAAATGATCATTTCTTCTATTTACTATTTGGTAACCTTTCTTTTCCACACTCAGTGTATATACAAGAGTTACCTCTTAACATGTACACAAATGTGTGTGTATGTGTGTATGCACCTGTACTCATGGGTAAGCACCTTTGTCAATCTGTTTATTGACATAGCAAACAGAAAGAAATATATAGACAATTTTGGCCAGTTGGAACACATGTTGTTATTAATAAAGTTAAAAATATGAAATGAGACATTTCAAAATCAGCACAAAAGAAGTAAGCAATTACCAAAGAGACCATTGACTAAAGATCTTATCCAAAGCATTCATGGTAGTAGAGCAAAGACATGTATGCTCATACAGAGCCAGCAGTGGAGAAAACATAAGATTTCCACAAAATTCTCTTTTGGAGAGTAATATCTGAGATGTTGGTTCATTAGGTTACAACCACCTCACCGTTAGTCTCCCTATTTACTTACATGGAAAGTCAGAGATCACATCAATTGCCAATGTTTATTTTGATGATGATGTTGACTAGCTGATGGAATGAAGACTCATTGTAGGATTTACTTATAGAAAGCAGGATGCTTCTGCATTTGGGAGCTGTGAAGAAAGGCTGTTTACTTTTGTGTACACTGAAATCCAGTATACCTAGAAGATTGTAGTCTCAGTTAAGGGTTAGAAGGGAGCCTGACCTTTACAGATAAGGTTTAGTTACAAACAGTCAAGCTGAGCTTATTTCTGTTGGCATCTGGGGTTGTTCCATCATCAAAAAAGTAGAAACATCTTTTACTTTTCTAAAAGAATGATAGTGTCTGTGTTATTAAATATGGATTAGATAAAACTAGGCTAAAACTCATAAGAAGAAAAACAAACGCCTAAGGGTAAAACCATGAAAGCAGCTTAAGAAAGGTTTTCTTACTTTTTCGATTGAGGACACAGGCATGGGAGGGTGGACCTGGGAGAAATTGGAAGTGTGATTGGAGTGCATTGTGACAAACTCCTAAATAACCAATAAAAAGTGTTATACTGGGGGGAAAAGAAGAAAGGTTGAAGCTATTATTTTTATAAATTTATCATTAGAATTAAGAGGAAAATACCTTGCAGTTCTAAGGCAACACAAAATTAAATCTAAATTAAAAATGATACATTCTCTTTACTTGGCATTTTAACTTGAGAATTTAACCAAGTTTAAGCTGCTCAGTTGGTTTTATGCACTTGCCGTTTCCATCTGGGAATATGAGGTGCCAAAGAAGGCCTATGAAGGCGTCGAGTATTGGTTTCCCATCTGGACCTCTGATAGCTGGCCAGCGGTCTCCTGGGAGACCTAGTGTTGGTGCACAGCCAGGTTTAGGATTTTTTTTCTGAATATTAAATGTTAGCCAGAAAGCAACATGAAGTTATGTGAGATGGAGACGTTCTGGAGTAAAGGCAGGGCTTCTGTTGACGGGCAATGGTTACTCAGATTGAAACCTGCAGCCTATGGAATCAAGTGTTTGGTGGTTATATTTAGTCACCCTTTATGTACTTGGTCATTGGCAAATATTTAACTCTCTAACATTTAACTTAAATATATAGAGATATTGAACGGGTAAAAAGAATAATATAAAAGTGTTGGGTAATAATAATTAAAAAGGGTTCAATAAATAGTATCTTCACAGACATAACTGATTTTTAATGTCAAAGAGCTCAGGATAGCATAGAAAGGGAAGGAAATATTGGGGCTGTAAAAAGACCGAAAGAACCTCTCAGCCTGGAATCTGGTTTAAGTTTCATGCCAGTAGAGAAATAAACACTTCAGCATAGTTACTAACTGCTTAAGGTATTTCTTCCCTCCCAGACACAAGCCTGCAATTTTGTAGGATTTCCATTACAGAGAAAGGTCGTGTACTAAACCTGCAGAGCAACCAGGCAGATTCGGTTCACCTACCAGACTGTAACTATCCATCCAAGGCATCTCCACTTGTCTCAGTTATCCAATGTCAGGAAAGGTGCTTGTGTGCGTACATGTGTGTGTGTAAGGCTTCATAGCAATCTTCTGAGATTTGACTTGAGAACGGCCATAATGCTATTTGTGACGAATGGTAAGACAATTGTGGTTCTCTTTTGAGGTGCCCCTAGCATCACTCGGTGTCTTATTTCCTTTCACTTGGCCTTTAGAAGCCCACACCAGTCTCTTTAGTGTGTCTTTCTTTCTTCTGAGTGCCATTCCTTCTCCAATCCTCATGTCAAAGACTATATTACAATATCTTAAATAAAATCCCCAACTGTGCTTTATCGCCACTCTGATGAGTTTCCTTTGGAAGTATTGTGGTGGTCATGATGTCTCTTCACAACAATAAAACACTGACTAAGACAGTTTCACTGTTATACTTTTACAGGGCTTTGTCTAGGTTTTCCATCATTATTAAAATAATCAACTTTGACCATTGTGTGGTTTTGGTCTTTTTGTCAATAATCAGTTAGTTGTACTTGTGGGAGACTTTCTTTCATCTCCATTCCATTCCACCTGCCTGTGTATCTGTTTTAGCCAAAACAATGCTACTTGAATAGTTATAGGTGTGAATTATATTTGGGGGTCAGATATTTTTCTGCCTTCAGCTTTGCTCTTTTTGCTCAAGATTGCTTCAGCTCTTTGTATCCTTTTGTATTTTAGAACAATTTCTATTTTAAGAGGCAGTCATTTCTTATATAATATTAGTTGAAGATTTGTTATATTTGTTTATACTGTGAAGCATTTGTTTAATGATGCAAAGATGTGTTGCATCTTTTATGTTTCATTTAACTCTTTGAAGCTGTGTTAATTTGCTTGTCTAAAACACCTGATTGGTCTAATAAAGAGCTGTATGGCCAATAACAAGGCAGGAGAAAGGATGAGTGTGAATGGCAGGAGAGAGAATAAGTAGGAGAATAAATCTGGGAGAAAAGATCTAGAGAAAAGGGGAAGGACTCCAGGGGCCAGCCACCCAGCCACACAGCGAGTTGTGGAGTAAGAAGTAAAGAAAAGTATACAGGAAAAAGATAAAAGCCCAGAGGCAAAAGGTAGATGGGATAATTTAAGTTAAGAGAAAGACTGGCTAGAAATAGTCAAATTAAGGCTGGACATTCATAAGAAAGAATAAGACTCTGTGTAATTTTTTTGGAAGCTACATAGCATTCCCCCAAAAGAGTCAAAGAGAAAAAACAACCATTGGTTTGCATTGACTTTATAAGAAAGTTTGGCCAACAAAATTTTTAACAATATTAGTTTGTCTAGCTTATCAATATGTCTTTCTTGTCATGAATGTTTTTTCAAATTTGTTCAGTAGTCTTATAATTTTCACTGACCATATCATTTGCTTTTTGCTTGAATTGTTTAATATATAAATGCATATACTCAAAAAAATAAATGCATATATTAATATATACATTTTAATTTTATATTATATTAATAATAAATGATATCTATTAATATTCTATATGTGTGTGAAAATATTATATAACAATATATTACATATTAATATAATGCCATATATATCAGCCATTGTAAGGGAGATTATTTTCTTGATTTTTTTTCTAGTAAGTTAATTGTAATGTGTACAGTGCTTTTATATTTTCATATATTGCTTTTTATAGTCTGATCTATTATTGAACTCAGTTATCATTTTTAATAGTCTTATGCTTTTTCATGTAAAATTACATGATCTACAAACACTAATAATCTGACTTCTTTCCTACTCAGATTCCCTCTATTACTTTATTACAATGCTGAAAGGCTCAGGAAAGTTTTTCCTGAGCCTTTCAACATTGTGTTGAATAAGAGTGATAAGATAGATAATCTTGTCTTCTTTTCAGATCTTAAGAGACTATTTCTAGATTTCTTTATTCTTCTTAATGTATATTGTGTTTGCTATGCATAATTTCTATTATGTTGTAAAGTACATTTCTTTAACACTAAATTAACTATTATAAAAACACTGAATTTTGTCAAATGCCCTGTTTTTCTCTATTACAATAATATAAGCACTTTGCTCATCAGACTGATGAGCTGGGTTGTACTTGATATATTGATTATTTGGTATCTTTCACTTTTATATGTATTGCTATAAACATTCTTCATAGTAATGGTTTTATTGATTTTATAGGCATGGGCATGTTTCTAGCTCTGCTTTCATTTCTTTCATGAAATTCATTAAGGTTTCATTGATTACTTTACTGGACTACTGACCTTTCTGAACATGCTATCTAATTTCTGTTACACAATTCAAAAGTTTTACTTGTTATTGATTACAATTTATGTCATTGCTGCCAAGGAAGAGAAATTATATTTCATTTTGCGGGTGGATGTGCTAAGGGAATAACTTGGTCAGTAAATTATTTGTCAAATAAAAACCTAAGGACTTGAGAACCCATGTGAAATAAACAGGTGTGTTGACGCACATGTGCAGGGAGGTGGTTAACAGATCCCTGGGGCTTGGTGGATAGCCATACCATCCTACTCAGCAAGTGGCAGAACAGTGAGAGATCCTACGTCCTGAAGAATGACCCTTGAGGCTGTCCGCTGGCCTTCACACACATGTGTACATGTGCAGAACCAAAACTTTCTCCCCTGACTCACGTGAGATTATTTCAATCTTCTAACACATTAGGACTTGTTTCGTAGTTCACCAAATGAATTATGCTGAAGAATATCTTATGAGAAGAATGTCATCCTAAAGCTGATGGATGAAACAGCTTGCAAAATAAAGTTGTGTCTGCTTCTGTTCTGTTACTATTATAATTTAACAGCAATATTCTTTGTTGTTACATCGTGTCTAGAAGACCTGTCTGTTGATGGAAATGGGATGTTGCAATTCCATATTACTATTGTGAATCTTTCCTTTTAGATTTCATATATTACACTGGCATTGTGTGCAAATATTAATATAAAGTCCTCTCTTGAATTGGTCTTTTGACTATTTTTAGTCACCGTAATTTTATATTTGAAAGTCTGTTTCCCTGAACTGGACATAGATACTTTTGCCCCCTTAGGCTTGTGTCTGTATAAGACCTTTTTTTTTACCTGTCCACATTAATTGCTATGTCTACCCATAATGACAGCAAAGAATATCATTGGATTCATTTTCTGTGATACTCTGACCTAAATATTTTAATTAGAACTTTAATCAATTTATATTCAAAATTGTTTTATAGTTCATAACATATTACTATCAGTTTAACTTTTTTCTTATTGCTTTTAATCTTTATCTTTTTGTTAATTTTTGCAATTTGATGACTTTCTGTATGGATAAAGCTTGAATCTTTTTCTATAACTTATAAAAATTTTCATATTATTTCAAATGTATAGGTGTTCTGCCTGCATATATGACTGCACCATATAGGTGCCTAGTGTTCATAAAGACAGGGTGCTGAATCCTGGAACTGGAGTTGGAGAGAGCTGTGATCTGATCTGCCATGTGGGTGCTAGAATTGAATCTGGGTCCTCTAAAAGAGCAACAAAATTTTCTTAGACACTGAGCCATTTTTCCAGCCCCAATATTTTCTTTGTGTGTGTGTGAGAGAGAGAGAGAGGAGAGAGAGAGACAGAGAGAGACAGAGAGAGACAGAGAGAGAGAGAGAGACTGATCTACTCTAAGTTTTTGTTTGTTTTACCTTCACAAATATTTTAGTTCTATAAGTAGTACTCTCTTGAGCATTTATTTTAAGACTAGTCAGAACATAAATTTTTGTTTATTTAGGACTTTAAAAATCTTGACCTTTGCTTTCCCTTTTCTGTATGGTTTCTACAGAGAAATATGCTGTTAGCCTCATAGTTATTCTCTTATACGTAACTTGATACATAACTCTGGCTTTTAAAAGAATTCTTAATCTCAGGCTTAGACTGCTTCGCTGAATACAGACATGCTTACAGAACCACTTTTCCTTGCTGAGTTTCTTGAGTGTGCTATGTGTTTGGTGGATAGTATTGGCTTGTGCCACATAAAACTGTCTTTGAAAACTATTGGAAGTTAATCTTATAGTTGCTATCTGGCAACTTCTTGGTTTTCCTTGAACTGAGACACTAAGGCATATTTTCTCTGGTCATAGATTAACAGGCAGGTCTGCTTAACTGCTTCTTAGACCCTCACATGAGTGAGTTCCTATGTTTCCATGCAGAAAGTATTTAGATAGGGTATAACATAAACTGCTCTGTGCTCTTTGTCTGAATGGTATAGATTCCCTGACAGCCTTATGAATTGGTCTCAGAAGTCCAGGAGAGGTTGTCTTTTTTTTTAACCAAAAAATTCTCCAATTGCCCATTATGTTGGCAGGTTTCTAGGGGCTACTGAATCCTATATGAAGTTCTTTTTTCTATAGATGACTCCAAATGGGAGCACTGGGCAGTGGAGACCATGTATGTAAGTTCCTTCTCTAAAATGGTGGTTGTCAGTGATCCAAAATTTTCTGCAACATTCCATTTTTTGTTAAGCATTTAAGTTGAGTAGATGCTGTGTTTTATTTAAAAATAGGTTTTATGCATCCTCCTTTATTAGGTGTCTCTGTTGACACAGTAAGTCAGATCAAGCCAAATTGAAAAAGTATAACAGGTTTTTTTTTAAGCAAGGCAATCCCTGTGCAGCTTCTTCTGTCTCAGAGATCGAGGCCAGGGATGCTGTACACCCAAACTAAAGCAGGGAGATTACAAAGGTTTTAGGTGAAGGGTAATGACTTGTCTGCCACAAGCTGGGTTTGTGCCCAGTATGATCAAAAGCTTAATGCTTTAGGTGGAGAGTTGGGTGGCTGGCAACTTCAGGGGAGGAATCTGCAGTAGTCACCAGGAATGCAGAACTGGAATTTTTGGTGTCCTTCCTTTGTTGGAGATTCTCTGAGAGGGTGGATGTTGGAGAGACAGACAGGAATAGGACTTTCTGGATCAAGCTTGAAGTTCCAACTAAACATTATTTTTTATTCTGTGTGTAGGGATGTGCGTTAGGCATCCATAACAAATCATCTTTTTAACATTGCCTCTCCATGTGGCTATGATTTGTCCAATTTTCAGGAACAGCATGCCTTACCTGATCCCACGACTATAACTATCCCTTTTTGTATAGTTTGAAGGTCATCCTTGTGGATAATTTGACCTCTAAGTGGTCTAAAACACTGTATGTGTCAACAATACTTTCAGACTGATCTAACTTCACTTTGAAGTGATGAACTGTAAAATAGCTACTAATTATTTCTCATGGGATATGACTATAAAAATCCAAGACCTACTACTTAGTGTCTGTTTCTGTATGGGAAAAGATGGAAGAAATGAGAGATATTATCTTTATTTAATTAGACACATGACAAATAGTAATAAATAAAAGATAAAATTCTTGTGTCAAGATAAAATACACTATGTTGGCAATATGAGGTACAGCATTAGAATTTTTGTATATATCAAGCTTAAAAAACCTAAATCCTAGACAATATATAGAACATTTCTGATCATAGAAAATAGTTTGTCTGTTCATACCTACAGTTGTGTTTTTAATAAAAAAAAACAGCAGAAAGAAATATCAAGTGTGGTTTGGAAAAGAATGAGTGGAGAGTGGTAAGTTTCCAAAAACATATTTGAGTGATACTGGAGAGAGCAGAGTGTGAGATAATAGGGGAATTAACATTTGTGCTATTAACTTAGATGAAAAACAAGTTTTAAATGCTGGGCAGAGTCAGACAAGAGAGTCTGGCATGGCCTTTTAAGCTGTCAATCCTATGTGTTTCTACTGCTCTAAATTTGGCATGCAGATGGCACTCATCACTATAACTGTTGTTTAACAATTACTGAATGTTTACAGGGTGTTCAGCCTGGTGTGGAACATTAGAGAGGTATGTCTGTCTGAACATACTCCTACCATCTCCATCTGCTTCTTTCACTTTGCTATCATCATATTTTATTGGCATTTATGATTTTGGTGAATGGTCTGTCAATCGCCAGTAATTGCCAATTACATGTCAAATAGACAAGGGCTTAAACATTTTAAGAATGCATTAAGTTATTAACCTGCAGTTTATCGGAAATGGGTACTTCCCACTTGTCCTCAAACATTCATACTCCTTAACATCACGGAATACCATAAAAATTGGTGTACAGACATGTAAACATCATTTTTTAACTAAAAGAAAAGATCATTACACTTAAATTGAAAAAAGCTCCAGATTCTATCATTAGCCAACAATTCATCATGTACCCATGCTTGACTGTTGACAGGCCTCATCTTGACGAGGTCACCACAGCTGTTCAAGATCATGATAGAAATAGCTACGTAATACAGAGAAGATGACATTTCTCAGCCATTCTTCCTATCTTTTACTTCTTTACGTTATTTCTTCTCCCTTCTCAACAATGTTCCTTGATCCTTAGAAGAGACAGACAGATGATCTCTTTGGAGCTAAGAACCCAAAAGTTCCTTATTCTCAACATCTTAGGCCACCAATTCACCACCATTCACTGAAAAGAGAGGTTTCTCTGATTAAGGCTGACAGTAGCATTTATCTACTTACGGGTATATAAATAAACATTTAGATGGCAGTTTGGTGCCAGAGACATAGTATATATATATGAATACCAAACAGTGTTTATGGTGAATCAGTTAGAGATCAATACATGACTGATGCCAGTCTTACAAAATCAAAATTGCCCTGCACTTGTTTGGAAAGAATGCCATTCATATCTTCTGTTTATAGAACTACAGAAGAGAGGCTTGATGCTCCAGAAATTTCTGTTACTTGGGATTGTCAGAGAGGAGAAAGGCAGAATCAGGGCCCATGAGTAAGGCGAGAGATGGAATGCTGGTGCATCTTCAGTCTTCTCAAAGCCAGATAGACCCTGGGGTTATCAGTTATGTGAAACAATGGGTTAACTTTTGTTGAAACTAAAGTGTAAGAGGATCCCTGATTTGCTGAAGTACAAGATGGGACACTGGCCTGGAAACAAGAAAGTCCTTACATTACAAGTCATATCTGCTATATCACAGATGTAGGAAAGTCATATCTCTATGCACATGCATACATATGTGACACACATGTATATATAGGTTTATTGGCTTTTTGAGACACTTTCTCATATCTGTATATTTTTATGATGATATTTTTGTTTAGCTAGATACTTTAAATTTTCTTTAACTAGATACTTCACTTAACTGATTATTTGACTCTTGAGAACATTATCAGATATGGACAGTTAAATAATAGTGAGACATTTCTGCATAAAAACCAAGAAGTTATTATAATTTTCTACTGACGGAGAGTGTTGTGAGAGATTGTCCTTCGAGGCAAGCAGCTGGCATCTTGGGGAATTCAGCTGTGCCTCTTTCAAAGCCATTATTAATAATGGGATTGCGGACTATTTGCACCTCAGAGAGGTATGAGGAGGGTCAAGAAACCCCAACCTGAGTTTTCAGCTACTTCCTACCTTTTTAGATATAACTCTTCATTAATTGAACATGGCCCCAGGGAGGAGCTAGAATATATAGGCTGTGGGAACCCAGAGAAGGGAACTCTAATCTAAGCGGATATGGGGAAGCCTTCCTCATCCTTTCTTAGTAAAGGCTTTCCAGGTGTGTCCTGTTTGATGGAAAGGAAGAAACAGAACCCTGGAAGTAACTCCTCACTGATGTTCTTCAAGGAATCTCAATAAACACTTTGGTTCACCAAAGTTGACTTTGACATTCGCCTCAGTTTGTCATGGGGATCTTAGGAGAAGGTGGTGATTTACTTTTGTCTTTCCTGGGAAGGAATTTTAGCAACACTTGGCATAGTCAGTATGATATTACAAAATCAAACTGAGGAGGAGTTTGGGGCATTATATTTTGCATATCTGTTGTTGCACAGAGATAGCACAACACTAGCCTTGGACTGTTTTGCAGATTTGGAAACACATTAAAGAGACACAAAAAGCACTCAAAGAATTAAGTGTGAGAAATTTAAATTTTGTACCCCCACAAAGGGGAATGTGGGATTGCCCTCTGTATGCTGCTATATATTTTATTACCATTGGTTAATAAAGAAGCTTCTTTGTCCTATGACAGAGCTGGATAGAGCTGGGCAGAAAAATTAAACTGAATGCAGGGAGAAAGAAGACAGAGTCAGACAGATATCATATGGCTTCAAAAGGAAGAAGATGCTAGAATCTTACTGGTGAGGCACAGCCTCATGGCGATACACAGAAATAGAAATGGGTTAAGATATAAGAGCTATCTAAGACTATGCCTGAGCTATTGGCCAAAGAGCATTGCAATCAATATAGTTCTATGTGATTATTCAGGGGTGGGTGACCAGGAAACAAAGTGTTGTCTCAGTCTATTTTACAAAGCAATATAAATGTCCTAAAATCAATGCAAGAACAGTAAAACATGATACATATCCACAATAGAATAATATACATCGGCAGAGAAAAATAAAATCATGAAATTTGCAGGAAAATGAATGGAACTAGAAAAGGTCATATTGAGTAAGATAAGCCAGAAAGGACTAATGTCACAGTTCTATCTCATTCACACTTCTAATTCCAAATCTTCAGATAAGACATGGAGTAACTGGAGAAAGAGGGAAAGTAAAAAGCAACTATAGGAGCAATGGAAAGGGGAATAGCAGGGGACTAGAAATTTTACAAGTGGTAATGAGATAATAGGTGGTTAATTAGAAATGGAGGAAGGAGAAAAATACACAAGAAGAGGAAGGAGTAGAGTAAAATAATAGTAAAGAGGACCAAGAAGTCAAAATGAATAATTAGTTATCAACCCAAACTACATATTTACATATAATTATCTGTATAAACATACAATGTAAATGAAATTTTAGCATCTGGGCTGACAGTGCTGTCCACAAGAACCATAAAAAATTATCAAAATCCCTAGCAAGAGGCACAAGAAGTCATCTTTTCACTTGCTGCTCAGGGTTGTCCAATAGACTCTCCCAAACACCATGGACTCTTATATCTTCCTTAGCTACCTTCAAGAAGTTGGAGGTGAGTCTCTATTGATGAAGACACAACATATTTTGGACAGAATTCCCTTAGACTCCAACTGGATCTGACCAAAAAGCCTCCTCTCTGAGGACTATCTTTCATGGTACCAGATAGTACCACACAAGCTTCCAAGAGACAGCAACAAGTGACAGTTCTGTTTAGTAATGATGCCTGTGAACTATGACAATGACTAGAAAGGTACAATCTCTCTCTCTCGAAGAGTGCAATAGTGGCATGCATACCTTAGCAGCAACCAGGTGGCATAGCTGGTTAATATGGTAGGTTTATTTTTAGATCTTTGTGGCTCTCCACATTGACTTCCAGAGAGATTATATCCATTTGCAATTTCACCAACAGTGAATGGGAGCCCTCTTTCTCCACATTCTCTCTAGAATTTGTTGTAAATTTTTTTGTGGATTTTTATTTATTTTTTTTTAACTTAGACATTCTGTCTGGGCTAAGAAGAAATCTCAAATTTGTTTTAATTTGCATTTTCCTAAATGTTAGGGATAACATACATTTCTCAGTATACTTGCTAAACTACTTTTCCTTTGAGAACCCACTGATGAGATCTGTAGTCCATTTTTTAAATGGCTCTTTATTTTTTGAGTTTTTTATGCATTCTGGATATCGATACTCAATGAGATGTTATAGCTGGCAAAGATTCTTTCCAGATCTATGGGATTCTTCACTTAATTTATTGTTTCTTTAGTTGTGCAGAAGATTTTTAGCTTTATGTGATCCCATTTGTCAACTATTCCTAGATAAATGGCTTCCTATTCAGAAAGCCCATTCCTGTCGGGTATTCCTTATGCTTTCTTACATTTGTCTCTATATATGGTTTTGTGCCTGTTAGCATGCTGTTTCTGTTACTATGCCTCTGTAATATATCTTGAAATCTGAAATCATAATCACTATGCAATTATTCATTTTTCTCAGGATTGTTTTGGCCATTTGAGTTTTTTTTAATTTGTATATGAATTTTTGCTTATTTTTTTCTGTTTCTGTGAAGAATGAGATAGGGATTTTGAGTGTCATTGCATTGAGTCTTAATCTGTAAATGGATTTGTAGAATAGTTTATTTTTCAACAATACTATTTCCACCAATCTATGAGCTTAAGATGTTTTTCCATCTTCTAGTGTCTTTATCTTTTTCTTCAGAGATGTTATGCTTCCACTGTAAAGATCTTTCACCTTCTTGGTTAGGTTTTTTCCTAGATAATATATTTTCTTTGAGACTGTTTTGAATGAGAGTAAGCTCATAATCTCTTTTATAATTTTTTGTTGTCAGCATTTAGAAATGCCATTGATTTTGCGAGCTAATGTTCATATCCTGCCACATTGCTGAAACGGCAAGCTGGAAGATTGTCCTAGTGGGTAAATTTTCTGACGTATGTTTGTAAATTTTTTAAATCTTTCACTGAGGATTTTAAATCTGTGCCCATTAGAAATACTGCCCTATAATTTTCATTTTTTTGTTCTGACTTTATTTGGTTTTAGAATTAGAGGATACTTGCTTCATAGAAGACGATTTGAAGTGTTGTTGTTGATTGCTTTAAGTATTGGAATCACTCTAGAACTGTTGGAATATGGCTGTGGAGTTGCATACAGAGAACTCTGAATGCCTGTGAGCATATGCCATGAAAACAAGGCAAGAGTCTTGTGACCTCATTTTCTTCAAAACATGGATTTTTTTTTTTTGGAATGTGTTTTTTTGCTCTTCCCAAGTGTAGGGGATAGGAGTGAGTATACCTCAAATTATTCATTATTGCTTGCTGTTGTTATTTAATTAAATGTCTCAATGATCCTTTATATGCCTCTACAGAAAAAAATGTTTTGCCATGGGTGGCTTACGATTGTGATGTTATACAACTTGAACTCATGAGAACTTTACTGATGTCTGAGACTCTGAATAAAGTTAGCTATTGGATGAGACTTTAGTTTGCCTAATTTATCAGTTCCATTCTCCCAGGTCTTACTGCAAGAATAATGACACAGTGTTACAGGAGGAGCCGGTCCTTTTGTTCTGTCCTGGCTGCCCACCAGCTTATACCTGAAATAATCACACAGAAATTCTATTAATTAAATTACTGTCTGGCCCATTATATCTAGTCTCTTCTTAGCCAACTCTCACATCCCGATCTAACCCATTTTCACCAATCTGTGTATCACCACAAGGTTGTGGCTTACTGGGAAAGATTCTAACCAGTGGCAGCCTCACACAGGAGCTTCATGGTGCCTGCCACATGGCCCTTCTTCCCAGCATACAGTTCTGTCTACTCCGCTTACCTAAGTGCTGCCCTATCAAAAGGCCAAGGCAGTTTCTTTATACAAACAATGAAAGCAACACATAGACAGAAGAGCCTCCTATGCCAACACAGAACTTTTTAAAATCTGTAGAGTTATGTCATAAGTCCTCGTGTGCCTGGGCATTTTTAGTTGGAGGACTTCTATTTCTTTCAATGTCCTAATTTGTTATCGGCCTGTTTAGGGTTTTGTCTCTCGGTTTATTTTTAGTGATTTTGCTGAAGTTCATATATTTCTTTTAGAGTTTCTGACTTAATGTAGTATAAGTTTTTAAACTGTTTCTTATAGCATTCTCCATATTTTGATGTTATAGTTGGACTTATTGACAGTTCATACCTGTCATGGTTGAGGGTGAAGGATTATGAGACCCTTGCCTGACTCTCCAGTGACTCTCAACCACAGTTGTCTAAACTGTGCCCTAATTGCAAGTGGCTCTGGGGAAGAGTTACACTATATAGGCTCGGCAAAGGTAGAGGGGCTATAGAGGAATGTTTGTTTATACTGGAAAAAGGGTTAAGTGCAAGTGTAGCCTATGGGGAAGGGGCATACACACCCATGTTAATAGCACCTCATGTATGCTCTATAAGAGAGCTAACTGAATTCATTGGTTAGTCTTGAAATGACAGTTTCATTCTCTTGAAGCCTATAATCCATAAACATGGTTTGTCTCTTTGTTTATTAAGGTCTACTTGGATATATATGTTACAGATTGTAGGAGTTGTTTTGTTATATTTAATGTCTAAATATTTCTCTTTATTTTAAACAATTGCCAATGGCTTTAAATATATATTTTGATTTTTAGACTTCAAAAAATATAAAATAATGCAATTGATTTTCCTGTAATGCTCCCAAATCATTCAAGATTAGGTTTGTGTTTGGAACCTCAAAAAAAATGTAGACATAGGTTTTATCTCCTCCTGGGAAAGTATTTTAGCAATAAAAAACATAACTTAAGTAGTCAGATATAGTCCTAAAAAAGACCCAGTCTGAATTTACTTAATGCTTTTGTCATCTTTCAGTGCATAAATTATTTTATAAATTCAGATACTTACATAGTGTACATTTTGAGGATCAGACATGATTTTGAAGATGAGACAAAATGTATTTCCACTTAAGATGAAATAAACACATGAACACAAACAAGATCTACATCAGAAGCTGGGAAAGAAAAAAAAAACAACAAGGGTGCTGACATCTTGCCCTGTCTAAGACCTGCTAATAATGAAGTATTTTCTGGATTCTGTTAAACCTGTTACTACTAAGAAATAAACATCACAGTCTATAATGCTGAAATTATTAATAAATAACAAAAGCAGTAAAGACAAAATTGACAGAGTTGTTAAATTAAAATAATTAAGGCTGATATTTTTATACTTTGGGCCCATTATCCTAGAAGAAAGTCATATGGTTATGCCATCTATCTGTGTGTGATATGATGTGGAGTTTACTGACATAACAGCAATAAGGGGAACTCTGGAAAGTTTACCCCTCTGAATTCTCACAAAATTTAGCTCTGTAACACAAGATCAAGAGATAAGCTCTGCAAATGCTTAGAGAATTGCACTGCATTTTTAGAAGAACTTAGAGGGAAATGATAGCTGCATCCTGTTGAAGTCTACAACCCATGGACACAAATCTTAATTTATTAAGGTTTTCATACATTTTGTAAATTTTAAGTACAAATTTCTGTATGTTTTGTTATATTTAATGTCCAAATATTTCTCCTTATTTTAAACAATTGCCAATAGTTTTAAGAATATGTTTTGATTTCTAAGGTATTAAAATACATAATAATGTAGTTGATTTTCCTGTAATGCTCAAAAATCATTCAATTGAATGAACGACTTTTTGTTGGAATAATTTATCAGTATTAAAATTTCTATAAATAGAATACAAATTGGCTAGGGTATTGCTGAATCTGAATAAAGAGAGAGTGAATTTTATTGATGCATACAATGAATGTGTTGAAATCTCAGAGTCCAACAACATGTATGATTAATACATATCAAAGGTTCAAAAAATGAGGAAGCATGACACAGCTGACAGCTACACTGCTTTTGAAAAACAGGGAATACAGGGGGAAAAGATCCCTTAAAAGATTTCGTTAGTTGGTTTTATTGTTTGGTTGGTTTTCATTGTTGTTTTATGGCTTTTTGATAAAGAGTGTCTCACTACGTAATTCTGGCTGGCCTGACACTCACTGTGTAGAGCAAGTTGGTTTTGTTTCCACAGATAAACTCTCTGCCTCCTACGCGTGGAATTGTGGGTGTGAACCACTGTGCTGGCTTTTCTTAGGAATGTTATTTGTGAACATCTTATCTTAAAGTAGAGATAATTTCATTTTTTGTTTTTAATATATATAACCTTTTTGGCTTCTACACTAACAGTGTGGTATTAGAAAGCACATTACCTTGCCCTAATCTTGAAGGGAGAATATTCAATGCTTTACATTTAGGGATGCTATTATTCGAAGCTTTGGTATATCCTTTTGGTTAAAGTGAGGAAACTCTATTTATTGTAACAGCTGTGTCATCAGAGTCTTTTATTTTGTATCATGAATTAAAGTTGTATTTTGTCCAGATATTCTGTCTTAATTGATATAATGTCATGTTCATTAATTTTAACTTCTTGATAAAGTAGATTAATTTAGATTTTGATATGTCAAAACAGCATTCCATACTTAGAAAAAAATTGTTGAGGATTTTAATATCCAAGCACATGAGAAACATTAGCCTTCTTTTTTTTTCCTTTATACTGTTTTTTTTTCTGATTTTGCTTCACTCAACAAAGGCTCATAAAATGTGTTGAGAAGTACTCATCCTCTTTTATAGTCTAGAAAAGATTGTTTTAAATTGGCATCAGTTCTGAACGCGTTTAGTAGGATTCTTCAGTAAAATCTTTTGAGGTTGGTTTCTCTGGGGGAACACTGAATTTTATTTGTAATAGATTAAAAATCTTAGCATTATGGGATTGATACTAGCATATTACACATTTTATTCAGATACTCCTAATACTGAGCTATACCCCTAGGGAAACTTTGAAATGACAGTACCAGTTTCTGTAAGTTATATAACTTAAGCTAATTACTGTATATTTACTGATTCTGGGAAATTTGTGCTTTTTGCGGAAATTTGTCATGTCTATCTCAACCAGCAAGAAAGACGCAACACATGGGCTCTTCTATAAGCAGTTTATTCAGGAACCTTGAACAATCTTCTTCTCTTC
>LOEQ01002317.1:0-15708 GCA_001685075.1 Bramus lutescens | reverse complement strand
GGCCCACATACACGAAAGCAAGCCTGCTGATCAGCCTTAGCCAAATAAGGACTTTTTTTTTATCACAGAGAGCACTCGCTGTTGGGCTAGCGGAAGGCGGAAATCGGCGCCATCTTTAAGGCGTGGCACTACGCAGCTCTCCACAGAAATTGACAATTGATTCTAAATTAAATTTATGTTAATGCCTTAGCTACTTTTATAATCCTATGACAAAACACCAGAATCAAGACAACTTATAAAATAAAGAATTTAACTTGACTTATGATTTCAAGGATTAGAGTCTATGATACCAAGTGTAGACATGGTGACAAGAACACTTGTGAGTTCACATCTTGATCCGCAAGTAGGCAGTAGAGAGAGACACGCCTGGGGAATGAGACAAGCCCACCCCTGGTGACATACCTCCTCCAGCCATGCCATACCTCATAATCCTTCTCAAAAAGTTACAGCAATTGGGGACAAAATGTTTGAACATATGAGCTCATGGAAACCATTCTTACTGAAAACAATATCACAGGTAAGAAAATTATAATATCATTTTCATTTTGACTGCCACATGTCACTAGTGAATCTCTTGCTTCATTCTTAATATTAACAATTTATGGCTTCACTAATTATTTTATTTGTGCTTCTTGCTAGATATTTGTGGATCATATTTTATTTTTCCCCTATGAACCATCATTTCCCTTGCTTTATTTTCTATATTGTTCTGGCTTTTAAATATCACTTATTATTTGTATTATCCATATTTTCTTCCTTCTTGTCTTGACATAACAACTGAGACTTGAAACTTAAACTATAATTCATGTAGAAGATAAACTGTATTTTAAATTTCATTCAGTTTTATTTGTTATTTTCTTTTCAGCATCTTCATTGAATTGTATTTTATTAAGCAGCGTATTTTACTGTTATCTTTTGAATCAATGACTTCTAGTTTGTTTCATTATATTTGTAGAATAATATCAATTTACACATTTTGAGAACTTTTAATCTGTCTTATGACATGACATAGTATTTCTTATTAAAGATTCCATGGGAGCCTTTAACCTTATGTACTGATATTGTTGTCTGAGTAACTACTAAATTTGAATGATATATGATAGATGTGTGCTTAAGCCATGTTCCCTACTCTCAAATAGTTAATAAAGTTCTCAAAGAAAATAAAGAGATAACTAGATAGGATTTCTAATTGTTTGGGTTAAGAAAGTTGTTACAAGAACACTAAATTTGTTAGACATTAAAGCATGGGTAAAGAGAAAATTAATTCTATTGAAAGAAAGATATCTCAATTATTCTTAGAAAAAGGAATGGTATTTGACTGCTAACTTCTTTAGACAATATGTTTCCACTAATTGCTTATTGCTATGCTATAGAGATGGATACTTTGCATTGGTATGGATCTTGGTTTATTGATACAAATTTAAGATCAATTTTGTTATATATGTATATTTCTGCTCTTGATTAAGGTATTGTGTTTGTGCAGCTCATTTAAAATGCAATGTATAATTAAGAAATATAGGTTAATAGATGATCATCTATAGTAATCAAGCTTGTAGTTATGTTAGTTAGATTTTCTAGATATATAGAGATATATTTCAGTTAGATANTGTATATTTCTGCTCTTGATTAAGGTATTGTGTTTGTGCAGCTCATTTAAAATGCAATGTATAATTAAGAAATATAGGTTAATAGATGATCATCTATAGTAATCAAGCTTGTAGTTATGTTAGTTAGATTTTCTAGATATATAGAGATATATTTCAGTTAGATATGTATTCTTCAAATCTTTCAAAGACTACAGAATATGCATTTAAAGTGTTTTAAGAAACTAGGATTTTTCATGACAATGAGACACATCTGCTCCCTGCAGCACTGATAGCTTCAAGAGGAAGAGGGGCACCGAAAAGGCTCTATATGGAGTTTGTTAGCCATTTTGGTATTAAACTGCTCTTGCCTGGACTGCTTGATGGTATGCTGTATAAACTGGGCATGCAGGACCCACAGAGAAATGACTGCTAAAGTTGCCTAAAGAAGGTGAGACAGTCCTTCGGGCTTCCTGCTACATTAAGGAGTCTGCCAGACATACTGCAGGATACAGAAGAAAGAAACTGACAAGCTGCCAATATAGGCAGAACTGTCTTTAAAATTTCCTGCTTCGTGGAACAGTCTGCTGGATACTATGGGCCTGGAGGCTGATGGCAGATTACCAACAGTACAAAACTTTGGGTGACAGTCCAGGCAGCATGATGTCTGAAAGCTGCTTTCAATGCACTTCCTGTTTACTTAGGTAATATTATATCCTTCTGGAATCTTTGATGTATTTGAAGAATAACTAGTGATAGTTATAGTTTTCCTTAGATATGGTAAAAGATAAATATTATAGCTAATTCTTGCTTGTTACCTATATTGTTATCTGTAATTTTTCTGTGTTAAAGTTAAAACCTTCCTTTTTATTTAAACAGAAAAGGAGTGGTGATATGGGATTCCCCTCGGTATTCTGTGTATACCATTGGCTAATAATGAAGCTGTTTTGGACCTGTGATAGGATAGAGCAGAACTAGGCAGGGAATACTAAACTGAATGCTGGGAGAAAGAGGGTGGAGTCATAGAGGGGACATGGAGCCACAGCCTGGAGACAGACACATTAGAACCTTGCCAGTAGGCCACAAGCCTCGTGGTAAAATATAAAATAATAGAAATTGATTAAATTAAGATGTAAAAGATATCCAATAGGAAGTTAGAGCTAATAGGTCAATCAGTAATTTAATTAATAACAATTTCTGTGTGGTTATTTCAGGAGTCTGGGCAGCCATGAAACAAACAATTTGCCTCCTATTACACTTTTGTCTGAAGGTTTATTCCTTCTACTGTTTCAATCATGATTTGAAATTCTAGCTCTGAATGTGATGGTTGTAAAGGAAAAGGCCTTTGGAAGAAAATAAAAATTGAGTCCATGAGGGTGGAGAGTGGAGATCCATGGTGGTTTTGATGTCCTTACGGGGAGTAAAAGATATGATTAGATCTCCCTCCCTCTGTTCTTCTCAGTTCCCTCCCTTCTAACAGGGGATGACCTCAAAGAAGGTAATTGATCAAAATCAGATCACATCAAGTGATGTTTCAATATTAGTATTCACCTTATCAACAACCTCAAAAGTGTGAGGAAGAAATCTGTGCTGGTTAAGCAGCCTGGAATCCAAATTAACTCGTTTTGTTAACAAGGAAACACTATCAATGGGAATGGGAAGCAACACATACTGGCACTCTGTTTCTTATTCAGGAGAAGGGCTTACCCAAGGCTGTCTAAAGTTATTGGTTTATATACTAGAAATGTAAGGTTAAGCACTGGGGCATTTAAGATTATCAGTAAGTTGATTTCCACTTAAAAAAAGCAAGGGAGCTTGACACAAATTACACAAATTAAAACTGGAAAGAACAGTTAAGAGGTTAAAAGGTAAGTGTGGTAGGTTGAATGTAATTGGCCCTCATGGGCTCACAGGAAGTGGCACTATTAGGAGGAGTAGTTTTGTTAGAGTAGGTGTGGCCTTGTTGAAGGAAATATGTCACTGTGAGGTTGGGCTTTGAGGTCTCAAGATATGCCCAATGTGGACACAGATTTCTGTAGTCTGTAGATCAAGATATAGAATTCTCAGCTCCTTCTCCACTACCGTGTCTGTCTGCACACTGTCATGCCCACCATGATGATAATGGACTAAACCTCTGAAACTGTAACCCATCCCAATAAAATGTTTTTCTTTATAAGGGTTGCTATATCACGGTGTCTCTTTATAGCAATAGAAACCATTACTAAGCCTGGAGTTGGTACTACAGACTGGGGCATGGCTGTGATAGGCCTGTTTTTGTTTGGAGGAATTTGAAGTTTAGTACTTTGGATTAGGAAAGCAGTAGAATGCTTCAAGCACTGCTTAATGGGCCATACTAATAGGAATATGGACGATTTGAACTGTGGGGGCCTAGCTCAAGATGTTTTTGAGGAGAAAAATTTTAGTATGTTGCCTGGAGATCATTCTTGTGATATTTGAATGAAGTATGTGGCTCCTTTTTGCCCTTGTTTGAAGACTCTGCCTGAGGTTAAGGTGAAATTAACCCTGTTGACAGAGGAAATTTCAAACAATCTAGTATAGATTCTCCTGTGTGTAGCATAGATTCTTCAATAGTGTTAACTCTAATGAGGATATAGAATGAAAAGGGACAAGATGAGTAAGGAAAAATACAAACTCTACAATTTGAGGAGAAAGGAAAAACCAGCAAATGGAATAGACCAAGGTCCCATGTTCAAGGAGATAAACAGATTAAGAAATGGAATAAAAAGGAATGGTGACCTCAGGACAATATTCTACCAGGCTCAATTTTCACCTCGTGATAAGGAATTACAGAAAAACCTAGAGCCAAGTGTGCTGGTTCATTTTTTTAATGCCAGCACAATTGAGGCAAAGGCTGGTAGATCTCTGAGTCTGAGGCCAGTTGGTTTACAGAGCAAGTTACAGAACAGCTAAGGTTAAGCAGTGAAGGAAAATGGAAAACTGGTGAAGATGCAATTGAACAAGGGGCCATGTTCTAGCCCCAGTTAGCAGCAGAACATGGAAACTTTGGCCATGTGGTTCTGACTTTAGAGTCAAGAATAGAAGAAGGGGGTTATGGAATCATCCTCTATGACTAAAAAATCTGCTGAGGACAGGTATGTGTCAAGGGTGTCTCTAAAGAAAGGCCCAGAGAGGCCACTGTGTGAAGCTGTGAAGGTGAAGCATGGATTGTCTCAAAGACTCTAAGATGTTGGAGATGCCAGAGTCATGGGATACCTGTAAAGGAAAAAAATGCTAACAGGGAATGGAAACAACCCCAAAGAAATAATTGTTTTGCAGTCAACAAAGCTGACAGGAGTTGGGGTCATTCTTGCTTTGGTCCAGTATTTTCTCACTTTCTCCCGTCCTTATATTTTGGAATGGTAATGCATGTCCTGTGCCATTATATGTTGAATGTATGTGATCTGCTTTTAAGTTTTGATTTATAAATATTACAGTTAAGAGACTGCATTTTCATGTTCTTGATTGTCCAAGAGATTGCATTTTCATGTTCTTGATTGTCTATTTTGTTTAGAAAGATCAGTCTTGTTCTGATGGTGAGTTAAGATTCTTCAAGTAAAATTTCATACTTCTTATGTGTTTCTTATATTTGTTCATGGCGTTTCCTGGAAAGCCTTTGTTATACTTTCACAAATTAGTAACTAATGTAGTTTGGTTCTGAAATGCACCCCCTCACCCCATGAGATCCATACATTGAAGTCTTATTATTATGTGGTCTATCATATTAGGAGGTGCTATGACCTTTTTAAAATGCTATTTTATATCTTTTTAAATTTAATATATTAATTAAAATATATTTACCTAATTCCTCCCTCACTTTGCTCTTTCCATCCCCAAATGTGCTATAACATTTAAAATGAGAGATCTCACAGGAGAAATTTAGGTCAAAGGAGCTGGGCTGTTGAAGAGTATATAGAGACTTCAGGACCTCCTTGGTGCCTGTCTTGGCTTCCTGTCTTGATTTATATGAACAGCCCTTCTCTCATGTATTCCTTTTCTCATGTACTGTGTGGCCAGAGACTCAAAGAAACAGGCAACTCAGTCATAGATTGAACTTCTGAAAGTGTAGTTAGAATAAATCTTCCCTTCTATAAGTAAATCTCATAATTTGTCAAAGCAATGGAAAGTTGACTAACACAATACAATACAGAGAGCCTCTCCCTGAAAAGTACTAATTGAAAAAACCAAGTGATCAGTTTGTATGGTTCCTTCTGCACAGTGGAAATGTGAACCATTGCTACCATTTCTATTGTTTTTAAAAACTCTTGGAGTTTTTCTCAGGTATCTGTTTTAATTACTTTTCTCTTGCTATGAGGAGAGACCATGATCAAGGCAAACAGTTCTACCAACTAGGACCAAATCACAAGCCTATGGGGACCATTCTCATTCAAACAAAGACAGTATCCATTATATTACCTTACTTTTCTATATATAGATATGTAGACTGACTTTATACATCTATATTTCAGTAAGAGTTAAAGAGAGGGTCATGTTTTTTTCTTTGGAATTCATATCTCTTAAGACTAATTTTATGTTATTTTGTATGAGTCATAGTCCTCCATATATGACCAAAGAACGCTTTGTATATTTTCAAACAAGATTAAATTTGAAATTAGTGGACTCCAAGTAAAGAAGATTTTCCACTCTAATGCTAATACTAATAAGTCTCATGTAATCAGCTAAATGTTTGAATTGTATAACAGTGTTGTCCTCTTTAGCAAGAGAGTTTTCTGATGAGGTGACCCTGACACCCAAGCTTCCGCACCAACTTTTTGCTAGGTTTTCATCCTGGCTGTCTAAACTGAAGCTGTGTTTATTCTAGGCCTCTGTCCTTCCGGCTAGTTCTGCAGAGTTCAGCTTTTAAGGTATCTGTAATAGCTAAGCTCTTTCCATGAAATAAACCTCTTTCTTTGTGCACACACACATACATACATACACACATACACACACACACACATACACACATACATAAATGCACATATATATTTATATCCACATATTCACACACACACATATACACATACCCCCAAAACACACATGCATACTCATATACACATATACAAACATGCACACACATAAAACATACACATTTACACATACATACACACATATACACATAACAAACATAAATACATATACACACATACACAACAACAACTATTTCTTTTTATCTGGAAAACTTGGGCAAATGACTGTCTCAACTCTGTGGTTTCAAATGTGTCTCTAGAAAAATGGCTGTATATGGCAAGGTGCTCACTCTTCCTTACTTGGTGGTCTATATTGTTTGTTATCCAGTGACCTAATGAATTTCAAATTGTTTTTATGATTTGAGGTTAAATCCAGTTTCTACCTAATTGTAGTAGAGCTTGTAAAGCCACAAAAATACTTCAGGAGCAAACTATATAGCCTTTGAATCCTTTATAATCACTTTTCTGGTTTTCCAAATATTGGTGAGTCTTTTGACTAATTTATCAGTAAACTGAATTAGAGAACATTTTCATTTAACTTAAGAAAAATCTTAAATATTTATTAGAGAATAATAAATATTGTGAGCTGAAATGCTGTCCCTATCCATGAACTAAACATCATAAATCAGCTCATGCCCTCAAAGCTGTTGTTTCCTCATTTGACCACAGTGGATAAGCAATGCTTCAGAGACACGATGAATGTAAAGCATCAGAGATTATATGCACACTCAGTAATTACCTGTATACTGATCACCATTATTTCTTGAAGGTTCTCTTGCTCTTTTTCGTGTTGTTGAAAATTAGGCCCATAGGCCATTCATTATATGTACAAAGTCCTCATTCTCCAAGCCGTAACCAAGCTAGCGGTGGTTATGAAATTTTAAGCCCAGATATTACCATGTCTCCTCTGCACCAGAAACAAATCAGAGAGAGAATTCACAAGGCAGATGGTCCTTTTTTTGACATGTTCTCACTATGTAGCCCTAGCTGACCTGGAAAGCTCCATGCAGACAAGACTGGTCTTGAACTCACAGAGATCTATCTTTCTCTGTTCTCCTAGTGTTGGGTTAACAGGCTATTTGCCACTATGTTTGGAAAAATATTTTTCTTATAATAACAGATTCCTTGAATTCAGTTTTTTATTGATTTTTATTGAGCTCTACATTTTTTCTCTGCTCCCCTCCCTGCTTCTCCCCTTATCTTTGAATTCACTTTTTAAGACCAGATAGCTAGCCCTATTCTGTTCCTTCATTTCCATAAAATACATATGTTTACAAAAATGTTTTCATTTTAAATTACACTAAATTTGGGGGGCTTTTCAATGCCATAATTTTTCACTGTTAATCTTGATCTTTCCTCCCACATTAATTTTTATTGCTACCTTGAAAACTTTAATCCATGTATTTCTCTCTTGCGATCCAAATGACTCACCTTCAACTCTCTAACTATATAACCTTTAAGAGAATTTTCATGAAATAAACCAAGACCTTTAAAGGCTTGTAGTGAGATATCAGCAGAGTAACATAACATTTTCAATGTTACCTTTTGCTTAGCTTCCTGTAATCCTGTCTTTAATTGTAAATGACTTTAATTATAGCCCACATTTAAAAATGAAGAACATAAAGAAATATGAATCCTCCTCTTGGTCAACTTATAGGAATTCAGAAGCTAGCAACTTGTGAGAAATATGTAATTACTAACCAGGTTTCCAAAGTAACAACAAAAATTGCAACAATGAACCACAGAACCAGGTGCACTTCAATTACACGTAAATAAACATTGTGTGACAAATTGCTAAGCATTAATACATGCTTTGAGTAGCTCACTCAATGGTAGAAAGGCCCAGAAAGCAGTGTCACATATCACAAACTACCTTCAAGAAGGATCGTAAACTGGATTATTTACCCCCTAAATCCATAAGGAATATATTTAAAATATTTGGGTTAGACTTCTGATTTCAAGTTATCATCATCAACCTTTTTTGCATATGTGTAATTGTTACCTTAAAAGGTAAAAAGATTTGTTTCAAGTATCACCATTTTCAAAAATAAAATTATAGGTTCTATTATCCATATAGTCAATGATTTGTTTGAGAGTTACATCGTGGATATTTACAACTGAGTGTGTTATTTTGCATGGATAACGTGGTTTCTACTGTTATCATTTCCTTAGCCCTGCTTATGTACTGTCTGTTTTGTTTTCTTTTGGGTCTGGAGTCTTCTAGATGCCTCGGGATGTTCTCTCTCTTTTAGCAACAATAAAAGCAACTCCCATTAATCATGGGATGGCCATTTCAGTGAATTCTTTACTGTGTGTCACCTATGCTCCATTTTTTGTATACTTTAATTAGCTTTATTTATAAAGGAATTAAAAAATAGATGTAAAAGTAATATCAATTTCCCAGGGCTTGTGTGTTCATTCACACATTCATTTCTGCATATTTCAAAAACAATCATGTTAATAATTGTAATTATTAATGAACAAAAGATTGAAATGAAAAAATAAAATGGTTAGAGATTTCTTGTTCAGTTCTTCAGGATTCCAAGTGCAGAGGTTGGTGCTGCCCATTACTGTCTAAATTTCCTTCAAGACTGGTCAGCTATAACTCTCTTCAGGGGAATGTTTCCATAGTTACATAAACCACAGCAGAGACCTGAACACCCCATTTTCTCTATTAGGAATTTTCCTACAAAACTAATGGCTCAATAGAGTCCCAGCCTTTTCCTGTTATATGGTGGCTTCCACAAAATATCAAAAGAGCTTTCAAACTGTCAATGCCTGACCTACATACACACAATTCAACAAAGGCAAGCTCTGTCACCAAATGGCTCAAAGAGTCCCAACAACAAACAGGAAAGTGAAGTGAAAACCAAGCTGCACAAATAGGGAAGAAACTTCTCAAACACTATATGTTCTCAGGAATACAAAACAAGGTCAAATAATTATTTTTCTTCTTCACCAAATAGAGGAAAAAAGTCTATGATGCCAGTCAAAGGGGAAAGAGGGGAAACATGCCTGCAGTAAATGACTCCAGTGTTCCAACTTTTCTCATTATCCAAAGCCAACTTCCTGTAGGTGGCAGACCCCTCAAAATGTGTTTTCAGTAACTTCATGATTGCCACACTGCTACCAAATTTAGGGTCATGCTCTATACATCAAGAAGCCAGATTTGGTCATGGCCCCTGAAAAATCAACCAAGACTGTAAACATAACAATAAAAAGCAATGAAAAGGAAATGTATTTAGTGTGGCCACATTGGAAAAAGCTATAAAGAGATACAGTGACCACCATCTAAGTCCATCCGGGACTATGTACATCTAAATAGTTCTGGTATCAAGATGTGGCCCCTCCCACCACTGGTTCAGCATTGTCTGAGCTCCAGTCTCTTCAGTAGGCTGATATGATAAGTGCCTAGCACTGTATGAAATATCTTTCTGGAAGGCAAGCTTCATAAGGAGCCAACTGGGGCTTGAAAGGCAGAGCTGGAATCTAACCAAGAGGAAGACGCTTGCTCTAGTCTTACCAGTGGCAACTAGAACTTAGAAACTATGAAAATGTGCTGCTTTCATCTTGGGCACAAATACATGTATTCTAAGCTTAATCCTCCTTGAACTGCTTATGGTATTTGATTCAGTCATAGGCATATGCCACCTCAAGACTAAGTTGTTAAAAAAGAAGTTAGGGAGTAAACCACCTGGCAAAGATGAAGATAGTTTTTTGTTTAAATACACTAGGACACACACACACACACACACACACGTTTTTGATTTTATTTTTGTCAATTTGACAAAAGATAAGAATTATTTGGGAGAAGAAACTTCTCTCAACAGATTGACTGAAAGTTTCTCAAAACCGAAGGTGTTAGGTGACTTCAAGGAAGCAGTGTTTTACGGATACAACAGGGTAGTTGTGCATGTGGTTGTGGCATCATGCACAAGTTCAGGTCTGACAGGATGCGTGTGGCAAGGGGTGCATATGAAGGGTCACTACTAACTGGGGATCTGTCAGCTGTTGGAAAGGTAGCTCCAAGTACACTGACCACACTCCATGGCAGGCACCACACTCAAGAATAGTGGAGCAACACAAGTTCTAAATAAATATAATAAATAAATAAATAAATAAAACTTAGAAAAAGAACTTGAAGTTGAATAGGAAATGTTGGACCTGTGGAAAGTATAGGCAGGGGTAAATATGATCAAAATTAAATGGCAAAGAATTAACAAAAGTATTATCTCAAAAGGATTAAATAGTAATAGACACACTGCAAAATAAAACATTTTTTTAGAAAAATAACCTAATGATTCCAAAACCACAATCAAAGACAGTACAACATTAGTTCAATATATCTAGAAATTTTACTATCACTTGAACGTATTTATGTATGCTAGATAATTAACATACTGGACAGTTCAAAAGATACCTCTCTCTTTCTGTTTCTCTCTCTCTCTCTCTCTCTCTCTCTCTCACACACACACACACACACACACACACACACACACACACACACACCTGAAAGGAACATCAGATACATGAGGTCATAAATGTATAAAAGTCTCCACATATGCATCTTTGCATCACTGTCATATTTTTTCAATTTCCCTCTTTATATCTGACATTCAGATTAGTCCTACTGTGGACCATTACAAGCCAGAAGAAAAAGATAAACAATATTCTTTCCACTAATAGACAAAACATTTGAAAACAAAGACCTACCACCAAGGAAGCACCATGGTTGCCATTTTCCTGATGAGACCTGACCTCCAGAACCCCTGTTAGCTGGTCATAGGGATTTCCAGCCCCAATCTACAATATAGCTCTGGCACCCAAGGCTCAGGGAACATTGTGCAATAAGGGGCCGGAAAGACTGTAAGAGCCAGAACAGGAAATCTTTTATGAGATTGTATCTTATAAAAATGACAGGAATCTTTACCCTTATAAGATATGCACAAGTACAATACCAATGGGCATGCTAACAGGGAAGGGAAAAATAATACTGCCCTGTAATCATGTATGTATGTGTGTGTATATATACATATGTGTGTGACACTAAACAGACCAAACATAATGCATTTATATTGCTTAGACTTTCATGCATATTTGTATCAATAACAAATAGACACAGGGATTTTGAAATGGTGAAATAGTGGGGGATACATGGGAGGGGTTGGAGGAAGAAAAGGAAAGGGAAAATAATGCAATGATATTTTATCTAATTTTTTAAAGAGAAAAGAATAAAAGGAGAAAGGCCTTTTAAAAATGCAACTATAACCTCCTAGCAATAATATATTTAATTTGAAGACAATTTATTATGGTCATCATGCTGCATCCAGAAGAGCAAAGTAACCAGAGTGTAAGATGAACAGATCTTCTGTGCTTGAAAACAGGGGACACTTCTAGTGTTGAGCATCCCTGCCATGCCTTGTCTACCTAGCAGACTGCTACAGCAAAGAGCAGAAACCTTTGGCTGGGTCTCAGTGGCTTGATCCAGGAATAGTGACTGAGCTGATATGACAATTGCACAGATGGTGACCTGGCCATGATTTTCTAAGACCGAAATTTCCAGGAAAAGGATGAGCTTTGATAGTATCTAATAATGTCTCTGTGGTTTCTGTTCTTGTCTGAACTGACCCGATCTTAGGAGGGAGCAGGAGGAAATGTCTGCAAGTTCAAGCTCACTGCTCTTCTAGTTTTAATCAGCAGTGTCCCTCTCCTTGCCGTCATGGGTATTTCTGCTACATAATTTTTAATACGCCTGGTGGTGGCAGTGCGCACATTTAACCCCAGAACTCGGGAGGCAGAGGCAGGCGGATCTCTGTGAATTCGAGGCCAGCCTGGTCTACAAGAGCTACTTCTAGGACAGGCTCCAAAGCTACAGAGAAAATCTGTTTAAAAAAAAAAAAAAACCAAAGGTTTTAATATTAAAGCAGCAATTCGAACTGTTTGGGTTATGATGAAATTGTTGTTACTGACATTATTCTTCACTATCTGTCTCATGTCATTGCAGAATATTTGACATTTATCTGTCTTATGCAATACCACCTAAAGTTTATCAACGTAATATTTTAACCCAATAGTGAGTAGCTGCCCAAAATTTCCGTGATAACCATATTGAATAAAATAATACAAAATAGTATGGATAGTGTGATACTAAGTGTGTAAAACAGTGTTTTCCCATACCTGGTTACCTAAATGTGTATCATCTGCTTTCATACACATAAAATACATACCCATAAACTCACACAAATGTCACCACAAGGACACAATGAACATTGCAGCTACCTCTGACTTGGATCTTGAAGGCTCCTTAACTCTTTCTTAGATTCATCTGATTTTCTAATTTATCTAAATGGCAAATGTTACTTTCAAATGCAGAGAATGAGTACAAGGGTAAAATTTCAAGAGTATGGTGCAGAGAATCAATGACAGGAAGTGATCATACTCCTTAGCATACAAGAAGTCGAAGCAAGGGCATTTCTACTTGCTTAGAACTTTGAGTTTTTCTTTGGCTCAATATTTATTTTTCTGGGCCAGTTTCTCTGCTATGAATTAGGAGTCAAGAGGAAGAAGGGCCCATTCGCTTAATGAAGATAAATAGCTGCTTTAGTCATTACCTGGGGGGATGCTTTAACCTGGGTCTGCCTTTTGTGTGTGCTTGTGGGTAGCAGGCAAGAATTCTCCTGGTGGCTGGATCCTGGCTGGGTTCCCTCTTGGCGTGTGTCTGACATTGTCTGGGGAACACTTTGTGCCTGCTGAGGCACACTCCTCTCCCAGGGCCTACAGCTAAGAAAACAAAAACTCCCGGTGCCAAGGCTGCCAGCCTTATCTCTAAATCATTTCTCTTTTTTTGTCTCTTCAAGGGTACGCTGACCTTAGCACAGAGCTTAGGCAGGCAGCTCCTCAATATTTTTTTTCTGACAGCTTGAAAGATCAAAGGGGTTTGTTTGGGTTTCGTAGTCCTTGACTCTGCCAGGTTTTATATATGAGCATCATTTTCAGCCTATTGGTCACCAGCACCTCCAAGAACGTGTGTGTGGGTGTGTGGGTGTGTGCGTGTGTTCACATGTGTGTGATTATCCACTTAAAATATATGTAAGAATTCTACTTGATTGTTTGAGAAATCTTAACTTTAAAATGCTAATATATTGAAGCCTGTCAGTATCGGTATGTGAAAATATCAATACAAAGATTAAGAAGAATGATGGGACTGGTTTCTAAATTTTATTTGTTCAGTATCTTTATAGCTACAAAGGGGAAAATGAAGACTCCAGAATAAAAGAATCACGCAAGCCCAGAAAGCTAGTTTATGGCTGAATAAAGTAAAAACCTTAATCTCCCAGTGTTTTGGTATCACACACAAAATCTGTCAGAAGCTGCTGTCTTGTTCATACACAGAGTCCTAGAGAGTATGATCCATACAGATGCTGTCATATTAATAATCTAATCAGTTAGAAAATCATGAGACACGTTAATTCAGGCCACCACCACAGCAGGACATTGTTGGTGATTTTGTCAGCTTTGCTATTTGAAGTTTTTCATATTTTCCTTTTAAGTATCTGCTATTTTTGTGATGACTTGCACTTAGCACATACACTAGTCAACATGTTTGCAGTGCTGTGCTGTGTACGTTCGTGGATCATTTTGTCACAGAGTTCTCACAGCCAGCCTCATCTGTTTGTTGAAGTAGTACTGGACGTAAGAGAATCCAGACTCAACAGGTACCGGGCTTAGGCTACGAGGCATTCTTTTACCTTCTAGAATTCTTCTGAACTTATCTGCTGGATGTTATGGAGGCATTCTTTTAGAATCTTTTTTTTTTAAGGAGCCTTGTGAGACTCTAGAGCAGGTTTCTCTTCTGAGACCGTCTAGACTGCCTCCAGGTCACTGAACAGGGACATTGACCCCACAGGTTCCACAAAGAAGAAGCACACAGGCTACTTTAAAAATCTTCATGAATAACCTGTCTGAAAATAATCAACCACAGCTGTTCCCACTAATTACACAAAACACTCCAAGATGAATAGCTACAGTGGAGGAATGCTGTATATTTTCTCAGTAAGATGTGCCTACCATCCCTGATCTGCTGTCTGACACATGGCCCACATTACAGTTTAAATAACACTAGAAATCTACTGTTTCTGGTGGGCCCTGCCAGTGTTAGTAGTTAACTCTGCAGAGTGACTGTCCCTCTCACAGACTTGTGCAGACAGGAAGTGATGGGACTCTGGGTATGGGATCCTTCCAGGCTCATCTTTTGCTTCAAGACTTTAATGACAACCATAGATATGTCTTGTATTCCCAAAGTTAAGATCCAGATACCCCTCTGAATGCTTTTCTAAAGCTCTTTAGGAGTTTATCACTCTGGGTTTCAAGATGCCTTCTTCTGAGAGTACACGTGAGTCACCAACTTGCTTCTCAGCTGTGTTTGCTTCTCCCTTCCCACGGCCCTTAGACCTAGATTATATTATGGCTCTGGTCATTGAAAAATCAAAAATGAAGCTATTCAGAGACATAATGCTATGCTGTATCTCTGTTGGATCTCGAATCACCTTCAAAGCTCAACAAAATGTCAAGCATCTCTCAGGGAGGAAGAAAGCAAGTCCTGCAGCCCAGGAAAAATGTTACTAGTTTTGCAGACTAGCATTCAGGAGAGTTCCACCATCTGCCTCTGCTCATTACTGACCCTCACCTGGGAGGGACATCTTCTCTGTCTTTAATCTGGCCGTTCATAAAGTCTAATCTCAATTTTCAGCCTAGCTGCCATTATCTTTTTAACGTGCAGCTATTTAGTGATGTGGATGATGTTCCAGAATCTAAATCAAGATTTAGAAAGAAACACAAAGCCAGGAGAATAGTATGTAGTAAAATCAAAGCCAAACAGAACGCACAGAAATAGTTTGCCATTTTAAAGTTTTGCACCTGAGTGGGGTAAATGTGGGTGCAGGTGTGAACTCTTGTGCCTCCCAATGGTCATCGTTTTTCTGTTCAGTGAGTTGACTCACTGTCCTCTGCAGTTCTTCTAAGCATAGTTTCTCTTAAAGTCCATCCTTTAGAAGACATGGTGCAGACCCCCTCCCTTCCCTTCCTCAGGGAAAAGATCCCCCAGCTCAGCCTGTTTGGGCACTAGGACTGGGGTGAGTTCA
>LOEQ01002316.1:128772-151005 GCA_001685075.1 Bramus lutescens | reverse complement strand
GAGTTTCGAGACAGGGTTTTTCTGTAGCTTTGGAGCCTGTCCTGGAGCTAGCTTTTGGAGACCAGGCTTGCCTCGAACTCACAGAGCTCCGCCTGCCTCGGCCTCCTGAGTGCTGGGATTAAAGATTCTTAAGGTAACAAAATTTCACCTCTATTCATTAATGTGCTTTCATAACTAAGCTTATAGAAAGGGAACCAAAATGTCCACACCAATGACCTTGTCTATTGCTGGGCAGTCCTTGGTATTCTGACGTGATCCATACATTTTAGTGCATACTTTCTACTTTAAGTTAGTCTCAAGGAAATGCAACATTTCTTTCAAGTGACATAGCTTGTGTTTGGGGAATGTAACAAGAACAACGACAGAGGCAAAACAGAGCCTTCACTTTTCAGGTCTTCCATGACCCTAGATCCTGGGAGAATCCTGGGAGAATTCATGCTTTATTTTCTGTTCCCACAGTCTGCTCAGTATTTTTTTCTGAAACTTCCTGCTGATATGGAAGAAAAGGAGGCCAGGATCCCCAGTCATTCAGACCTTGTAGCAAAGAAGGAAAACCACTGACCCTTCTCCTCCTTCTGATATTGCTCTTGTTTTCAAAACATGTTTGTTTCTGTAAACATGGAAGATGAAGTTTCTTTCACAGAGATAAGAGGAACTGTGGCTCACATTTCTAACTGTAGTCCATGGTCATCCTGAATTTTATGAAAGTATTTTCCTATCATCAGACTTATAGACACAGTGAGACTTTCTAGAAGACTGAATTTATGCATGCGTGCTAAAACGTCTTAATGTGACAAAAAGGCATAAAATCAAACTCGGTCATCATTCTAACTTCTTTCAGCTTTTCTAAACCTGCTTGCAAAGATGGTTGAATCTTAAGTTTACCACAATCTAACTTATGCCATTTTCCCAGCAGCCTGGTAACTATTTTGATTCCATTCACATGCTGAGGATAGACAGGCAGGTCCTGCACACACTTGGAACTGAAGACAGTCACGAGATAATGACTTGATAGCATGCATATGTTCTTCACTCTTTGAATAGGAGCTTGGGAGAGGATCAGTTATGACAGCCTGGGATTCCGTAGCCAAGCTGAAGTAAACCAAGCCAACTATTGCTGGCAGTTTTCTGGTAGGAATAAGATACTTCTCATGAAGCAGCACAATTCTGACTTAGAACTAACAACTGCTAAAACCAATGTGCTTCGGATCCCATCTTCAGAGGCAGCTATCAGTGAAATAGCAAAGCCCTTGCGGACAACCTAGCCTATTTGGAAGCTGGCAGGGATCAGACAGACAAAATAAGAAAGGCATGTCCATGAAAATACAGGCTTTAGAGAAAGCAATCAGAATTTTAATTTTACAAGAGGGAAAGATGGCCGTTGGTAAGTTCTTCTGACCCACGATGTATTGCTACTACAGTGTGTGAGAAAATAAACTGGCCACAGGGAAACCATACCAAACTCAGAAGAAATTCTGTGCAGCGTTTGGTGTTGACCATAAAAATATTGACTGCGCCTCTCCTCTTCTGCTGTGCTCATATGGGAAGAATATGTTTGAGTGGTACCTAGAAGTTGGGGCTGTAAAAATACTTTAAAGTTTTCTAGCAAGTGTATAAGCTGATGTATAAGCTAAAGAGTCAGATGCTTAGCTCAACGGTTCTGAGTAAATCATCAGAGCCTCTCACCTAGGCTGACGTCTGGTCACTCCGTCACTATGACGACACCCACTGTTTTTTTTTTCTTTTTGTCACTTATTTTATAATAGTGGTGTCACCTGTTTTATAATTTTCTATCTTTAGAACTAGAGATTCCACAAGAAGGAGGAGGAGGTAGAGAAAGAAAAGAATGGTCTGTCTCACTCCTCTAGAGGGAGTCTCTGTGAACTATGTGCCTTAGTTGATTCACAGAGCCTTGTTTTCCTGGCAACTTCCATCCCCTTAGGCTCTTACAATCTTTCTGTTTCCTCTTCTGCAGGATTCCCTGAGCACGGAGGGGAGGGATTTGACATAGACTCCAATTTAGACTCTCTCCCTCTCTGTATAATGTCTGGCTGGGGCCTCCAATCCATTCCCATCTGCTGCTGGGGGAAACCTCTCTGATGATGACTGGATAAGGCACTGACCTATGTGTATGGCAGAATCTCATTAGGAATCATTTTATTGATTTTTTTTCTTTTATCCACCAGAAGTGTTTGATTTTGCCTAGGTTTCTGGCCTATCTAGTCTCTTTCTTGATTACTCAAGCAGTGTCAGGTATGGGTTTCATCTCATGGAGTCTGCCTTAAGTCAAATCAGGCATTGGTTGGCCACTCCCACAAGTTCTGTGCCACTATTGCCCTAGCATATTTTGCAGGCAGGACAGTTTGTAGATCAAAAGTTTTATGGCTGGGTTGGTGTCCACATTTCTGTTTCAGTAGTCTGCAGAGTTTCTTTCAACACCAAAGAGACTAGAGCATAGGGGTGAGGGCTCTGTGTAGGCACCAGTTTGACTTCTCCATGTTCAATGAGCTGTGTGGGTATTATCCAGGACAATGCTCCCCACCCCCACCACTGTCAGTATGCTGAGAGCAACCTTTGTCTTAGCAGCAGCCTGGGTTGTTTGGGGATTTCCCTGGGAACTCCTTGGCCAACAACTCAATTGAATGACTTGCCTGGCTACAAGAGATGGCCAATTGAGACTCTGTATCTCCCATTACTAGGAGACCTCATTATGATCACCTTCATGGATCCCAGTAAGTTTCCACTGCTCCCCAAGTGCCTCCGCCAAGTTCCAGCCATCTCTCCTATACTATCTCTCTCTCCACCCCATCTTCCCCCAACCTGATTTCCCCATCTTGTCCCCACCTGCCTCCATCTGCCTGTAAAATCGATTCTATTTACCCCTCACAGGTAAATCCATGTTTCTCCCGCTAGATGGCTCCTCTTTATAGCCTCTCTGGGCCTATGATTTGTAGCTTGGTTATCATTTACTCAATAGCTAACATCCCCTTATAGGTGAATATAAACCATATTTGTATTTCTGGGTCTAGGTGATTTCACTTAGCAGGTTTGTTTCTAGTTCCATCCAATGCATGCAAGTTTCATGATGTGTTTTTATTTTGTTTTGTTATGTTTTTTGTTTTTATGATACAGGATTTCTCTGTGTATCTCTGGCTGTCCTGGAATTCACTCTACAGAACAGGTTGGCCTCAAACTCACAGAGATCCGCCTGCCTCTGCCTCCCTGAGTGCTGGGATTAAAGGTATGCGCCACTGAGGGCCCAGCTATGATGCCATTTTTAAAATAACCGAGTAATACTCCATTGTGTAAATGCACAGCATTTTCTTTATTTATTCTTCAGCTGAGAAACATCTAGGTTGTTTCCAGTTTCTGGCTAGTATGAATAAAGTTTCAATGAATGTGGCTGAGCAAGGATCCTCATGGTCAGATGAAGCATCCTTTGGGTATATGGCCAAGAGTAGCATAGCTGAGCTTTCAGGTAGTTCAGTCCCCAACTTTCTGATGAACTACCATCTTGATTTCCATAGTGTCTATACAAGTTTGCACTCCCACCAGCAATGAAGGACTGTTTGCCTTTCTTCACATCCCTGCCAGCATGATCTATCACTTATGTTATAATGATCTTAGCCATTCTGAGAGGTGTAAATTGGAATCTCAAAGTAGTTTTGATTTTCATTTCTCTGATTGCTAAGAATGTTGAATATTTCTTTAAGTGTTTTTCGGCCATTTGAAATTTCTTTATTGGGGATTTTCTATTTAGATCTGCACCCAATTTTTAAATTAGATTATTTAAATTTTTTATATCAGATTTTCGATTTATGTTTTCCCTTTTTTCTGATTTTGTTAATTTAGATATTCTCTCTCAGTCTTTCAGTTAGTTTGGATAATGGTTTGTTTATCTTGTTGATTTTCTCAAAGAACCAACTCTTTGTTACATTGATTCTTTGTATCATTCTCATTGTTTCTATTTTATTGATCTCAGCCCTCAGTTTGATTATTTCTTGTCATCTACTCCTCTTGGGTATGATAACCTTTTTAGTTATTGTTGTTCTAGAGGTTCTGGTGTGCTATTAAATTGCTAGTATGAGACCTTGCAATTTTTTTTTATGTAGGCATCGAGTGCTATGAACTTTCCTCTTAGCACCACTTTCATTGTGCTCCATAAATTGGGTGTGTTGTGTATTCGTTTTCATTGTATTCTAGAAGGTATTAATTTCTTTAATTTTGTCTTGCTCCATTTTTTTCATTCAGTAGAGAATTGTTTAGTTTCCATGATTTTGTAAGCTTTTCTGTTGTTGTTATTGTCCTTTAGTCCCTGATAGAATGCAGGCAGACTTCCTTTGTGTCTGAGTATGTGGTCAATTTTGGTGTATTGACTGAGGTTTCTGTCTCGCCCGGTCCCACAGCCATTCAGTCCCAAAGAAACACACAGAGGTCTAAATAATTATAAACTGATTAGCCTAGTAACTCAGGCTTCTTATTAACTCTTTCATCCTATATTAACCTATAATTCTTGTCTGTTTTAGCCATGTGTCTTGGTGCCTTTTATCAATTAGGCATTCTCATCTTCCTTCCTTTGCACCTGGGTGATGACTGCAGACTGAACCTTTCCTCTTCCCTGAATTTTCCTGTTCTGCTCACCCCATTTATAATTCTTGCCTTGCTACTGGCTAATCAGCATTTTATTTAACTAATACAAGTGACAAATCTTTACAGGGTGCAAGACCATTGTTCCACAGCATTAATGAGTATGTGGTCAATATTGCTGAGAATGTGGTCAAGTTCCATGATGTACAGGATAGAAGGTATCTTCTTTTGTATTTGAATGAATGTTTTGTAAATATCTGTTAGGTCCACTTGGTTTATAACATCTGTGAGGTTCAGTATTTCTCTGTTTAGTTTTTGCTTAATGACCTATCCATTGGTAAAAGCTGGGTATTGAAATCTCCCACAATAATTATGTGAGGGTCAGCATATGATTTAAGCTACATCAGTGTTTGTTTTATAAGCTTGGGTGTCCTTGTGTTTGGGGCATTGATGTTAAGAGTTGAAATGTCTTCTTGGTGGATGTTTTTCCTTTGATGAATAGGTAGTATCCTTCCCTCTCTTTTCTAATTAGTTTTGGCATGAGGTCTTTTTTTGGTCAGTTATTAAAATGGTTATACCAGCTTGCTTCTTGGGTCAATTTGCTTGGAATATCTTTATCCAACCCTTTACCCTGAGGTAATGTCCATTCTTGATGTTGAGGTGCTTTTCTTATTTTAAACTGAGAATTAGTAATTAGGATTCAATGGGGTATTTTGATATTTGCATATAATGTGGAACTATTAAGACATGCATTATCCCTCATATTTTAAATTCTGTGTTAAGAACATTTAACATTGGTTCTTCATTATTTTAAGTAGACAATACATTAACTGTGCCCACTATGCTATGCACTGTTCCACTAAAAGTTCCTCTCCCTGTCTAATAGAAACTTTGGAGTTTTGATAAGTATCCCCCCTTCTTCTCTGTGGTGGTTTGAATGAGACTGGGTCCCATAGGCTCGTATTTAAGTGTTTGGTTCCCAGTTGATGGGACTATTTCGGAAGAATTTGGAGGTGTGGCCTTTTTGAAGGAGGTGTGTCACTGGGAGTGAGCTTGGAGGTTTTAAAAACCCAGGCCAGGGTCAGTTTCTCTCTCTCTTCCTCCAGTTTTGGGATAAGATGCAAGCTCTGAGCTAGTATTTCAACACCATTCCTGTCTACCTGCTGACATTCCCCCTGCCATGATAGTAAGGACTCACCCTATGAAACTGTAAGCAAGCCACCAATTACATGCTTTCCTTTACAAAAGTCCTATTTGTGGTACTCTTCTCAGCAGTAGAAAAGTAACTAAAACAGTGCCCCACCAATGTCTTTCCTCAACCTTTAGCCTTCCTCTGTTCTCTACTTCCATGAGTTTGACATCTAGATTCAGAGAAAAACATGCAATGTTTTTATACTATTTTACTTAGCATATAACCCTCCAAGTTTATCTATGTTTTCTCAAGTGACAGAAATTACTTCTCTATTGCAACTGAACAGTATCCCATCCCACAGTATAAATAAATGTTTCTTTTCTACTCTATGCATCTGGACAGATTGATTTTATATCTGGCTACTGTGACTAATGCTGCACTGAATGTGGGCACTAATATGGCATTCTGGTATATATACATTTCCTTTGCATACATTCCTCCCAAGGATTGCTGGATTCTACAGAAATTCTATATTTATCTGAGCAACATCTATTTTGTTTTCCTTATAAACACACTCACCTACATCTTTTTAAGTGCATCCATATTCTACCTTTTGATGTCCATTCTTTCAATAATAAGTATGATTGTTAACACTCATTGCTAACATGGCTGGGTTCAGAATCACATAGGAAACATACCTGTATATCTGGGAGGGTGTTTCTAGAAGGCCTTAACTGAGGATGACATTGAAATTTTTGGTAGGCAATGTACTTTTTGGGGGAGGCTGCTTGTTTGGTTCCTGGCCATCCAGACTCCTGAGATACACAGAAATCTGTATTAATTGCAATACTGTTTAGCCAATAGCTTAAGCATATTTCTGAATAACTGTAATATCTTAAATTAACCCATTTCCATTAATCTGTGTTTTGGCATGTGACTGTTCTGGAAATAGAACTCAAACATCTGGGTCATCTGCTCCTATCAGATTTCTCAGGGGGTCTTTCTTGATCAAACCTGCTTTTTCTTAACCTAGAATGAACCCACAGCTTCTCATTTCCTGTGGAAACAAAAGAAAAACCTCTTTTCCAAAGTAACATACCTTTTGACTTAAATTTTAAAGTCAAGACATTTTCAAAATATGTATGTTGGATTAATCCAGCAGCATTTATAATCAAATATCTTTTAGCAGATTTTTCTCCTTCCTCAGCCATTAAACAATTTAAAGGCAAGACAATAACATACAGTATCCAGACTCTATGTGTATTTTACATTTTTATGTGGCTTTATTTTAAACTCTATTTCTTTTATTTTTATTTTTAAGCTTTGACCTTTCTGAGACAGACTCTGTGTATTTTTGGCTGTCCTGGAACTCACTCTGTAGACCAGACTGTTTTTGAACTCAAAGAGATCTGCCTGCCTCTGCCTTACAAGTGTTGGGATTAAAGGTGTGTGCCACCACACCCAACTACTCTCTTTCTTATTTTAAGGACTTTAACCCTTTTCTTTTCTCTCCCAAGCCTACATATATTTTTAAACACACTGTAAACCCTTTATAGGTGTTTTTTTTTTATCTGAATCTATCTTTACTGCATATCTCTCTTTTTTCAGACCACATGAGTCTTTAATTTGCTAAGCGATATGGCTAGGATTAAAGCTGCTGCTTTGGTGGCTAGATCCACCCCATTCCTTGGCTTTCTGAGAGTCTAGCCTCAAGGCAGAGGTACTGGCCAGAGCCACGACTCTGTGGCATTTCAAGGTCCCTGCTACCATCAAAGAGCAAGCAGTCAGCTTTTCATCAACACCATCTAAGTTTTTCATGGCAGGACCTCTTAAAAGAGCAGCAAGGTATTGCAGCGAAAGCTGAGTCAGGAAGCCTCTCTTAAATGAGAGCACTTGCCTCTGAGAGCAAGCAGAGCCTACATGAGAAAGTACTGCTATCAGGAAGCTATGCTTAACTGTATTCTTTTCTATCTAGAATAACTTTCCAAGCTCTCTCAGACTTTTAAGTGGATTTGGTCAGCCCCATATTAGCACGCCATTCTGTTGACTGAGGTTTTTGTCCTGTCTGGTTCCTCACAGTCATTAAGTGCCAAAGAAATCACACAGAAGTCTACATTAATTATAAACTGATTGGCCTATTAGCTCAGGCTTCTTATTAACTCTTGATAGCCCATCATTCTTGTCTGCATTAGCCACATGGATTGGTACCTTTTTCAGCAAGGCAGTCACATCTTGCTTGTTTTGTGTCTGGGTGACAACTGCAGACTGAATCTTCCCTCTTCTCTGAATTCTCATTGGCCCACCTATACTTCCTGCCTGGCTATTGGCCAATCAACGTTCATTTAAAATACAAGTGACCAGGTACAGACCATTGTCCCATAGCAGTACTTGGCATGCAGTAAATCCAAATTCTTCATTTTGCAACTTTCTGGAGTTTTTCTAATAGTTCAGTTCACAACAGGCTGAATCCACAGATGTTCGGACCCATGGATATGCTGGCTATAACTTATGTTTAGGGAAGGAAGGTGTGTTAGAAATGGATGACATGTTTTGTTTAATTTTATTTTTTAAAAAAGAAAACAAATTATCTTTTTTCATTTTATATACCAATCCCAGTTCCCACTCCCTCCCCTCATCCTATTCCCTCCACATACCCTCTATCCCACTTCCCATCCACTCCTCAGAGAGGGGAAGGCTCATTGCTTTGGGGAAGGTTCAAGGTCCTCCCTACTATATCTAGGCCGAGCAAGGTATCCATTCAAAAAAAACAGTACAAGCAGTAGTCATAAATCTGGTGCCACTGCCAGTGGCTCTGCAATCTGCCCTAGCCATACAACTGTCACCTACATTGAAAGGGTCTAGTTTGGTCCTATGCTGGTTCCTTCCCTCTTCGGCTGGAGTTGGTGAGCTCCCATTAGCTCAGGTAAACTGTTTCAATGGGTGACCCCATCATGGTCTTGACCACTTTGCTCATATTCTCGCTCCTCCCACTCTTCAGCTGGACTTTGGGAGCTCAGTCCAGTGCTCCACTGTGGGTTTCTGTCTCTATTTCCATCGGTTGCTAGATAAAGGTTCTATGACATTAAAGATAGTCATCAGTCTGACTACAGGGCCAGGCCAGTTGGGGAACTCTCTCCTCTATTGCTTAGGGCCTTAGCTGGGGTCATCCTTGTGCATTCCTGGGTATTTCTCTAGTGCCAGATTTCTTGCTAGCCCCATACTGGCTCCCTCAATCAAATTATCTCTTTCCTTCCTCTCATCTCTGTCCTTTCCCCATCTTGACCATCCCATCCCCTCAAGTTCTCCACCCCACTCCCCTTCTCTTCCTCTTCTGCTCTCCCTTCCTCCCCCACCCCATGCTTTCAGCTTTTCATCAACACCATTTAAATGTTTCATGGCAGGACCTTTTAAAGGAGCTGTAAGGTTTTTACAGCTGACGCTGAGTTAGGAAGCCTTTCTTAAATGAGAGTGCTTGCTTGCCTCTAGCAAACAGAGCAGACCAGAGAAATTGCTGCTACCAAGAAACCATGCTTTATTCTACTCTTTTCTGTCTAGAATTACTTCCCAAGCTCTCTCAAGCTTTATGTGGATGCAGTTATCCATGTGGGCACCATTCTGTAACATGAGGGCCAGGGCTTGTTGGGTTTTCTGTCCTGCCCAGTTCCCACAGCTGGCAAGTCTCATTGATTCTAGTGAGCTTCGTGGAGCCGCACCTTAAAGATGGTGTTGGCTTNGCTGGGAGAGGCTTGCCCGGAGAGAGACTCCAACGCTGTAAAAAGGTCCTGAATTAACCGCTGACAAGAAGAGCTCTGGTGTCGCGTCTTTTCCTTGCTGGACGAGGGTGGGGCACGACAATTGATATTAAGAGATGTTAATGACCAGTGAATGTGAATTCCTGTTATTTTTCAGTGGCAGTGTTTGTGTGTTTCCCTTCTTTGGGTTTTTTTTCTGGTCTGTGGTCCTCTGTTGCCTGAGTTTTTCTGGGTGCAATTAGCTTCCTTGGGTTGGAGTTTTCCTTCTAGTACTTTCTGTAGGGTTGGACTTGTGGATAGGTATTGTTCAAATCTGGTTTTCTTATAGAATATTTTATTTTGTCATAGAATATCTTGTTTTCTCCATTGTTGGTGATTGAAAGCTTTGCTGGGAATAATAGTCTTGGCTTGCATCCGTGGTCTCTTAGTGTGTGCAGCACATCTGTCCAGGACCTTCTTACTTTTATGGTTTCCTTTGAGAAGTCGAGTGTAATTCTGATAGGTCTGCCTTTATATGATACTTGACCTTTTTCCTTTGCAGCTCTAAACATCCTTTCTTTATTCTGTATGTTTTACATTTATGGTCCAGTCTATTTGATGTTCTCTAAGCTTCTTATACCTTCATAGGGATATCCTTCTTTAGGTTGGGAAAGTTTTCTTCTATGATTCCGTTGAATATATTTTCTATGACTTTGAGCTGGAGTTCTTCATCTTCTTCTACCCCTATTATTCTTAGGTTTGGTCTTTTAATGGTATCCCAGATTTTCTGGATGCTTTGTGTTATGAATTTGTTGAATTTAATGTTTTCTTTGACCAATGAATCTATTTCCTCTTTAGTATCTTCAATACCCGAGAGTCTCTCTTTCTTCCATCTCTTGTATTCTGTTGGTTATGCTTGCCTCCTGTTTGTTCACGCAGATTTTCTGTTTTCAGAATTCCCTCAGTTTGTGTTTTCTTTATTGCCTCTATTACAGTCTTCAGATCTTGAACTGTTTGAATGGTTTGCTTCACCTGTTTGATTGCCTTTTCTTGGTTTTCTTGGTTTTCTTTTTCTGAGATTAATTGATTTCTTCAATATTTTTGTTTGTCTCTTTCTCCATTTCTGTAAGGGAACTAACTTTTTATTTCCTCTTTAAAGGTCTCCATCATCCTTATAAAGTTACATTTAAAATAGTTTTCTTCTGCTTCTTCTGGGTTAGTATGATAGCGTCTTCCTGTTGTATGACCACTGGGTTCTGGTGTTACCATGTTACTTTTTAGGTTGTTGAATGAATTCTTGCATTGGTGCCTATCTCTTCCTCCGATTGGTGCTTGGAGTGTTTTTGCCTCTTGGTCCAATCCTTGCAGTGGCTGTCTTTGGGTTTGGGAACTGTTCTTGGTCTGCTCTGTACTGTCAGTCTCTGTGTCTCAAGGAGCCACTGAAGTTTCTCTTGGTCCACTCTCTTGGCCTGCTCTCTTGCTTTGCTCTCTTAGTTTGCCCTCTTGGTCCACTCTGTGCAGTCACAGCTTGTGTTTCAGAGTTCCTCTCTTGGTCCTCTCCCCTGGTCCTCTCTGTGTAGTAGTAGGCTGTATTTTAGAGTTCCACTGAGGTTGTGGGAGATAGGAGGGTTTGGCAATAGAGTGGGACTTGTAGCTTGCAGGGTCCAATGGATGGGGTGGTGGTGTTCTGGCATGGTTTGAAACCTATTGCTTGTGAGGGCTCTCTAATTCATCCAATGGGAACATGCAGTCAGTGACTATAAGCATCATTCTGGAGAACGGGTGAAGCTGTAGCTTTGGAAATTGATGTGCTAATGATTTGTTTATCCACATGACACAATCTTTACTGGTTGCTTCTCAGTTTCTCAAGCTTGAATGTTTTCTTCTTTCATGCTCCTTCTTTGCTCCCAGTCTTTTCTTCCATATATTTTATTTGTCTACATTCTGTATTTGGCTTTTCTCACTTTCTCATTTTCCTTCCCTTTCCTCACATTCTACTAACATGCAATCAAACATTCGGCAGAGAGAGCCCAGTTGGAGGCTTTGATCAGGTCCCTCCCCTTAGAGGGGAAACCTTGCAAAACAGGGAGGAAGGACTGTAGGAGCCAGAGGGGTCAAGGATATTGCAAGAACATGACCCACAGAATTACCTAAACAGGAGTCATATGGGCTCCAGAGACTGAAGCCACAAACACAAACTCTACATGGATTTGTACTACATCCTCTGCATATATGTTGTGGTTGTGTTATTGGTGTTCTTGTGGGACTCCTAACAGTGGGAGTGTGGTGTCTCGGACTCTTTTGCCTGGCCTTGGGATCCTTTTCCTCCTACTGGGTTGCCTTGTTTAGCCATGATATGAGGGTTTGTGCCTATTCTCATTGCATCATAATATGCTGTATTCAGATGATGTCACCAGGAGACCTACTCCTTTCTGAAAGGAAATGGAAGAGGAATGGATCTGGGGGAGAAGGGAGGTAGAAGGAGTGGAGGGAGAAGAAACTATGGTCAAGATGTATTGTATGATAGAAAAATTTAAATAAATGTCAAAAGATAGATTATTCATCATAATACATATTCTTTATGAAAAATGCAGTTTGGCATAATATATGTAAAACAAACTTCAGAGAAAAAATTGTAAGAAATAAGAAATAGGAAGGTAAATAATTGCCTCTGCTTAGATTAAGGACATCTGTTCATCATAGGATATCATTAAAATGGGACAGTGCGTCCATGTTTTCCAGAGCTCAGCCATGCTGCTTTGTAATTCTACTTGTTTTTTTTTTCTTTTTTCTTTTTTTTTGGATATAACTAAGAAAACTGTAACTTTCCTATTTCTATTTTTTTTAGACACACTTTCACCTTCCCTAACACCGGATGACACTTTCTCTAAAGTGCCCCTCCACCATGTACCTGCCTCCTGCCACCTACCTGACCTCCATGCCAGCGTAACTCAAGCAGTGTGACTTAGTACTTGCCTTTGGGTGCTTGCTGTGCCAAGAGACAGCATGACCACAGCAACTCTTAGAAAGGAAAGCATTCAGTAGGGGCTGGCTTACAGTCACAGAGGTTTAGTTTGCTATTATGGCAGAAAGCAGAAAGACACAGTGCTGGAGAAGGAGCTGAGAGTTCCACATCTGGATCCACAGGCAGCAGGAAGGTGAGCCCCTGGCCTGACCTGAGCTTCTGAAACCTCAAAGCCTACCTCCAGCAAGGCCACACCTACTCCAGCAAGGTCACACTTCCTAATAGTGCCAGTCCCTGTGGAGCTAGGGAGGTCATTTTCTTTCAAACCATCACACTTCTCTTGTCCATGCTCTTTCTCTGAGTGGCTGCTGGGAAGTAAATCTTGCCTGCCCTAAAGTTTTTCTTTTAAACACTAATAAAAGTGTTCTCTTTGAGGGGAAAAGATAGTGATGCGACACAATATTAATTAGAAAAAATAGGTGAATGAAAGACTTGGGCTTAGAAAATGTTTTGAAAAATTACTTGTAAATTAATGAAGATAAAACTGGAATAACAAGAGTGTAGGCGAAAGCCAGGTAATGGTTTTTTATGAGCAGACATAAAAGCTATAAATGTATGAATATATGTATCTTCACTGGAAACAGTAAATGCAAAATTAAGAGCACAATGAAGTACAATTTTCCATCCATTAGGTTCATAAATGTTAATACTCTGGGCAGTATTAAATGTCTGTTGAGAAACCTCCCATGCTCTTATAAGTAACCTCAATTAAACTCATGAGGCTTAAACTCATGCACGTATTGATGCACAAAGACATGAACGGGGGGCAATAGTTGGGGGAAGAGAATCAGTAGGAGGGGATAAGGGAAGCAATGGGGTGAGGAAGACTTAAATACACAATGTACATGTATGAAAAATCTCACAAGGAAAGTTATTAGTATGTATAATTTGTATACATTTGAAAAAGCTTTCTAAACAAATCTCTTGTGGATAACTGATGGAGATTTGAATAAATGTTTCAGAAAACAGCTTGGTATTCTAAAGTTTAGCATGTGTCAACCTGAAAATTGAGTTTCTACAAAACACTCTTGAAATGATCCACATCGTTGCTGTTTTTAGCAGGACTAATGGCAGCAGCAGGAACTTGAAACAGTACAAGTAACTGGACTGAGGAGAATGACAGCAGTGACGATTAGTGAACGGGAGTTGCAAGGTCTATGCGAATTCATTCTTAAGAATATGATATTTGCTCAAAATACCAGACTGTAGAACTTAATGCCAATTATACTAATTTTAAAACCGTGGCATTTCACAATATGCTGCTTAGGCATATGTACATGCTATAAAGTCTCATGGGCATAAATCTGGAGCTGACGTTTGTCCCGGGGATTGATACTTAGTGAGACAACAAGAAGAATATGGCAGTGGAACCGTTAGTTGCTAGAGTTTTTAAGATCAGGGATAAACAATTCATTTTATTTGTGTTTATAATACAAGCATTGGTTCTCTATTACATGATTCTATAGCCATCTATATATAGATGGAGAACTGACATCATTAGGGTCAGAATGTGTACCCATCTCAGCTGTCGGACCGGCTGTCATGGTCTGACAACTGCGATTGTCTGACAACAGAGCTTGTGGCTCAAGTTACCCTTGCTTAATAGTGACCCCAAAGTGCAAAGGTAGCAATGCTGGTGATTTATCACAGTATGTTATTATATTTCATTACTGTTTATTATTGTTAAGGTCTTACTGAGCCTAATATATAGGCTAAACTTCACCAAAGGTTTGCCTGCACGTGAACAAAACTATTATAATGTTTGGTGCTTCATATGGTTTAGACATGTGGTGGGGACACAGGAAGTCAGCTGTCCTCAGACAACAGGGCACTGATGCTCATGTTAGGCTATCCAGGCTACTCTCCAGTCTATCCAGTGACTTGTGCCCTTGACCAAGTTTCTTTGCCAAAGTTCCATAAATGTAAAATGGGGATCAAGAGAATAATCATCATAGAATTTTTTATTCAATGTGTAACATTTTCAGAATCTCATTTCCTGAGCCTGATTATATTATTTTACATTTCCGAGGAAGGGTCTTGCTATGACCTTGAAGTTCAAGCAATCCTCCTGCCTGAGTTTCTCCAGTGGAGGTATTATTGGTGTGAACCTCACTCCCTGGGTTCCAATTATGCTCTTATTTAATAGACCTGTTTCCCAATATGCCACCTCTTCAGAGCAAAAGTTGTTTTAAAAAATTCTTAGACTGTTCTAAGTAGGTAATGATATTATTGGTCCATTTTATAGACCAGAAAACTGATACATAGAAAGTTTTACAATTGGTAGAAGTTCTTTCTTAAGTATACAAGCCTGGCTCTGTGTGATTCCAAGCCCTGCTATCTACCAGCAACCCACCTTTCACTTGGCCAGGCCAGCCTCAGCATGGCACAGGAGAGACTGGCAAGCTGCATGGTGGTCACTATACTCTGCTTAAGGTTTCATCCTTGTTTCTTAGGTCTTCAGGTGATATTGCTTACCGCTCTGTTCAAGGATGAAATGTACAGTCAGTTTTGCTGAGCTAAAAATCAGTACAAACTTATTGACAGGAAATAAGACCACTTCTGTTTTTATCACTGGCCTCCCTGCCCTGATAAGGTATAATTGTGAGATATTGATATTTGTAGAACCTGTGGTTGGAAAGTCTCCCAGGTGTGCCTTAATTGGATTCAGCTCGTTCTCCCAGCTATGAAAATCTCTCCTCCCTTGAGCATCTGTAGTGTTAATGGCTCCCTGTTCTGGTTGGTCCAGAAGTTTTCCAGGATGAGACTAATTGATCATAGTGTAAGGAAAACAACCTTTCCTGCCTGGACTTTTGCCTTCCATATTGGCTCCAAACTGGGTGGAGGCAGAGACAGCTGGCTAGTTTCCACATTAGCATTCCATCACATATCTGAAGACTGTTTCCATGCCCTTCTCGTTTCTCTCCTCAGGCTACTGGTGGGATTTGTCTGAGGACTCATATCACCCAGAATATTGCACTCACTGTTCCCAGGTTATGGGAAAGGGAGGATTGGAAAGCCCTGCCCCTAAGGAATTAAAGATGTTCCCAGTTCCTTTCACCTTTGCCCATAGGCCTTGTTTTCCAACCCTTTAATTATCTGTGTTGATTTGCTTTGAACACTGGACAAACTCCCAAGGTCCCCCGTGAATTGTGGAGACCGGAAATGTACATAGGATTTAACTGTTAGGTGGCTGTGAACCATGGCGTAAAGTACATTCCCACGGGGCTCTGAGGATCTGCCACTATTACTTTTTTGCTCATTTGTAAAGTTTTATTTGCAACCTCTTGAAACCATTACCATACCATTGTGGATCTCAGCTTGCCTTGCAGAGTTTTATGACTCTGGTGATGCGGCTGGAGTTGAGATGGAATCTTCCTTACAGGAAGCAAGACTGTCCTCAGATGACTCTGCTGTTTATTAATCTCTGTAGCTTAACATTTAAAAACTCTGCTTGGTCTTGTGTTTATAAATAGTTTTCACAACAAAAATATGGGCTGCATATATTCCATAATTTCAATCATCTGCGCCTCGAATTTGTCATCTGCCTTTTATTAAGTTGCACTTAAAGGACTTTTACTAGGAAAAAAAAATCACCCTTGCCAATTACTCTCTCACACGTGTTAGCTTAGGAGCTCAAGCTCATGTCATTGTGACCTTGCTCCCTGATTTGAATCTTTTCACTATTTAAACATAGGAAATATTTTCTTGGAACAGGTGTTTAGAACTGTCTGGGGAACAAGCTTACAAAAAAATGAGTTGACTTTGTGCTTCTAGCTTGGGCCCTGGAAATACTTAACCATTTAGTATTTTGTTTTTGAAGTACTGTGGCATTAATGGTCTAGACACCACAGACAGATGTCCAAATTCAATCCAAGTGAGCCTGGTTTCTGCCATATTTATCTATCATGTCCTGCTAAATCTGAGTAATCTTGGCTTGCGTCCTTAATGCAGGATTAGAAGATATCAATTGTTGATTTTGATTTCTTTCAAATTCCAAGCCGATGTAAAGTTTTCTACATGAGTTTGACTATTAGTTTCATGCAGATAAATTTGGCCAATTTTAAAATTTGCTGTGCTTTATGGAGCAGCCCATCAGCCTTGCCAAAAATTTAGGGAAATGAATTTTTTAAATGAATGTAAATGGAAGTTTGCTTTGAAATATCAACTCTTAAATGCAGAAGTTTGTGTTTCCCATTTCCCTGCTGCCCTCATTGTAGACTGCCACATGCAAGTCTATAGCTGCTTTCACACTGAGAACACTAGGTAAGCTGAATTGCCGACATGTAAAAACATGTTTTTTTAATGTCTTGGTCATTAATACTTAATTGTATACATTTCCTTAAAGCTGGTGATGACATTAAAGTCTATGTTTCCACCTAACTATAGTTTGGCAGTTAATTTATTAAATAAAAAGTAAAAATTTAAATGTATTTCCGTGTCACCTAATCATGAAAACACTGAGCTTTTCTGAGTGGTTTTAAACTTAAGAATAGTATTTTTACATTTGCATTGGACATTTGGTTTACATTTGCATCCATAGCACAGATAATTTTAAAAGCATCCATATAGTATCATAAGATTATGTGTTAGTCAGCTTTCCATTGCTCTGACAAAATACCCAACTCACAGGAAGAAACTCTTACTTTGACCTGTAGCTTTAGATATAGCTGCTTGATTCCAGTGATTTGTGTGGTGGTTTGAAAGAAAAAGGCCCCTGTAGGCAGTAACACTATTAGGAGGTATGGTTTTGTTGGAGTAGGTGTGGCCTTGTTGAAAGAAGTGTGCCACTGTGGACATGGGTTTTGAGGTCTCCTTTGCTCAAGCTACACTTGGTGTGGTCCACAGTTTCTCCCTGTTGCCTGCGGGTCAAAATGTAGAGCACTTGGCTCCTTCTCCAGCACCGTGTCTGTCTCTAAACTGCCATGCTCTCCAACATGATGCTAATGGACTAAACCTTTGAAGGTTTAAGTGAGCCCCAAGTTAAGTGTTTTCTAAGACTTGCTATGATCCTGGTGTCTCTTCACAGCAATAGAACGCACTAACGAAGATACCATGTGCCTAACCACAAGATAGAATATCACATTCTGGCTTAGGTATGATGAGGCAAAGAGGCTCACTACACAGGCCCAATAGGTGGGTTGAAGGGATGCTTCTAGATATATGATATGGTCCCTAAGGACATGTGCCCAAGGTCTAAAGCCCCTTAGCCACATACCACCTAATAAGTCTCTACCATCTCCTATTATCCAATTAGATTATGAACCAATTAATGAATTACTTTGCTGCTAAGGTCCGAGTCCTTATGATCCAGCCACTTCCCAAAGTTGGACATCCGAACGTTGTTTTCAGAATGTTTGGAGGAACATTTTACATTTGGACTGTAACAGCTTGTTTTGAATAAGGTTTTGTAAATGCCATTGTTCTACCTGGCTTTTAATGGTCTCAGTGATTTAAAGGAATTAGTCCCTCCTTGTTCTTGACCCAAATCCTCATGTATGACTGATTAAAACTAAGCTATGTTTACAATATGATAGTCATAGAATATGTAGTGATGAATAAAAGATACAGAAATCTTTGCCCATGGAGTGTCTCTGTAGATAATGACCGAGATAAATGGGCACAGTAAATATAATATATGGTACATATTTGGAACAGACTGCACTGTGGAGATCAAAAACAGAGAAGGAAGGTAGAGAGTATTCGGAGGGTATTTCCTGTCTTATCACATTGGTCACTGGAAAGCTGACGTGTAGATAAGCATTTGACATGGACAAAAAACAAAGCCTCTGGCCACCTGAGGCAATATCAGTCTCAGTCACAGGATACCAACACATACACATGTGTATGAAAACTGGAACTGTCAGGCTTACAGAAGTACCAAGTAGAAGAGAGGTTACCAGAGTCTAGAGGGGATGTATGGGAAAGGAGAGACGTTATCCAACATGTGGAAAGTTTCAGTTAGACAGAGACAATAATATTGAGCAAACTATTATACTATATATTATATTATATAGTGATCATTAATGATAGTATATCATCTATTTTGAAACAGCTAAAAGAGTAGATTTTAAGTAAACAAAGAAATATGTATATGATATGACATGTTAATTAGCATGATTTAATCACCCCACAATAAATACATTATTATATCATATTCTATCCTATAAATATACATTTGTGTACTATATATGATAGGTCTATAAAATTTTGCAAATTAAAGTTAAACATAGTTTTAAGTTTGAAACATTGTGGACTTTTGTGTATACTTTACATTAACATGTCAATGGTCTTAGCATGCCATAAATTTACACTGTCAGCATGATACCTGCATCAAAATGCTCTTCTGTTTGATAAAATTTTCTTAAAATGTAACTTCAAATATTCTATCCCCTCCCTCTAATGATGAAAATTCAAGTCCAAATTCATTTTTAACCTGATAGTCACTAACATACAGCTAATGAGCCAAATCCTTTGCCTCTGCCCCAGATAACTTCATTGCTACTACTGTTTGCACACAGATCTGTTTTCTGTCAAAATTTTCCCCCTCAGGGTCTACAAAGCTACCCACCTACCTACTCAGCTAACATGTACTCATTCCCTTATTCAAAGATGTCCTGTAAATACTCACCATATGAAGCAAAGCATGTCAGCCTGTATTTGCAGGTGTCTTACCGCGGCCAGCGGTGATCTCTCAGCAGCACTGCCTCTTTTGCAGCATGAAGGATGCTCTGGTGTGAGTCCTGCTCCTGTTGCAGCTGCATTTATCACTGACTTTTGAAGCCATCTACACTCATGTGCATAAAGACGGATTGTTATTAACTCCTTTAATGATAATAGCTAACATTTATTAAAAACCATGTATCAAACTGTGCTCTTAGAATTATGTATATGTGTACTATGTATGTATATATGTATATAAAATAGCATAATACAATATAATATAATAAAAATTAACCTATTGAATGCTTGTGACATGGCCAACCACATAGAGTGATGAGACAAGGAGAATAGTATTACAAGACTATAGACTCCGAGTTTTGTCTGTGTAGTTAAGTAGGAGAAAATACACCCTTAACCAAATGTATATTTGGTTGCTATGGGAGCTAAATTATTTGCAACCAGTACAACAATAGTGCCGTAAGTGAATGCAAATTCATACTGGCTCAAGCCGATTTGCTGCTGTTGTTGTTCAGCTTTGGTGAGGCTCTTGTCTTCGTTTCTTTTCCCATTGCCATGATAAGATACCAGAACAAAGATGACTTATGGGAGAAAGGGTTTGTTTTGACTTACAGTTCAAGAAGGCACAGCCAGAAGCAGGGAAGACATGGCGGCAGGCGAAGGTGATCCATACTGAGAAATCAGAGAGTGAACAGGAAGTAGGACCTGGGCTATCTCAAGGTTCACTTCCAGTAACTCATTTCGTCCGACATTGTTCCACAGCTGGGACCTGTTGTAGAATACTATTTTAAGATGTGTTATATTTGTTTATGCTGTGGGACATTTGTTTAAGAATGCAAACTTGTGCTGTATTTGTTTATGGTACATTTGTTTAACACCGTGAAGCTGGGTCACTTTGCCTGTCTACAACACCTGATGGTCTAATAAAGAGCTGAGTGGCCAATAGCAAGGCAGGAGCAAGGATAGGTGGGGCTGGCAGACAGAGACAATAAATAGGATAAACCTGAGCGCAAAAGAAAGTGAACGAGACACCAAGAAGGGGAGGGCATCAGGGGCCAACACCCACCTACACAGCAAGCCACGGAGACAGAAGGGAAGAAAAGGTATACAGAAATAGAGAACGGTAAAAGCCCAGAGGCAAAAGACAGATGGAAAAATTAAAGTTAAGACAAATTGGCTAGAAACAAACCACGCTAAGACTGGGTGTTTATAGGAAAGAATAAACCTCTCTGTGCCATTTATTTTGGGGGCTGGGTAGCTCCCCCACTCCCAAAATGCCAAAAGAGTAATAAGAGTGAAAAACAACCAATATCAGGGACCAAGTGTTCAAACCCATGAACCTGCAGGAGCAACTCATTAATTCTGTAGTTACTGAAGCTTTCCTTTTCTTATTTTTCACATGATGTGTGAGACAGGGTCTCACTACTGTTGCCCAGTCTGTCTTTGAACCTGAAATCCTTCTTCAGCCTCCTGAGTGCAGAGATTAAAGGTCTGTGCCATCACACAGGTCTATTTTTATATCATTTGCCTGAGCCTGGTCTTTCTGCATCTCCTCTATTCTATGTATTTGATACTGATCCTAATCACAATTCTGTGATCACCAACAAATTTTTCTCATAGAACTATGGTGATATTTTGCTTGTGCTCTAAGAAATAAAGATTGCCTGAAGATCAGAGGGTGGAGCTAACCATAGAGGTCTAGAGGTCTGTACAGACAAACGGGAAGTGATATGACTGGGCAGAGAGAGGAATATAAGGTGGGGGGAGTCGGGAGCTCAGACCTTTTTCAGCTGAGTTGTTAGCAAGATAAGAGTTGGCTGCGGCTTGCTCCTTTGTCTCTCTGATCTTTCAGCATTTACCCTGATGTCTGACTCCGGGTTTCTATTATTAAGACCAATTAGAACTCATGCAACAAAAAACCATATTATTCTAGAATCCTTATCTCATTTCTTCTGGACATTTTGGCTCTTATTAGTTTAGGTTTGTAAATGGACAAAAGCAAGAATCACTAGAAGAAATATCAACCCTATTGAGAAGTGGTATTGCCCAGCCTATGAATCTGCTTCACAGTCTCAAGAAATGAGGCATTTCTAAGGATATTGGGAAACTTAAAAACTTCTGGAGAATCCAACTCAAGGACAATTTTCTAGGTGCCAGATTAGTAGCCAGACACAAACTATCTATGAACGAATGGCTTCTCTACAACTCTGAGTAGCAGAAATGACGCATATTATGCTGGTCTTTGCTGCTGTAGCACAGGAAGAAGAGACAACATGAGCTCTCTAGACCTTTGCTCTCATCTTGTTTTTTCTCATGATGTAAGGCTCACATCACACTTGAGCTGTGGTGGTGAGCCTCTCAATTCAGCCTTCATGAAGCTGTCTTTCAACCGACTGTAGATTTTCTAAGTGCATCATCGCACAAGTTGTTTCCCTAACTTGTTCCTCTGCACAGTCTCAATTACATGTCTCATTCTAGGTACCTCCGGGCCTGGGAAAATAAGTTATAGTAGCAAATCAAACTCCTATATCAGATGATGATTTTGGCAAGACTCACAAAATAGGACAGGCCTCAAACATATTGAGAAGCTTAGATCCATTGTACCTGCCGGGTGCTCACCACAAGACAGGAAACACAGATTTGCAGAAGAAATTCATTTATAGTTGTGATGTGGGCAAACCCTAGTTAGACACAGTGAGATATTTAAACAATAAAGGAGGATATGAACTTGTGAAGGGAATGCTTTAGGGAGGATGTTGGAGAAGAATATAATCATAATGCATTGTATACCCATGTAAAATTCCCAAAGAAAAAAATAAAATAATTAGAAAAAGAAATTCCCCCTATAATATTTCATCTATTCAAAACCATCTGGTCTAAGTGCAGGCAGCAACCAAGAGCCTTTATGATGCTAGCATTATCCTGAGATGGCAACCAGGGTTCAGACAAAGAATTCGAGATCTGGAAAACTGCTTACCTTTACTACGTCACAGAGCCACAAGCTTGAGTGTAGTGAATAGGGAAGAGCAGGCCTGTTTTTCGTCCCGCCCGGCTCCCACACGGCTAGCTTATACCCCGAA
>LOEQ01002316.1:113759-128708 GCA_001685075.1 Bramus lutescens | reverse complement strand
AAGGCAGTTTCTTTATTAACCAATGAAAGTAACACATAGACAGATGACCCTCCTACATCACTTGAGGACCAGTGATGTGAATGTAACTGTTGGTCTTTCTTATGGTCTTTCCACAGTGCCATTTGAAGGAGGCTTTCCCATGGACAAGTGTTCATTGAGTGGATATTGGTGCTAGTAACATAGCAGTTTCAAACAGTTACTAATACTGGAGATCTCCTTGAAATACTGGAGATCTCCTTCGGTCCATACAAGATGCTTTTAAATATCCTTAAGACCATTTTATGGATTTTGAGAAATTTGAACTTTGGCAGTAAATCACTCATTTGTAGTCACATTCTAAATGAAAGATGAAAAATGATTTCATGCACACATGGTTTTTAAAATGATTGGTGTCTTAAAATCATCATCTGACTAATATCTTAAGGTATTGTTTTATCTTAAAAGGAATCTGGGTTATAAGCCCTCCCCAAAGTTTTTCTTTCATGTCAAATGCACATATAGGTACAAAACACATGTGCACATCTAGAAAGTGTGCATGCACACATGTGTGAGCACACACTTCCCCATTTTTGTTTGATAGGCAATTAAAAAATACAGTTAATTTCTAATCCTCTCTAACATGTATGCTTAATACTACCAGACATAATTAACTCTGAAAGCAACAAATGCATAAAAATAAAAAGTGCAAACATATAAGGAGCAAAATCCTAGCTCTTTATAGATATTAAACTTAATCTTAGCCCACAGGCAGGGAAGGGATCGGGCATTCGTAGAGATAAGCACAGATGATCATTCTGATCTAATACTTTTGGGGATTACTTAATTATCTGTATTAACACACTAGTATAGGCTCTCTTTCTCATGTCAACAGTAGAGTAGACAGCGTCATGGTTAACCTTGATTGGATCCTAGCTAGGAGATGAATAAAACGCCATTGTTAATGTTTTGAAATTGTAATATAGTAACACTATTTTGCCCTTCCCTTTCCCAAGCAGCTCACTGTCCCTTGCTCTTTTCCAAATTCTTGGCCTATTTTTCTTTAATTGTTACACGAGCACGCACTCTCACAGAAGCACAGCCCAACAGGCTTTCGCTCAAATGGTTTGCAGCTCATTAACACTTTAACTTTATTTCGGTATGTAGAAATGTCCCATTGCCTCCTAAGGGTATCCTTGTATTGTGGGGTGCACAGGTGCTATTTTATGTAGTTTTCCCACTGAGAACTATAAAAATCTAATTTCAGTATGCCTACTTTGTCTCAAAATAAAACTGTATTCTGAAGAAGAAATGAGTGGGAAAATTGTAAACATAATTTGAGCTGACTGAGTGTCTTAGTTGATGCTGGCAGTTTCAGAAGTTGATGTGCAAAAGGTCAGCGGGTTGTCCTGCTTTAGTCAATTAAACAATTTTCCAAGTGCCAAAGGATGACCTTGCATATAACAGATACCCTAATAATGAAAGTGTGCTTTATAAGAGTTTTATTGAGCTACTGCTGACATAGTAAACCACACAGATCTGAAGTGGGTGTAAGTTTTGACCTCTCTGTGTGCTCATGTTTGTGATATATACACGTACAGTCATTATGAGACTACATGTAAACAGTTCATGTTTGTGATATATACATGTACAGTCATGATGAGAGTACATGTCAACAGTTCATGTTTGTGATATATAAACCTGTAGTCATGACTGAGGCTACGTGTAAATAGTTCGTGTTTGTGATATATACAGGTACAGTTATGATGAGGCTACATGTAAACAGTTCATGTATGGTATGTATGGTGTATATACATGTCTAGTCATGGTAAGACTACATGTAAACAGTTCATGTTTGTGATATATACACATGCAGTCATAACCAAGGCTACACGTAAACAGTTCATGTTTGTTATATGAGCACCTGCAGTCATAACCAAGGCTACATGTAAATAGCTCATGTTTGTGATATATACTTATGCAGTCATGACCGAGGCTACATGTAAACAGTTCACATTTGTGATATATACACATGCAGTCATAATTGAGGCTACATGTTAGCAGTTCACGTTTGTGATATAAGCACCTGCAGTCATAACCAAGGCTAAATGTAAACACAGCCACCACTCTCAGTAGTATCCTTATACCTCTTTATGGTTCCTCTCTTCTGCCTCCCCCTCTCCATCCCAAACCTGTCTTGAATTTTCTAAAATTTTACATAGGTGGTAATGGAAAGTCTCTCCTTTATCTTATCTTCTTCCCCTTGGTGTAATTATTTTTGATGATTGTCCACGTTATTATCTGCATGAGTAGTCATTTTGGTGGGTGAATAGCATTTAATTATGTCATATTTCTCTATCATATTTTGTTTATGTCTACCTATTAATCTATACCTGCTATTTCCAGTTGGACACTCTTATAAAGCGGCTATGAGCATTTCCATACACGTCCTTGTAAGACATGCTGACTTCATGGCTTCAAGAAATTTGGTCTAAGATAATGGCTTGAAAAAAATAATGTAATCACCTTGGACAATGAGACTGAATGCTTCCAAAGAGGAGGTTGACTCAGTAGCTTGGCTTTGGAGTCAGTGGGGTGAAGGTGTCAGTTAGAAATCTAGGTGGAGATTTCAGATAAGATATTGTTAGATTGAGTCAAAAGTTTCAGTGAGAAGTCTAAACAAGATACAAATTTGAGTGTTGTCAAGACATCTAGTATTTAAACTTGTGGTGGATGAATAATGGCCATTCAAAGATATGCACTGAGATATCGTAAAGCCTTTAGTTGGTGAACATGTGATTTTATGTGGCAAAAAGACTTTGACCATGTGGTTGTAGGTCATAAGATGGGAATATTATCATAGATTATCCAAGTGTGTACAGTGTCATATCAATTATTCTTATAAAGCATGGGCAGGAGAGAGAGAGAGAGAGAGAGAGAGAGAGAGAGAACTTGCTCAGGGTTCCCAGTGTAGAGCTAAGCTGACTGCAAATCCACTTGAAGGAAATATCCACCTTATTTGACACTAGTCGCAAACTCTCTTTGTTCCTTGGCCTTTTGAGATGACTTGTTCTGACCTCGTCTCTCCCCCAGATAAACCAAGGAAGCCCCAACCCGAGTTCTCATTCCTGCTCTTTCGGCAGAGGACATGCTTCTGTTGTTAGCTACCTCTGTCTATATTTGTAAAGTATTTTTTAAATACATATTTTCACATTTTGGCTAAATACAATTAAAACATTCGGATTTTAGCTAATTATGTTTTGAGTGGTTATATTCAATATTGAGCCTTTGGCTCTTTTTCTTGCCCATGGAAATAGAGCCTGAAAGATTCTTATTAAAGAAACTAAACTTTTTAACACCTTGCTGGAAACTTCCCTAATTCTCCTTTACAGAAACCAAGGAGAAGACATTAGCAATGAGTTAGTTACAAAGTGTTGCCATTGTAATTAATGAAATTTTTTTATCGGTTGTGCCATTGATGTATTTGATTTCTTTCACTGTCTTGACAAAATATGTTACAAAAAAAAATTGAGAAAGGGAAGGTTAGTTTGGGCCCACGATGGGATGGTGCAGTCTGTTAAGGTGGGAAGGCTTGCTGTGGGAATGTGGGGGGTTGTGTTGGTATTCAGGAAGGGGGTGCGGGGAGATGAAGGCTGGTACTCAACCAACTGTGTTGTCCACCACCTCTCTCTTTATTCAGGGTGGTAACCCTAGGCCACATTTGAGGTTTAGGATGCGTCTTCATTCCTCAGTTAAACTTTTCTTGAAGCATCCTCACTGTTCATACAGGAACCTTCTGGGTGATTCTTATCAAACTCAAATTCGAAAATGAAGACTAACCATCGAGTTGGTTATTTCTCATTTAACTCTGTGTCAAAGACCTGGCTCTCATCCAGAGACATAAACCCAAAGTCCCATGAGCCAGTGATTCAGCAAGACAGTCATTCTCACATCTCAGTTCAACTGCAGAAGATGTGAAACGTGTTGAATGGAAAAAAGAAAAAGCACAGGAATTGTTATTTTGAGCTAAAGGCTACATAACTTAAGTTTGCTTGGTCTTCAGATTTAGGCTGTTTCCTCCAACTGTGGCGGGCCTCCATGGAACATGTTCACACATCACAAGTTCTGTCTGGGGACTGAGTAACATCTCTGCAGGCTCTTTCTAAGGCTCTCGTTAGACTGCGGACCACATTGTGAATCCTGGGCCGAGGAAGGCCCTGGAAAAGGCAGCCTACCACCCAGAGCTCTTGGGAACAGCACAGCAGCACCAAGGACCACATAGCAGGTTGAAAGTGATCTTTGGACCGCATCCCCGTGTCACCAATGCTTCTGGCACAGCCGGGGTCAAAGCCCCAGTGGACCCCAGAAGCCCTGCTCATGGTTTAGACGGAGTGAAGTCCTCGTCACCCCTCCCCTGTATGAGGATACACAAAGATGAATGGCCTGCAGAATGGCAGGGCAGCTTCTCTCTGCAGACTGCATACAGGACGCTTTGTGTTCATGACGATTGCAATACTTCCCGTCTGGCAGAGGGAAGCCTGCTTCTCCAGTGCTGCGGAAAGTAACGCTTGTTTCTGAATTGGTCGGAGTTCAATCTCAATTATGTCTGGAAACAACATGCGTCCCTTTACCCCTGCTGTATGACTGCAGTGTTAATTTTCGGGCAAACGCGTGCAAGTTGAAGTTGGAATAGCCACACAACATTGACATTTATTGGGCACTCCCTGTGGAGCCTTCCTGGCAGTGTGGTCACAGAAGGTGTTGCCTCTGCACTGGGGGCTTAGAGGCTCACTCTTTCCAGACTGCAGGTACCACCCTAGAGCTAGGCTAGAGGAACTTATTTGAACAGGATCTCATTCAAATCTGCCTCTCCTCCACCCACACAGAGCAGAATTGCAATTTCTCTTCAAGGAGTACAGGGTTGGTATCCTGAACCAACCAACGATGCTATGATATAATTTGGTGCCATTTATTACAGGGAAGGGTGACTTCTTGGGGTTTTATACTTACATACTTAGTTAGCTGGAAATAAAAGTAATCTCTCTCACATTTTTAAGTTCAATATTTATTGCCTTTTTGGAAATCTTAGTATTTCACTTGAGCGTGTTTCTGAATTCCTTCACATGATTCTAAAGCACGCTGTATATAAAACTTGATCTGACAGAGAAGCGGCTTTCCTTCTTTCCTTCGGACGCACACAACACAACCGTCAGGAGATGCACCTGTCTCCGGCATCTGCACATACTCAGCCAGGGTGTGTTGCTGAGCTTGCTTCTGCAGCTGTTGTCTTATCGCAGGAACACTGCTGTGTTTGTGTGGGCTTAAGCCTCGTGAACTCTGAAACTTGCACTTGTTAAGGGGTGGTTCTGAGACTCTGTCTGGACCGCCGTTAGCAGTGAGCTTAAAATCTAGCACTGACCCCCACATAACAGCACTGATCCCAACGGGAGGAAGTCTCTCAAACGGCACACACTTCAGCAGGCAGCGTGTGCACTGGCCTATGCAAAATTAATGATTAACTGCATGCCAGTGTGCTTGTCAGGGAACACTGTGGCTCTTTAAGGGGCTTATATAGTCTATGAAAGAAATTAGCTCATGAGAGGGACTCATAAGGATAAAAGAAAAAACTTAAGTAGAGGCTTGACATATCCTGCTTTTCTCACAGGGCAAAAAGTTAAACATAAAGGCCTCCTTTTTATAGTGTGAAGTTCAGACTCTGAAGTTGGGGCAGATCATCCACTTGTTAAAACAAGACATGAGCCTTCTTGTTATTCTGTAAAGGAGGAGGGGGATGGTGTGCACTCAGTTTGAACTTTAAATGTGCCAGGATAAAGGGGGAAATTATCCAACAATTATCCTAGACATTGAAGACCGTGAAACCAAAAAATAATTATGAAAGTGACAGCAAAGAACTGAATAGGACGGGATGTTCATAATCCACTAGCCCTTTGGATCATATGAGCTTTGAAAAGCCCAGGCCATCTCATTAAAATTCACGAATGAAGCTAAAGGTAGACATTAGTTGAGAATTAGTAACCTTGTAATTTATCAGGACATGTATCAAGAAATATATTCTCCCAACATAGTATGTCAAAAAGAATTTCACAATAATATTTTCTTTACATCGTCTAAATTCTCTTCCTGAATTCCCAGTGTGGGTCAGTATGCTAATGATAATAGAAGTCCAGGAACAGCTAGACAATGTAAATCCTGTTGTGTTCATTTAACTGAAGAGCCTCTGAGGTCGATGTGCCCTGCCTGCCCATAGGTCTTCCAGAATGCAATCTTCTGACATGATTTGCCATCTGTGTACCAAGGTTCAGTTTGTGAGTTGTAAATGTCTGCTCAAGACGTTTGCAGACTCAAGACGTTTCCTTCCCTCCCCCCTCCCTCCTCCTCCCTTCCTTCCTTATTTCCTCCCTCCCTCCTTCCCTCCCCCTCCACCCTTNCCTCTGTAGGCCAGTAGGGTTTGAGAGACAGTTTAGTGGTTAAGAGCACTGTTCCTCTCGAGGACCTGGGTTTGGATCCCAGCACCACACAAGGCAGCTCACAACCATCTCTAACTCCAGTTCTAGCTGATCCAATGCCCTCTTCTAACTCCTTAGATATTGCACATGTGTGGTGCCCTTACATACACGAAAGCAAACCACTCATGCACATAAAATAAAAATAATTAAATCTAATAAAAGGAGAAAATCGAACAGAATTGTGGGGAGGAGGGTATGGTAAAGAAGCCAATAAAGAAAAGGACAGGCTTTGGCTGACATCAAGTTCCCTGTGACCTGGCTAAGGTCTTGTTGACCTTCTTTCTTTGTCTCATGGTCCCACTTCTCTGTTACTGCATCTGGACGTTTCAGTCAGAGAGGCAGGCTTCTCGGCTGTTTCTCCATGTGTGCTGTCTTTGTAACTGCTCTCTCTTTCCTGGAGTTTCTGAAAGTAACCATCCCAACACTCTGTTCTCTTGCCTTCCTTTTTAAATTTAATTTGTGCTTTAGTCGTTATTACATTGCTTGATGACTGCATTCTCTTCTTGTATTTCTTTTTTCTTTCTGTTTTTTTGAGACAGGGTTTCTTTGTGTAGCCTTGGCTGTCCTGGAACTCATAGAGATCTTCCTGCCTCTGCCTCCAAAGTGCTGGGATTAAAGGTGTATACCACCACAGTTTGACTTTGTTTTGTTTTTAAAAGCACATATTTTAAGCACATATTCTTAAGAACAGTGTGTGTATCCTTGTCTATGCATGCATATATGAAACTCTTGAGAACTATCTACCTGAAAGCCAGACACAAAATAGATATTTAATTAAGGGTGAAGAACAAGTACTTTATCTCCTATAATTCAATTTGTGTGAGTTGTTGCCCTTTTTAGTTTTAGATGGTACAAGAACAAAATAGCTTCTTTATGGTTTCTGAAGCAAGCCACCGTGCTTCCATATCTCAGTTCCTGTAGCTCTGACTCTGCTCCTGAGATTGCTACATTTCACATCCATTTCATTGTTTGGGCCAAGACAGGACACGGGGATGGATGCTACCTTAATCTGGTGCATCCGCTCTCCCTTCTTTCTATCTGCAGTAGACAGCTGCCCTTCTGTAATGTGAACATGGAAAGTGATACAGTATGGGAAATGAATATTTTAGACAGACGAAAACTTCTGTTTTGAGGTTTTCACTAAGCAACCTAAGGTGGTCTGGGATGTCTTTTCACAGGGAGAGCTCTCTTGGCAGCACATGTGCCAAATGCCACAACCACGAATACAGCAGAGGTACCGGAGAATTGGCTCAGTGGTTAAGGGTTCTTGTTCTCTTTCAGAAGGACCAGGTTCAATTTCTAGCATCCATACGGCAGCTCACAACTGTCTGTAACTCTAGTCCCAGGGCATCTGTTACCTTTCTCTGACCTCCACAGACATCACCACAGATGTGATATATACACATACATGGAAGCAAAAACACTCATGCACATAAAATAATAAAGCAAATAAATGTAAACAAGCAAGCAAAGAAGCAAAACTAACATCGTAGAGGGTTGTTTTAGCCTGGAGATTGGCATATAGAAGGGCATATCTGAAGAAATACCTTCAAGTTTTGAGAAATTTATAGTCTATAAACCCTTTAAAAATTAGGGTACTGACTTCAAAACTGTTTTTGGTTAGTAAATAAGTAAAGTATTAAAAAGTAAAAGTTAATAAGCATTGCATATAAAATTATCAGAATAACTAATAATTCCTAAAATCTGATATATTTTACTTTCTGAAAAATGTGATAACATAATTCTAGTTTTACAGGGACTCTAAGAATGCTATGATGGGACACTGATAGTCATGGCTGGGCAAGAGGAGTCTTTGGCCAGGCCCGTGCAGGAGAAATTTAAGCCATATTCTTCTCATCACCTTGCCTGTCGGAAGAGTGATCCCTGGTTTGTTTCAGAGTCCCATATAAGACCTTTATACTGAACCAGTTCTCCCAGGAAAGACTTGTGAATAGGAAGGACAGACACAGGAAAAGTAGCAGCATCTGGAAGAGTGCCCAAGGCTCAGCTTCAAAAGCTGACGGTTTGTCAAGGTGACTTCGGCAAACTCTTGTGAGATGGAGCACTGACTGCTTAGGAAAGACTCAACCTTCAGTGACTTGTACCTGGACTTCTGCGGTGTGTCCTATGCTTTTAAGAGAGTTGCTGTGTTGGGAAAATTATGTATTTTGAAGGAGCACTGTAATAGCATGTACAGTGAACCCAGGGTCCCTGGTGGATGTCTGAGCTTGTGTGCTTTTTGTGTGTTCCTACGTTGGGTATAGTTTCCAATATTCACCTTATTTTTTTCTTAAACAAAATGTACATAGGAAAACGTGAGAAAGCTATGTTATATCCAAATGACCCTACAACACAGAAACAAATCTGTGTCCTTAAAATAAGCTGTATAGTCAAACTAGCTGCACGTACATTTCCAAACCACAGGAAGATCTGCAAACAGTACAAATAACTACAGCTACTTCTAGTCTAAATAAACTCTTTGCCTCTACACAAACCAGACATTGCATGTGGACATTATCTGACTGTTGACAAATTGATAGAACCACATAAGTGTCGAGAAGTCTACACATCCTAACTTTGTACCCTCAAGAAGTCTACACATCCTAACTTTGTACCCTCAAGAAGTCTACACATCCTAACTTTGTACCCTCAAGAAGTCTACACGTCCTAACTTTGTAGCCTCAAGAAGTCTACACGTCCTAACTTTGTAGCCTAGAGAAGTCTTACATCCCATAGGCACGCATTTTGTTTTGTAGGTTTGCTACTTTCTCAGGTTCTGTAGTCTGAATTTTTCTGTAGAGCCTGTTGTCCGAGATGACTTTGAGTTTTCATGGGGGGGGGAAAATCACCAAGTTCCTGTTGTGTTTTTCACGGCTGGGTATGGTGGGGAACATAAAGAGAAAAAGGAAAGTATGTGTGTGGTCGGGGACCTAAACTCATTCTTTGTGGTCAGCTTTGTCCATCACTAAAGGTCATAGTTTTCTGAAAATGGCCCTTGTTCCATAGGCTGGTGCTAACCACCGCATCTTCTATCCCTTTGAGCCAACACTAATAGTTCTACCATAGGATTAGCCATGGAAGTACAACATGGAACTCTTGAACCATATTCATGTATTTATTAAACTTTCCAAATTCTGATACATAAATGATGTTTATTTCTTACTTTGGCTGCAATAAGAATATCTGGCTATGAAATATACATCTATTGCTTTTTGCTTTTAATTAACCTAAACCAAGTTTGCTGGAACTGCCTATCTTGGTTTGTAGCATCTGTAAAATGAAGGCAGTAAGTAGCACTCAAGGCCCTGGCAGAATGGGACTAGAGAGCTAGCTAGGCAGACCAATGCAGTACCAAGCATGCTGGAGTCAGTATGCTGTGTTGCAGTTCTTACTGTCCTATTAGCTCGCTTCACACGGAATCTGAGTAATGACAAGCTTTAGTTGAGCAACTGTTTGGGATTTCAACGTAAGGTGGGCAGACATGTAGTTTTCTATAAAACTGAGCATTGATTATGAGAATCACATTCAATATCTTTACCCTGACAGACTTGTATGGCCCTCTTATGGATACACTGGGCTTGTATAAGAGAGCCCCTTGCTGTGCAGGGGAAGCAGGTGTTGCGCGATCTCCAAAGGAAGTAATTCAAAAGAATATTTACTTTGAATATCTCATAAAACAATGTTTAAGCCCAGATAAAACGTATCTTCAAGTCTTTTCCCAGCCCTTCCTTTCCGGGATTTGTTTGAGACTTTCCCCTCTTAGGCCATCCCCATCCTAGAACCTAGCTCTGATGCTCTTTTTTTCCTCTCCTTACTGTCTCTAATCTCAATTCTTCCTGCTTTGGGATTTCTGGGTTCTGCCACTAAACCAGGAAACAAGCCTGTCACCACGCGACGAAGGTATCTGTGAAGGTGACGAGACATTGATTACTCGGATACACATTCCTTTCCTGCCACCCATAGACTTTAATCATTTTTCCCAGCAGCCCCCTGCTCTGGACCACATCATTCACTGCGCGGCAGCCTGCGGAGTTCGTATAGCTCGAGGCATGCTTTCTCCCCTGTTCAGCACTGGAGATAATCTCAGGCAGCTACAGTGGCTGGTGAAGATCAAAGGCTGTGTGCCTGCCTGAGGTCAGGATAACTCCTGCTTTGCAAGCCTGGGAGCCCGAAGTATGTCAGCAGATGCGAGAGCCTGGCTTTCTCTCCGAAAAGTTTTAGCGAAAGATAGTATATGAAAACAAATCTTTCTGAGGTTGTTTAAGTATCAAATGAATCTGATTCTTTGAAATTCTTTTTCTCAAGGTAGTGGAAGCTCAATTCCACATAAAGTACTAGAGACAGACAATAAACCAAACTCTTAGCAATTCCACGCACAAGCCCCACCTTTGCTTGCGCATCCTGCTGTCATGATGTGATGGCTGTGTGATGACTCTATAGAGGGCTTCCAGAAAGCGTTGGAATGACCTCTTCTGCTCAGGAAATCCCTGAATGTTTTCTAAACTACAGATGAATGTTCAAAGTCATACTGTAGGTGTAAAGAAGCGAAAGAAAAGCCCAGCAAAATTATGTGGACATTTTAACATCACAGTGTATCTGAGAAGGGATCCAGGAAGGGCAAAATGACTTCAGTTCCAAGCAAAAATTTCCAAGCTAAGCGGCTTAAGTGAAAAGAACTTAGTACAGAGACATGATTATACACGTGTGGATCTGGAAGACAAGGAAAAGTTGAGTCACTAGAGAGCAGAATAAAGTCTATAACCGAGAGACAGTGAATAACCCTGGTTTGCCTTGACGTTTGGGTCTGCTTTTCTCTGCACATACACTTTCTTGCCCTGTCTCTGTATGTAGACTTTTCTACCTCTTCTAACACACGTTAGATCAAAACTGTCCAACAAATGTCTATTGTGATAGGAATATTCTAGATGTTCCCTGTCTATTATAGTAGTTCTCCAGCCAACGTGGCTACTGAGCACTTGAAATATTTCTGGAGGGATTAAGGATCTGAATTTTTAATTTTAATTAATTTTAATTAAAATTCAGTTGTCCACATCGATTTATAGCTACAATACTAGGCAATACAATGTTAATAGATAACTCTAAAAATTCTACTATGGTTTTCATCCCTGGATCCAAAATTCCTTTTCAAAATATCAGATTTCATACATGCATACAATGTATTTTGATCATATTTCATCCCTGTCTCTTTCCCTAACTCCTCCCAGATCTACCCTTATCCCAATGTGTCTGCTTTTTATAGCTCCCTGAGTTCAATGTGTATTGCATACATGCTCCTGGATGTGGGACCATCCTCTAGAATGCGGCCAATCTATCGGGGCACACCCTTAAAGGAGACTGATGCTCCCTCCCCCAGAACTCATCAATCGTCAATAGGTCCTCAGTTAGGGGTGGGGTCCCATGAGTCCCTTTTGCTTCCATGCTGGTATATTGATCTAGTGAGGTCTCATGCTGAAAATGACAGCGGGTGTGAGTTTGTAAATGTCGTAGCCCTGCGATGTCCAGAAGACATTGCTTCCCTCTGGTCCTCCTTAAGCTCTGCCCTTTGGAATATTTCTGCCTCCTCTTCTGTGATGATCATTGAGCCTTGAAGGGGGAGAGTGTCATTCAAATGTTTTATTTATGGCTGAGCACTCCACAGACCCTTACTCTCTGTACTCTGACTAATTGTAAGTTTCTGTACCAGCTGCTCTCAATTGCCTAAAGAAAGATTTGGTCTGAGAGCTTCACTAATTACAGGTAGAAAGCTATCAATTTAGAGGGCAGTTTGATACTGCATTCATCTAAAGATACCCAGTCAGGTTGATCCCAAAGCCATGCAGGTTTCTGCATGCAGACACGATTTTACGTATCTGCTTAAATTCTAGGAATCACAAATGAGAGAAAACAAGACTTGAGTCTTTCAGAGATGGCTTAATTCACTTGATGCGATTATCTCCAGTAACTATGTTCTTCACTGCAGAAAAAAATTCTATTGTATGTATGTACCATATTTTCTTTATCCATTCCTCTGTTGTTGGACACCTATTGAAAGAACTTACTTCCAAATTTTTCGTAAGTATGATATTGTTGCGATTCTTTCTGTTTTCTCAAAAGAATTAAAGCCTAAATGATAGAAGACATTTGTTATAGACATGACGCCAACCTGAAAAATTCTGTTGTTGTTCAGTCAGTCAATATATTGTTTCTTCATCAGGCTACTTTAAAGAGTGTATACAAGCATCTGTTTTCCTTGATTCATTTTTATTCTCATTTTTAATCTCACTTGTGAAAGGGAGTACCCTGTTAGTGAACCTAAAACAATATTCTCATCCCCAAAGGAGCTTTTTAAAAAAAGCATTCCAAATATGGATCCCTTAGTAGGAAATTTCTCCAGTATAATTATAACACAAAATTATATAAATCAAGGAATAAAATTGTTTCACAAGCACAATTTAGATGTAAGATATTCATAAGTCTTTCTATTTCTGTCAAGTAGCTATGCCAGAAGGACCTTCTTCATGTTAGTTTGATATCTTCAGTTTTTCATTTTGTTGTTTATTTCCTTGTTTCCTTTCCTTCCTTGGAAGGAAGGAAGGAAGGAAGGAAGGAAGGAAGGAACTTTCTTTCTTTCTTTCAAAAATAAAGACAGGTTTCTGCATGTAGCCCTGGCTATCCTGGAACTAACTTTATAGACCAGGCTAGCCTCTCACACTCAGAGATCTGCCTGCCTCTTCGTGCCCAGTGCTGGGATTAAAGGCATGACACCATGCCCGGCTGACATCTCCAGTTTTTGTAAACTCTGGCTTTCTTTCTTAAACGTAAATTGGGCACCAGTAAACAGAATGACTCTGTGCTCCTCCTGCCCTTGTCTCCAGGTTCCTGCTTGAGTTCTAACCTGACTTCCCTCAGTGATGGACTGTAACCTGCAAGGTGAGATAAATTCTTTCCTTTCCACGTTGTTTCGGGTCAGGGTCTTAATCACAGCAGTAGAAAAACAAAGTAGGACAAAGGTAGTCGGTGGAGCAACAATCCTCACAATTGAGTTCAGTGTGCTAAGACAAGGGCCAGCAATATTTCATTTATGACATTATTCAGAATAATAGGTCTGGAAACTTCTGGACAGGAACCCCAAAAGTCTGGTTTGTAAACTGTAGGTGGTAGCTGCTCCTAAATCATTCTTGGGGACTCTGGATTGAGCAGGACTCTTCAGATCTGTCTCTTAAGACTGAAGAAGACAAGAGCCACAGATGGCTGCTCAGAGATTCTGGAGACCTCCAAGATAGCACAGAGGGGCAACCAAAGAAGACCTCCTTCCTTTAGAACTCACTTCTGTTATTAATCCATGCTGAATGTGTGCACTGGCCCACAGGTGGACCACATATAGAGTGTGCTGAGCATCCAATCGTAGAGCATTTGGATATTACTGCCCTGGTGTATACGTCAGGGAAGAACAGGAATCTATTTCCATCCTGAATCTGGTCAAATGGCTCAAGCAAATAACAAAAAAGATGGGTTTTTGTTAGTTTTGTAATTGCAGTTATCAGTAACTTGGCCAGCCAATCCCATCAGGGGAAAAACGGAGGTGACTATGATTCTCCAAACTCCTTTGATGAAGAACGCAGAAGAAAGGAAATGAGCGGAATCACACAGCTTCTGCCTGGACCCAAGATCTCACGTTGATTTTTGTGCTCAAACTTTCTTCTTTTATTTATTTTTTTCTTCCTTATTTAGACGATGTCTCACTATGTCGCTCTGAATGTCCTGGAGCTAACTACACCAGACTGGCCTCATACTCCCGGAGATCTGCCTGTCCCTGCTTCTTGAGTTCTAGGATTAAAGATGTGGCACTAACAAAATAAGGTTTTCCAATCTTCTTTCATATATAACTGGTCCAGGTTTACCATTTAAAATGTCAGAATTGAGTTTCCAGGGTATGAATTTGTCTGCCTTTCCTCCCTCCCTCCCTGTCTTCCTTATTGTTTTCCTCCTTTTTTTGTTTCTGTTTCTCCTCCTTCATCCCACTGCCTTTCTGTTTTTATTAATAGGTTCTTTTCAAGGCAGGACATGAACATAAGAAAAAATAATATCAATTTGTCTTCATATGTTCTTTCCTAAACCCCTCCCCAAGCCATCTAATTAGCTAGATGTCTAATATGCAAAGACCTAGGGAATGGGCTTTCTTCTGAGAGTTCTGTGTGTCCCCCAGAGCTACCTACCTGAGGTTTCCCTGAGCAGACTCACCCAGTCCTGTCAGGATGAAATCTGCCTGCAGCCCTACAGACAAGAGGCACAGGGGCACATGGACTACCTTCCTGTTTACATTGAACAAAAACTCTATAACTTTAATATCTCTCTCTCCCTCTCTCCCTCTCTCTCTCTCCCTCTCTCTCTCTCTATCCATCAATCATCTATCTATCTATCTATCTATCTATCTATCTATCTATCT
>LOEQ01002316.1:77382-106232 GCA_001685075.1 Bramus lutescens | reverse complement strand
TCTTTGGGACATGCTGGCTATGGGGTACTGGGCAGGACAGAAACCCCAACAAGCCAGCCCTTCATGCTACACCTGGCTATAAGGTAACATGAGAATTAACTGCTTTAAGTATCTCTGAAGGAAGACAGCTACTTGGTAGAGAGGCAATTTAGTTTAACAGGGTCAATACACAAGTTAGGAGACATGGATTTTAGAATTTGAATGATTTGCTTTTGATACCAAGTCTGCTAACCACTTTGACCTTACATCATGGGGAACCACTACTGAAGGACTATAACTTTATGTTAACTCTTCCTCTCTCCCTTGCTCCCTTCCCCTCCCTCCCCCTGGCCCTCTTTCCTTCTCTCTCTCCCCCACTTTCTCTCTCTCCCTTCCCCCTCCCTCAGAACAAACTTCAGATGGTTTTTTCTCCTTGGTAGGTGTCATCTACTGTTTCCTGGGGCTTGACAATCAGGCTACACTGGTTGAGCCCTAGGGTTCTGGTGGTCTCTGCCTCCCTGGATCTGGTATTACAAGAGCATACTGCTATGACAACTTGTTGATCTGAGGCTCAGGTCCTCATGCCTGTGTGTCAAGCTTTAATGGACTGAGGTATCTTCCCAGCACCTGTGGTGAATTTATATGTATCGTATTGTTGAATCCTTACAACTTTGGGGTGGGATACTTGCTTCAGTATCTTTTAATTTCCGTCATGCACATAAAGAAATCAAGTCTCTCAGAAGTCCAGAAATGGACCTACATTCACACAGCTAGAAGCAGTTGTGCCAAGGTCAGGCTTCTAACCCTATAGCACCATATTGTCACATAGTCATGATTTCAGGATGTCCATGCTCTGTGGGCATGCAATTAAAGCATATGGGAAGGCTTATGTAAATTGGACCTTTCTAACCTTCATAGATGTCTGGCTTTGCATTTTGTGATAGGGTATGACTTAAATCATGACACAGCTGCGTGTTGCACAAGAGACCTCCTTACAAATTCAAGTATCCTTTTTCACATAGCACTGAAATCCTAGAGACTAATAATACATTTTGCAAGAGTGAAAAGTTCTTGGCCCAGGACCCAGGCTTGAGAGTCTCCTGCTATGTGCTTCTATGGAAACCGGCCAGGGATGTCTACGGCTACATGGCTGAGGAATGCAGTCTTGGAAGAGATAGTCATGGATGTTGCTCAGCAAGAGGAAGTAGCACCATTTCAGTAAACTGTATGACTTAGAATTCACAGGAAACGATTTCTTCCCTTGTGGGAGCAGAGGCCTTCCAGTAAACCTGAGCTCCTGCCGGGGTTGTGGTTAGCTCTCAGCTTGCTCATTCCAGCTGCAGTTAGAATTTCTACAAAGCACAACAAAGAACCCCAAAACTCTAAGACAAAACAAAACCAACACATCCCCTACGCACAGCATCCTAACAGTTCTTACGTAGAAAACTGCATCCTACAGCGTTCTTTGCTAATGTTTCCCATATGGAACCTACTTCTACCTTCACTGAAAAGTCTTGTTGCTGCTAGAAACATGGCCCACATAGAACCAAGCTTGAATGTTATTTGAAAACCTTTAGGTGGAATTGGACGTTGGTGTGTTAATCAATTTCTGCATGTCCAGCTCGGCCTGAAAGGTTGGGTAATTCCTAACGCCCACCCTTTGCCTCAACTTCACAGAAGGCCCATTCATGTTGCTTGTTGGGTTTTAAGCTGGGTATCTGATTGGTTTCCCCAGTGGGGCCATGGTTTACATGAGAGCACTGTATTCTTAAGTCAACCAAAAGGCGAGCTGTTCAGCATCCCAGATGTCAGTGTAGCCTCTGAACATTCCTTAGGAAATAATGCTGGCTCTTCTAGACGTGCAGCCAGAAATTTACTGCAGCTCTGTTTAACTCTGAGGAACTTGGAATTTTAGATGTATCTTTCTTGTTTTTCTTTAGTACCTGTGAGGCTTCATGTAACTTTAGAACTGTCTGATATGTAGACCGGAAAAGAAACAGCTGGCAGGGAAGAAAAGCCTCTAAGCAGCACACGCCTGCTTCACATATCTTCTCTTCAGAACTGGACAGAGGCTCCCATAGAGAGGACAGACTAGCAACAGGGATTTATTGTGTTCTCTGAGACTGGGGTCCCATCTTCTGTCCCACAACAGAAATTGCCATCAAATAAGAACAATAATCTAAAGATGCCAGCAAGGACATTTCAGTCATGGGGTAGAAGCCACGGTAAGCCCTCTGTGGGCATCCTGCTGGTGTTCCCCTCGTCCAGTGTGGTCTTGGAGATGTGGTGGAGCTTCTCTATATGTATGGTCACCACAGCAACTCTGACTCTTCCACAATACCTAGCTCCTTTTTTCCTGTCCCTGTCCAGCACCTTCTGTCTCTCCTTAATCTCACTTTTTGCTTTTTCCTTATCTCTTTCTTCTTTATTCCTTTACATATTTTTACCTCCCCAGGCTCTATCCATTTCTCCTTCTCTCTTTTAAATGCATTCACTCCCGTGTACTGGAGCATTCAGCATAATGGAGGAACATGTGGGCTTCCCAGAAACTTGACTTCAGCTTCAGCCCACATCAGCCTGTTATTGGATCTTTAAGGAAATCAGAGCCATTGGCAGTTGCCCCAGGCTGGTCTTCTAAAATCATTGACACAGCAGTAGAATTGTGAATAATCTAGAACATTGTCTTGGATCATCTTCGTACAGTTGAAAAAGTTCAGTCAGCAGGATCCAGTCATCATAGAAAAGCTAGATACAGAATCCTTAGTGACTGAAAACGTCAGATACTAAGTTGTAAAAATCATGCGTTCAAAACACTGCTGATCTCCCATAATGTCTGCAACACTGTACTAATTAAGACAAGGCATGTATGAACACAACTCCACCATTCTCAAGCTCAAGTAGTTCATGGCTGTGCTTGCAAAGCAGAGAACATATAGAAGAAAAGTTAGCTGGAAGTATCTACTACTGGATGGTGAGACGGTTCATTGAATAAAAACAGTAACTATGCAAGCAAACTGAGGACCCGAGCTCAATCCTCAGAACCCATAAAAGTGTGAGGAGAGATCTGACTCCAGAGAGTCATCTTCTTAACTCCATATGTGCACCAAGACACCTATGTACCCATACTCACACCTGTGTCATATCCACACAGACATGCACACACACACACAGAGACACACATACACCACCACCACCACCACTACCACCACCAAAAGTATTAGCCTATAAATTACTAGACATCGTAGGGAGCCTCTTATGTGTACTCTTTGGTGAAAATCTTGAGGTTTGGCTACAACTGCCATATCCTCTCAGGATCTTATGGGCGAGGAAGCTGAAGCTTCCAGAAGCTTGCTCTGGATCTCAGATGTGGCCTTTGACAAAGCTTAAGCTTGAACTAGTATAATCCAGTGTATGTTAATTAGTAGACAAATGGGATTGGAGAATATTCTTGTGATTCAGAACTGGAAGATTAGGAGGTTGCATTTCCGAATACAGCATTTCAGCACTGGAGGAAGCCTGGAAGACCTGGCTCTTCCCTCACAAACGTGTTCCCTCTGCTTGCAGAGGTGGAGCACCAATGGAGGGAGGTGGATTGAGAGAGCTATTTGAGAAGTGAGTTGGACAGTCAGAAAAGTCCTTGGGACATTTCTACCTAGGGAAACATGAATCCTGGTCTCATGGACTATATTCCAAACATTTTAGTCTTATTTTCAGACAGCAACGTTCTTCAACATCTGATATCCAAGGAAAGGAGTTTGGGGAATAGAGGATTCAAGCGAATGTTTTAAGCTGTTGCTTCCTCCTGCAGTATGAGCCCTGGAAGCGCTCTCATCCCCATAGGACCCTGGGTCCCTCAATGTTGTAGTTGTCCTGAAAAACCACGGGGTGGGGGGGCAAATGGGGTGGGGGAATGACAATGACAGGGAAAGAGGGACAAAGGGAGATGTAATAACCAGGGGTGGAAAGCGACAAGAATGAACAAGCTCTAGTAGAAAGAGAAATCAGTCAAAAGGTAGATTATTGGAAGAGGAAAAGTCACATGCACTGGAAAACTGGACACTCTCTTTCCTTAAAGTTGTCCCTGGACAGAGCATGCTTTACTCAGAACGTTTGCCTCAGAATGAGACCCAAACAGTCCTGGGGATCAACGCCGAATTTCCTGGATTTGAGGGGCATAAATTGGGGCCTTCATGCTACTTTAACACATTTTGAAAACAAGGTTTTGTGAATACATGGCCAAAGTGGGTCGGGTAATGCTTTATTTATTGACAAGCAAAATCTTGAACTTGGAGGAGTGTCCCTTAATTATGAAACGGGCAGTGCTCTGTGCTGTGCTCTGATTGGCTGACATCAGTTTGAATGCAAAGCTTTATTTCACTGTGGAGTCCTGGCATGCTTTGCACAGTAAAAGTCTAAGCTGTCTAAGTAGGTGTGAAACTAATTTTGTGTTTATGTTTTAAAACCCACCTATGATCATTTAGGACCATCCACTTCACTTTGGGAGGGCAGCACCCATTTGGAGGTGGGCCCCGAGAGACAATAAAGCAGAGGAGAATTTCTTAAATGCTTTGAACTAGAATATTTATAGCTTCCTGGAATAGTTGTAGCTAATTATCCATTTTTCCAGCCACAACTTTTCTTAATAAGAAGGGCTTTGAAAAACCTGCTAAATCTGGGCATAAAAGGAAACAGAACTTTCCTCTGTCCTAGAGCAGTGGAATTTTTTAAAGTTGCATAGTGAGCTTATTGATAAAATCAGGAAGAGAGCACTTGCAGATCAGACTGAAAGGAGGTGGCTTAGAAGCATTGACTTTCCTCAGTGCACCAGGCATACACGGACAGCTTTCCTACGGAATGGAGACTCGGAGTGTGGCTGTCTATCAAACAAGTCTGTTTGTCTTGAAGGTTTGTCTTCAGGGCCAGTGAGATGGTTCAGCAGGGAAGAAAGACCTCTATGCAAACCTGACCTGAGCTCAATCTAGGGACCTACATGGTGGAAGGAGAGAACTGACTCCTACAAGCTGCCCTCTGACCTCCACATTTGCACTGTGGCATGCATGTCCCCATGCTCATATTCAAATATCTCTCTCTCTCTTTCATACACACACACACACACACACACACACACACACACACAATAAAACCGTTCTGCAACGAGTACTTTGCATGGTATTATAGCCACTGATTCTTTCAGAACCATGGTGGGGGGAGGGAGGGACATGAAAAGGTCACATGATGCTTTCAAAAAGGAAAAAACAAAAAACTTAGTGATGATAATGGAAGTCCAAGTGATTGACAGTTAAATTGAAAAGAAGGTACACATTTTTTTTTCTGCTTGGGTAAAATATAAACTCCTTGAGTATTCTTGTAAAAGCAATTTCATGTTTATGAATGCCCATGCTGATAAAATTTCATATTAAAATCCAGTGCTTTCTTTCAGGCCATGGACCATCTGCCTGATGTTCATTTTAGAAATGTTATCCTTATGTCATCCATCACTGAAAACAGATGCTGTGGCCTCTTCTACAATGGAGTTTTTAAACTTATTTCATTGCAAAGGAAAACTCTTCTAATTCAAAATTTCTATCTTGGAAGCTGTACGCTTAAAAGTTGTTTTCTTTCTCAGCGAAATACTGAGTGAAACAATCCGGCCTGTTCCGAAAGCTCCCTTTCCTGATTGGTGATTTCCAAGTCTACAAACCACTGTTCTGTTGCTGCCACTCCCTTGGCTGGACAGAAACTGACAGGAAAAAGAGTGAATGTGGCCAATACCATCTGGTTGTGTTCTGTCCACACTGCTGAGCCCAGCCAGGGTTAGAGAGTTGTGTTTTATGATGCTGAAACATGCCAGAGAAGCCAGCAGTCCATCACTGTGGCTCAAGTTATGTGCCTGTTGTAGAAGTATCAGAGGATACTTGTCTGTGAAAGGTAGGTGCTATCATTGAGTAATTAAGCCATTCCTTCATTGAGGGCATGATGTTGGATGGAGGTTCCTGTCATATTTCAATAAATATTATGAATCATTTTCTTTATTCAATTGTCCAACATTAAGGAAAATGCAAAGATACATAAAATACAAAACTTTCCTTAAAGATGTTTAAAAAGCTGTAGGTGGGAGAGGCTACATGAACTACATTGTGAACTGGACAAAGGCTGTGAACTAGCATCAAAAGCATAAAAGGAAGATTTGGAAAGTTCACTTCTGGTTAAGCACCCACTTTTAAAGTATTCAGTATCTAATTCACAGTGGAATCATCTTACAGTATGATTTGATCTTTTAGCAACCAGAGGAAACAGGTGTTTTCTCCATTTTTGCAAGTGAGGAGCTTAGGTTTACCCAGTAAATAATATACTGCAAGCATGTATGCAGCAGGGATCAGAAATGAGTATCTGGACATGCACCCTCCGTTTTCAAAATCTACGCTCTTATTCACAAGTTAACTCCCTGTTTCGGTCCCATTTGCCAATCCTTCCAACCTAAATGGCAATCGGGCTCCTTTAGTCTCTTCCTGAGGCAACCTACATGGCCATCTAAGCACAAGGCCAGTTCTCTCAGAGCCCAGAAGAGAGCGTTGAGCAGAGACGGGGTTACAAAGAGGCAGGGATGCAGTGGCCTGAGTTTGGTATAGAAGTGGAATGTCGTGGGTCATGACAAGGCTGGATGTTGGATAAATGTATAACAAAGGGAGTATTAAAGAGCTGATCTGCTGTTAGGAGAGTTCATCGCTCAGTTACTTTTGGAACCAAGGAAAGAGTAGGAATGGTCCCGCTGTGTTATTTGGTTAGAGAAGAATTAGCTGATTAAGCCTCCCCTCCCTCATTCCTCTCTTCTTCTTTCTGTCCTCCCTCCCCTCTCATTTATGTTAATGTTTTTCTGCGGTCTCAGGAAGTTCACAGACACCATCCATGGACTTTTATTGGGAGTCAGATGGAGTTCTGAGGCTGTATGCATCTTCAGTTCTAGGGCTTGTTCTGACTATGAAGACAGAACAGTCTACCACGTGGGAATCCATGCATAGAGACCTTATTTACCCTTCTCTTTAACTTTTACTTCTGTGGATTTTTTTTGTGATTTTTGTCCCTATTTAGAGTCCACTAGTTAAAGTCATTGGGATGGTAGAATGAAGGCAGAGTTGTTTATCTAAGTATGAGGAAAAGGGAACTCCCTGGAGGGAGGCCTCTTTAAAAAGCTTTCTTGGAAGTCAGTCAGGTTCTCACCAGCTCTGGCTGCTTGCGTGGGCCAGAGGGTCACAAACTGTTTTCAGCGGAATACCCCTGGCTCTGTGTTTGCTGGGTCAAGTACAGGTAAAGAGTAAAGCATTGGGAGTCCAAAGGTCTGCATTTTGAATCTCTGCCTTAGAGATCAGCAGCTATCTAAATATGCACAATTTTCACAAGTACAAATCATAATGCTCTTTGCCTAAGTTTGGACTCTTGCAGAGAAGAAAGTGAATGATGAATCTGGTAATGATTTGTAAATTTCAAAGCCTATTCTAGAAGTTCTCATTGGAGTTCTGGATGCTTGGGTCATCATTTAACAAACTTTCTAGGTTCCAATCAGTAAAGAAGTACTGGGCCTAAAAGGGAGTCAATAGTATGAAGATCTATATGATGGTTTGAATGAAAATGACTCCCATTGACCCACAGAGAATGACATTATTGGAGGTGTGGCCTTATTGGAGCAGGTGTGGTTTTATTGGAGGAAATGTGTCACAGGGAATGAGCTTTGAGGTTTCAGAAGTTCAAGCCAGGCCCAGTATCTCTCTCTTCCTGTTGTCTGCTGATCCAGATGTAGAACTCTCAGCTACCTCCCCAGCAATAGGTCTGCCCGTGTGCTGCCATGATTTCCAGCATGCTGATAATAGACTAACCCTCTCCACCAGTCATCCAGCCCCAATTAAATGTTTTTCTTTATAAGAGTTGCCGTGGTCATGGTGTCTCTTCACAGCAGTAACACCCTAACTAAGACAACCTAATTATTTGAAAAGTTGCATTAAAGGTTATGCTGAGAACCTGGGGTCAAATGAATGGTTTTAATACTAACTTTCAAAATGTGACTGTGAAATGCATCTATAGAGTTCTGAGGGCCAGATTTGGCTGGTGGCTAAACACCTTAATTCTAATCCTGTAGAAGGCGAAGTCAGGGAACTATTATGCTTTGCAAAGAAAGGGGAAATGAAGATATTCCCCTTACTGCCTACTTATTCTAGGTGGCTAGGAGCTATTAGTGACAGATAGCACAGAACCTTTCTTACTTTAGAGACAAGGTAATTCCCCTCACAGAAGAGAGTAGTCTGTCATTCAAAAGCCACTTCTGTGATCCTGGTCAGTAAAGAGCTTCCATTGGAGGCCATGCTAACACAGGGAAGTAGATTGTAGTAGGGATACTAATTTTTTTTTAAACTGTTAAAAATGTTTTCCTGGGAAATTGCTGTTTCTTTGGGGAAAATGTATTTAATGCGAATGTTTTCATAGTCTCCAGAAACTCATAGACACTACCCACAGACCCTTCTCAGAGGATAGGTACAGATTCTGAGGCTATATACAGCCTAACTGTTGGGACTTTTCCTTAATATGAATGAAGACATGAGTCTATAGCAAAAGTTCCATTTGATTTTCAAAAGAGTTGTCCAAACCAGTGGAAGCACACACCTTTAATCCTAGCACTCAGAGACAGAGGCAGGTTAAATCTCTATAGTTCAATGCCAGCCTGGCATGCAAAACAAGGTCCAGGACATACAGAGCTGTTACTCAGAGAAACCCTGGCTTGAACCCTGAATTCCCTCCAAAAAGCAGTTGTCCAAATGCATTCTTGATACGTTATTTAATTTGTGTTTACTTTCCTAACTATTAAGGGATTTTTGAATTATAAATCCTAACAAACTTTGGCTGACACAGAGAACATTGTTTATTCATTTTAAGTGACTCATCAGTGTCTTGTTTAAATTGTGAACTATACCTTATTTAGTGAGTAACTAGTAGCCCTTGCTGTCTTCTTGGTTTTAATCAAAGTTTATATTGGTGATATATTTTAACATGAATTTGCATTATCATCTTTAACTAAAGGTACAGAGCAACCGGCTTCATGGAACAAGAGATGATAGCACTCATTCTTTCCCCTTGGTTTTCATTCCTGCTCTTCTGCTGTCACTTTCTGCCATCTGGATCCAGATGCAGCATTGAGCATGGGCCAGAACTGCAACCCTTAGTAAAGGACGCTGCAGTCAAGCCAGTCTAGGTCATTGCAACCAGCTCTGCCTCTGTCCTGATGTGCCTTGAACATCTACTCCCACTGTCTTCTGTGTCCCGTTTACTGGAGCCTCCCTCTCAGAATCCAGTCACCTCAACTCTGGGAAAGCTCCCTGGCCTACTTGTGGGTCAGCATTGGTGGCTTATGCTTATAAGCTCATTTAAGTATGGTGTTGATGCCTAAAAGTGATAATACCTGGTAGGCAACTGGATATACAGATGGTTATTAGAGGAGATAGCAAAGTTAGAATTCTATGCATGGTGCCTTTATTTTGTATATGGTGATTACAATCACTCAAGATTAAGTTTCTTAGGAAGATATTACAGATTAAAAAGAGATGGTTTGCAGGCAGAGGCTGCCCATCCATTTTCCGCCTGCACAGACCTGAAATAAGCACACAGAAAATGTATTAATTAAAACACTGCTTGGCCTATTAGCTTATACACATCTCTAGCTAACTCTTATATCTTAAATTAACCCATTTCTATTCATCTGTGTATCTCCATGTAGTTGTTGCCTACTGGTAAGGTTCTGTCTGGTGTCCAGTGTCTGTCTCCTGCAGTGGCTACATGGCTTCTCCTTGACTCTGTCTATTCTCCCTCTCTCTCTACATCTACCTGCTTGGAATTCCCACCTTGCCCTTTTCTGTACTGCAATAGGCCCCAAGCAGCTTCTTCATTAACCAATGGTATTCACAGCATACAGAGGAAAATCCCACATCACCTCCCCTTTTCTTTTTAAATTAAAAGGAAGGTTTTTACTTTAACATAGCAACATTACATACAACAAAAACAGTTATCAAACAAGAATTATAGTTACAATATTTATATCTATTTTATCTTTTTTATAACTAAAGAAAGCTATAATTATAACTATTCTTCAACTCCATCAAAGACCCAGAAGGATATAATATTACCGAAATAAACAGGAAGTACATTGTAAACAACTTCCAAAACTCTAGAATTGACAGAGACATCCCACTGCCTGGACTGTCACCCAAAGTTCTTCTGTAACATTAGAGCACCCAATCTTCATCCTACACGCCCATAGTATTTGGCAGACTTTTCCAAGAAGTGGGAGATTTCAAAGACAGTTCCACCTATATTGGCAGTTTGCCAGTTACTTTCTTTTGTGTCCTTTAGAATGTCTGGCAGACTCTTTCATAAAGCAGGAACCCCAAAGGACCATCTCACCTTTAGACAAGTTTAGTAGTCATTTTTTTGTGGGTACTGCATGTCCAATTCATACAGTAGTCCAGGAAATCCAATTCATCAAGCAGTCCAGGAAAGAACAGTTTCTTGCCCATATGGCTAACAAACTCCATAAGGAGCTTCTTTGATACCCATAATCCTCTTGAAGTAGATTGGTGCTACCAGGAGCAGATGTGTCTCATTGTAAAGAAAAGTTCTAAGTCCTTAAAACATTTTAAATACCATATTCTGTTAGTCTTTGAAAGAATTGAAGAATACCTATCATCTGAAATATATCTCTGTACATCTAGAAAACCTAATTACCATAACTACAAGCTTGATTATTATAGATGACTATTAACCTGTATTTCTTAATTATACATTACATTTTTAAAAAGTTGCACAAACACTATTCCTTAACCAAGAACAGAAATATACATATAACAAAATTGACCTTAAATATATATCAATAAACCTAGATCCATACCAATGCAAAGTATTCATCTCTATAATATATCCCCCTTTAAATATAAATAAACATTCATAAATAATATTTGGGAATATGAGTGTAGTTTTCTCCAAACTGCTTTCTTTTTTTGTTTAGTGAAGTATTTTCTTTTTGTGGGTTCACAGCAACCTTTCAGGGGATCTTGGTCCATCAAACCATATTAGCCTGGAAGGAATTCACAGGTGCTCATCTTCTGTGAAAACAAAAGCAGAAACTCTTTTCCAAAGCAACAAATCCTTAGACCCAAATTTTGAAGTCAAGATACCTTTAAAGTATATATGTTGGTTTAGCTTAGCAGTGCATGCAATGAAATATCTCTCTGTACTTAGCTCATTCACAGTAAAAAATTCAAATAAAACACAATAATATATATAATCCAGACTTTCTGTGTGTATTCAATCTTTAAGTGGCTTATTTTTCTTTATTCTTTTAATCTATGACTTTCTGTACTGTGTTTTTTTTAAGATTTTACTTAAAAAAAACATTTACTTCCTTTTGTAACTATTTCTTCTCTCTCCCAAGCCTACATATACTTATCCAACACTGTGACCCATTTAGAGGTCTTTTTCATCTGGATTTGTCTTTATTGCATGTGTATCTGTAATTATTTTTTGGCCAAGAGCATTTTTTCCTTTTAAATGCTAAGTGGGTGTGGCTAGGACCAACTCCATGGCACTGCTTGTTGGCTCTGCCCTGTCCAATATGGCAGAGGCATGTTCACTGCCTCTGAGAATCATGCACATTGCCCCAGGGTCTGTGTCACCATTAAGCAATTTGTAACAAGCTGCTCACAGACCCCATTTAAGTGCTTGGCCTCCCAAAAGAGACAGAGCTGTTCCTGCAACTATCACAAACCAGGAAGCCATCATTTCTAAATTACATTATTTTTGCTGCTACCAGTGAATCAGGAAAAACTCTCTTAAAGGAATCATGGCAGCCCTGTTTGCCACCAGCAGACAGAGCCACCTGAAAAAATAACGTGGCTAAGCTTAATTTTTTTTGTGTCTAGAATTCTTTTTCAAGATCTCTTAGGTTTTATGTAGATTTAGCTGGCACATGTTGGCACACCAATCTGTAGATGGAGGCTGATCATTCATTTCCTGGCTGCCCCAACCTGGAATAAGCACAGAGAAACTGTAGTAATTAAAACACTGCTTGGCCTATTAGCTTATGCATATTTCTATCTAACTATTAAATCCTAAATTAACCCATTTCTATTAATCTGTGTATCACCACATGGTTGTGGCCTATTGGTAAGGTTTCATCTGGCATCCAGCATCTGCCTCCTGTGATGGCTACATGGTTTCTCCTTGATTCCACCTACTCTCTTTCCACCTCTTTCTGCTTGGAATTCCCACCTTGCCCTATTCTGCACTGCATTAGACCCAAAGAAGAATCTTTATTAACCAATGCTATTCACAGCATACAGAGGGGAATTCCACATCAAGGTTTAAAAAGCCAACAGCATTTAAAGTGCATTGAGTGAGATACCAGTGGAGGTGACTATCTTGGTATTTATTTATTTGTTTGTTTGTTTGTTTATTTATTTATTTATTTTACTGCTGTGAAAAAATATCTGGCAGAACAATTTAATTTATAAGAAAAAAAGTTCATTTTGTCTTATGGTTTCAGAAAGTTTAGTTGGATGATTTTTTTTCTATTACTGTGATAAAACACCATGAACAAGGAAAGTTGTAGAAGGAAGTGTTTATTTGGCTGTGGTTCAGGAGGGCTAAGAGTCCATCATCGTGAGGCAGTGTGGCAAAAAGCACCAAGCATGGCAGCAGGAACAGCTCATAGCTCACATCTCCAACCACTAGTAAGAAACAGAGGGTGTGAACTGGGAATGATGCATGGCTTCTGAAACCCCAAACCCATCCCCAGTGACATGCTTCCTCCTGCAAAGCCATACTTCCTAAACTTACCCAAACAATGCCTCCAATTGGAGAACAAGTTTCAAACACTTGAGGCTATCTGGGACATTTAATTAAAACCGTGCCATTAGCCAATGGTTTATGGGCAGACATCATGACAGAAATGTGTGGTGGAGAAGATTGTTCACTTCATCACTGATGTGTTACAGTGGAGGGGGAAGGGAAGGACTAAGGATAACCTTCAATGTCATAACCCAATGACCTATTTCCTCTAACTAGGACTCACCTTCCAAAATTTACACCACCTCTTCGATTAGTGTCGGTAGCTGTGGACCAGCTGCTCTATACCTGGGTACGTGGGGGTGGATTTTGTCTGCAAACTGTAACAGAGCCTGATACATTCATGTGAGACTGAGTCATGTGGAGAGAGTGGTCCATCACTTTGAGTGGAATATTCCAGATGTAGATGGTTGATGAAGAAGGATGATAACTAACCAGACTGTTTAGTCCTGGGGCCAATTTATGAAGTAAAATGGAGAATGAATAAAGAGAGGGATATTAAGAAGGTATCAATAAAATTATTCCCCAGACCCCAAAACAGAGGATAAGAGAATGAGAGGCAAATTCAAAGTAGGGTGGTCAGAATACAAAAAGGACTCCAGAGCCCAAGACAGCACCACCTGAGAATAGGCACAAGAGATGATCAAAAACATTTTAATGCTTCAGCCTGTCCATTTGAGGAACAACAAGAAGTTGCATTTCAGACAAAATCATTCCCAATGGATCCATGCAGTTTGAAGTCAGGTTTCAGAGCCTGGATGAGACATGAAAATAAAGAAACAATGAATCAAAAGAGAAAATAGATCAAGCTGGGGAGTGGGGGCACCAAAGGAAAGCTATCTTCTTTGCTGGAATAATCTGGAGAGCTGAAGAAAAGGTGATGGGTGACAAAGACAAAAATGAGTGGGAAACCCATCACAATTTGGTAGGTTGAACTTGAAACTAAAAGTGGGTCCCTTATACCCGGAGCGGATGCATTTGCATTTTAGTGGGGAATAATAATACTGTAATTCAGAACAGTGTGTTCCAATAAAAAGTATAATAGAAGCCACATAGGAAATTTAACATTTTCTTTTAGTCATATTTTAAATAGTGAAAAGAAATAGCTGAACTTGGTTTAATAATATGTTTCATTTAACCCAGAATATATAAAATATTATCATTTCAACATGTACTCCACATAAAATTATTAATGAAATCTTTTATGGTTTCTTAGAATCTTCAATATATAGAATTTAACTTATATGTATAGCGCTTTTCAGTTTAGACCAGCTATTAAATAATGCTAGTGGCCACTGCTGACAGAGTAGGTCTTAACCATCAACCCATAGTCTGTTTGACCTGCAGGAGTCATCAACTTGGGAGTATTTGGGGGTAGAATCTGATACATCAGTCGGTCACCTGGGGCATGATCGGTCTCACTCTATCTATGTTATCAGGCTACAGAGCATAATGAAAAATTGGGGCGAATTACCGTTTGGTACTATGAATGAAAATCACAAGAGTAAAATTTCAAAAATCAGCATAAGATGAGGAGGTATTAGAAAAAAATGTAAAAATGAATCTTTTGTTTTGTGTTCAGTGTGACCTCTCCTAGCTATCCTTTGGATCCATATGTAGCTAGCTGTGAGCTTCCGTGTTCTGAAAGTGGCCTTAGGCCACCATGAGTTCACTATGAAACAGGTTGCTGTTGTCCTTATCATTGTTCTTCTACTCGTAGTCCAAGCTGCTCTGATTTCTCCACAGCAGAACTGAATCACATTTTTAAAAGAAGCAAGGAACAACTAGAATTTATTTTGCTAACATTTCATTTAGCATAGAACACACAAACTATTATCATTTAACATGTCACCTACATGGAGAGTATTCTATGCTATGACTGAAGAGTTAGACTCACGCAGGGGAGGCCTGCATGTTGGGTTTGTCATGGCTGCTCGTATGGTCATCATGTTAGGTTTGTCATGGCTGCTCACAAGGCCATCAGGCCCAGATCCTTCTCTGTGGACGTCTCTTCTGAGCTCCTGGCAGACTCCACCTTGACACAGGTCACTACTCTTTTTTGGTTTAGTCTGGCCTAAACCAATTTACCCTTTCTACAAATTCCTTCAATATGTTTCTTTAGTCTGTCCGCTCCCAGGTTCAGGAAAGAATGTGTTTACTAGAATATTCTCTCTGGGGGGAGACAACTTTAGCCATTAGAAAGCCTTTCTCTTATTTCCTGGCCCCTACAACTTTAGAGAGTCTGTGAATACTGAAGAGGCCTTGGCTTACATGTTCCCAAATTCCAAGGTTTCTTTTTGGGGTGGGGAGCAGGAAGAAGTGGAGAGAGAGAAGAAAGAGATAGAATCTTCAAAAACAGAATTTAATGCTTTAACTTCAAATAAATAGAATCTACTTACTCTTAAAATAGAGTTTGATACTGAAATTCCAGAGGATAAAAGTTTTTTATTTAATGAAGAAACAAAAAATGCTGTAATCTTTCAGTATATAATTTATTTCAGTGGCTATTATAGTTCATAGATGGATTCTAGGGAATAAATTGCATGTTAAAAAATAAATAAAGTGATTCTTAGATCTCTCTGAAACTTATAGTTATTACTCATCAAGTTTAAAAAATCAGTTTCTCTTTTCTATGTAAAATTCTTTAAACCAAGGTAGGTGATCCACCCTGGGGTATAGGTCAAATTTGTGTCTGACTTCCAGCAGCTGGCTGTGCCTTATGGATGTGTCTAGCCATCATACTGTCAATGATGTCCAACATGATGCTTAAGCTGTCCAAACACTAAAAAANAAAAAAAAAAGGCATGAACCCTGAGCACTTTCCAAGGTAATGTATAACCATGTCCAAAACTCTAAATGGAGAAGAAATGGCTTGTCAGCTAGGAGTCAAAACAAATGACAAATGTTGAAATGCCTCTCTTCAGAAGCAATCCACAACAGAACTGTCCTGTCCAGCCAGTGCTGAGAAGTGTTTGATAAATAGTACGATTAGTCTTACCTTTGGTTATTCATGTGTAGATGTGCATTTTAATGCCAATATTATTTTAGGTTTAATCACCCATATAATAGAGAAATCATACAGTGATCTCCTGAAGTGAATAGCTGAAAGAGATAGACATGGTCTCTTCACTCTGGATCCATCAACTATTTCCTGCAGGTCAAACACATCCTTCTTTTAGAAAAAGTGGTGTTGTCTTGACAAAGAGTTTGTAGTAATGCAATATATTCATCAGACACTTCCCTGAACAGATAAGCTTATTTGGATATATTAATGTTTTGTCTAATATGGCTAATTATTCTCCCATTTTTCTCTCTTCTGCCATCTGGATGTCTGCATTGGGTGAAAACACACCATCTAGAAAAGGAGAATGTGAAAGAGGCCATATTACATTATGATTATGTTGTTTTTAACAGTTGCTCACCTTGACTTGATTTGATCTTTTCAATGAATTATTTTATCATTGAAGGACAAGGAATGCTCTAAATCAGTGGTTATCAAGCTTCCTAATACAGTTTCTCAAGTTATGTTGACTCCCAATTATAAAATTATTTTGTGGCTACTTTGTAATTGCAATTTTGTTACAGTTATGATTTGTAATATAAATATTTGTGTTTTCCTATGGTCTTATGTGGCCTCTGTGCCACCTGACCCCCGAAGGGGCCGTGACCCATGGGTTGAGAGCCACTGCTATAAATGCAATAATTTCTTCTTTCGTATATTCTAGTTTGCAAATGTTTTCCTATTTAATTCCCTGTGAAGTAATATCATTACTTTCATTTTACTAGTTAGGGAAATGATACTGCAAAGGATTTAGAGCCTTGCAGAATTACTTGAAACTGTGAGTTCAGAATCAGGTCTGCTTTTTTTCAAATTGCATCTGTGCTGACTTTGTTGCATCATAGTTCTTGAGTTTAGCATTTGTACATTTAACAACTGTCCAATAAGAAAGAAGTAGAAGTAAGGTGTGGGTAGTGCCTGCATTTACTGACTGCCCAAACATGCTAGACAGTTTTCACATATCTTTAGCTTGTAGAATTTTGTGAAATGGAAAGATACGGAACCATAGTTATTTAGGGAATTTGGATTGTAGGATTCCTTGCTTTGTATGACATGCTTATGAATGTATTTGAAATGAATGAATTTAGTTATCAAAACAATCCTGGAGTTTAGCATAATTTTAGGCCCTGATTAGAGGTGAGATGATTTAGACACAGAAAAATTAAGTAATTTAAAAAATACCATGTGCCTTGCTGGTCCAGGAAATCAATGTTCCCACACTAAATATATGCAAATATCTCAGAAAATAGTAAAAAGTTGCATATATTCTATAATAAAATAAAAGGCTTCTTCTTTCAAGTATTTTTTTTCCAATTTGTCTCCCTAGAAATAAGTAAAGTGGTTAGACTTAAAAATTACCTCTTCCTGTTTTTGGTCTTTCTCCGTTGTTCCAACTCTGAAAACCACGACCCATTCTTTTGACTTAATGTTTGTAGGTAATTTTCTTAATGATTTTTTTAATTTTTAATTTTAAGTACATTGGTGTTTTTCCTGCATATATGTCTGTGTGCAGGTGTTGGATCCCCTGGACTGGAGTTAGAGACTCTGGTAAAGTGCCGTGTGAATGCTAGCAATTGAATCTGAGTCCTCCGGAAGAGCAGTCAGGGTTACTAACCACTGAGGCATCAGCCCCAATAATAGGTAATTTTTAAATATGCTGTGTTCTAATCTTCAACTTGACTCCTAGTAGTAGACTTAAATCTATTTTATCTCTTAAAATATTCATCGTATCTTTTAATGTCTACATAACATGCCAGCATGAAGCTGCACATACAGAAACAAATACAGTCAATACTTGATATCTGTAGAAGATCGGTTCCAGAAGTCTGTGAATACCACAGTTTGAATCCCCAAGTTCTTGTTACGCAGTGAGGAGTATTTATGTCCTCTACTTGTATACCCTAATCACCCACCCCTAGATTCCTTATGCTGTCTAATAGACTGTATATAATATGTAAATAGTTATATATTATAAGTGGCACAGAAATAATTGCATTGTTTAGGGAATAGTGAAAAGAGAAAATTTCCTGTGTATGAGCAGTACAGATACAATTTTAAAAGCCCATCCTTTTCCCATTCAAGCTTGGCTGAATTCACAACAGCAAAATCCCAGGTCCAGAGGTCGCAACACCAACAGACGTCAACGTTTTGTATTTTGTGCCAGTAACTGTTCAGGGTCATTCCCTATCCTAATTTACTTCATGTTTATATTTGTTATAAATTTTCACTGAGATTTTTTCCTCTGCAACTCTCAGTGTCTCTTTTTATTGCCGTTACCATAAGAAACTTGTTTATATCTTCTGACTAAGAATTTCAACTTCTTAATCTGCCATTTGTCTTATTCCAGAAATTCTGACTTCTTGGAGATCTGGCTTCTGTTCTAAATCTGGTTTGACTCATAACTGGGCCTGGCATAGGAATTATGGGCTTTATTTCCTTCATATATTTGGATTAAGTCTTCTTTCTTGAGTCCCATCTCCAATTTTAGATGGGCACCCCTTGGGAAACCTTTTCTAGAGCACACCTTCAGCAGGTTCACCCATTCCAGAAAGGTTGAGTGGAAAGTTGGGTTTCTGAGACTTGTATATTAGGAAATGCATTTTTCACCTTGTGCTTTGCAGTTACCTTGCAGTGAGTACCAAGTGGGCAGGACCAAGGCGGTTTATGTGTTAGGACTGTTGCTTCCATAAATTCCCCCAGAATGGTGTAGATGTTTATTATTTATGCAAAGAAGAGACTTTCTGAGGCTGAAAGGGCAGGTATCAAAGCCAGAGAATAATTTCACAAAGCATTTAAATGATCCTATCATTTATAACAATTTGGGGCACTCAGGAGACATGTAGCCTAAGGTAAGATTTGAATGAACATTTATATATTGATGCACTTATCTTAGTAGAGAAAAGCATAGAACCTTGTAGATCAGACCTAATAACGCACCGGGGTAGCCCCTTTGCAGACCAGACCAGTTAGAATCCTTTTAATTTTGTCCTTTATAGCAATATATTTCGCCAAATATAACTAATTGCTTTTAATATATACTCTTACATAGCAATATTTAAAAGAAATATTTTGTCAAATTTCATATGCACTTGCATATGTACAGAGACAAGTTGACTATTAGAAGAAGGAAAAAATGAAGAAATTACCTTCCAACGATTGCTCATTCAGCTGTCGGCAGAGGCAGGACAAGGACTAACGTTTGACCGACAGCTTTGTGTTGGACACATACTTTTAATTTTGCAACTTCCCAAGGAAGTGTTTTTATTCTTTTGAAATTTGTTAGATAAAAATATATGTATGAATTACATACAGCAGGATGTTTTGAAATATATGTGCATTATGGATGGCTGGATCTGGTTGACTGATGTTACATTAATTCACACAGTAACGGTTTGGGGGTGCAAGCAGCTAACACCCACTCTTTGCATTTCCAGAAATACAATAAATTATTATTAACCATATGCTATGGAGTGGATCTTGTGAGCTCGCTCCTTCTTTATGCCTATAAGTATGCATTATGCATTGCTTTAATATAAGTCATCTGAGGGCGTATGAATTTGTCCACACTCTCTGAGTGGATTCAGGCAATTTTGTCAGGCTTCAGTAGCAAAATAACACAGATTAGAGCTTTCATTCAGAGAAATTTATGCTTTGACAATTATGGAGGCCAAAAGACACACAGTTAAGGTGTCAGTGTGGAAGGAGGCCACTTGTTCATCCCGGCCTCCCAGAACAAAAATAACCACACAGAAACTATATTATTTAAAACACTGCTTGGCCTATTAGCTCTAACTTCTTATCATCCAGCTCTTACATTTTAATTTAACCCATTTCTAGTAATCTGTGTAACACCACATGGCTGTGGCTTACTGGATAATGTTCTGTCTGGCTCCAGCAGGGCTACATGGTTTCTCTCTGACTCCGCCTTTCTTTCTCCCAGCATTCAGTTTAGCTTATTCAGACTAAATAATTTCTAGATCCCTCCCAGACTGAATGCTCCTGTATACGATGCATGTATTTTGTTACCTCCCTACACAGAGCATTGGGGCCATTCAGTTTAGTCTATTCCCTGCGCAGGCCCAAGACAGTTCCTTTATTAGCCAACAATATTCACAGCATACAGAGGGGAGTCCCACATCATGTCAGTAGGAGTACACATTGGTTCCTGCCTCCTGGGATTGTTGATGCAGATTAGTTTTTTTTTGTTCTCTCTCTCTCTCACCATTTTTTGCTTTTTCTGTTTTTTGTTTGTTTGTTTTTGCTTGTCTGTTTTTTCGATGTCTGATTCTGAATATTCACATTTCCTTTGTCTATAAGAACACCAGATTGATTAAATTAGGGTCTACTCTAACAGCGTCATTGTGTGTGTGTTGGGGGGCATTCATGGTGACAGTCTCAGTTAAAATGATTCATTTCTTTAAAAGACTCACTCCTAAATGCAGTAACTGTGATACTGTGGGTGAGGACCTCTTATGAATTGGGGTAGTGATTGGGAAATACATCAATACCTAAGAAGGGAGAGAGTTTAGGAATGAGAAGGCCATAAGCCATGCTGACTTTCTCTTGTTATCTCCAACTGTTCTGAGAAGCAGAGAGAATGCATGGCACAGGGAATTGCTTTTGAATAACTGTTTATCTAGTATAATAGTGGCCAGAACATGGAATGGCCCCAATGCTCTGTGTAGGGAGGTAACAAAATACATGCATCATATACAGGAGCATTCAGTCTGAGAGGGATCTAGAAATTTAGTCCCAACTATTTGCTTTATAAATAAATATACAAAAATCCAATTATAAACAGACTTGCAAATTATTATAAAATTAGTGGATATATGAGGGCTAAGGTTTTTTTTTATAACCAACTCTATTCTAGGTACTAAAATATATTTACATAAGTATACAGATATATTCATGAACATACATATAATCCTTAGAAAGACATTTGAAATCAGTCATTACTATCTCCCCCCATATTACTGACAAAGCCTCGAGGGCAATATAAAACTTAAGCATCTTTGGTGGATTCATTTTCTTCTCCCTCCTCCTTCTCCTTCATCCTCTTCTTAGCTCATTTAAACTGGGAGTGGGGATAATGAAAAATCCAGGAGAGAGAGATAGGCTTTCCAAAGAAATTAAGGCACATGCAAAGTAAGGGCAATCACATTTATTTACATGTGACTGAACATGTGGCAAACTGGGTTTCTGCATTTTGCTTGCTTACTTTGTGAGCAGAAAGGCTGCTGCTTTCCAACATCTGCCTCAATAAGGTGGTTTTAAAAGACTGGTATTGATGAAACCAATATCATTTGTCATTTCAAATTCTTTCCCCCAGGAAGTCACATCAAGAGTCTATGGTGACTAGCCACATTTTCTTTAAAATGAATAAATAAATAAATAAGAAAAATTAGAAGAAAAATCTGTGTGGAACCGCCTGCTAAGCTTGTTCCAGTCCCAACCTTTTCTCCTGAGTTCGGGCCTATAGGTGGCAGCAACTGTTAGCTGTTGAGCTAGGGGTGACATGTGCCAAGAGCTCTCTTGAAATACTTTGAATAGTTTAAATATTCTTAGATATTTAAAAATGAAATTTTCTCTAGGTAGGCAAATGAAAGACCAGCCTTAAGCTGTGACTTATGAATGGCTCATACACCCCAGTCCACATTACAAATTAGATATGACACAGGGGCTTGGTATTCTGCCTCTAGAAGCTTGTTCTGTGGTGTTTACAAAGGTTTGTGTCTAGCGTGCACAGACTGACTATCTTTTCCATTCAATCATCATGAAGGAAGGATTTTGAGTCTACAAAACTGACAATATGGCCATCAACTCCTCTGTGCTAGGCATTCAGTAAATGCTAGGGTTTTAACTCATACAGCGTTTATTGAATGCTTAGCGGAGGAGTTGGTGAAAGTCAACAAACTTGCAAAAATGCTAACATCCATCAAGCAGCATATGGTTTAAGGGAAATTTGTCAGGAAAATTCTATTACAGTTTGGTTTTATTGGTTTTTGTTTTGTTTTTTTTTGAGGGTATAGAATTTTGTTTATCTGGTTTTCAAGGTGAAGAACACTTGTACTCAATAATGTTTTCCAAGCGTCTGATAGGTTCTAGAGGAGCTGTGACAATATGAACTTTAGCTGTTGGTAAGTAGGCAATTAATAAACTATACTTTGGCATGATTAATCTAATCACATCAGTCATCTTCAGGGTTTACATTTCTGTAGCTCAGTCCACCAGGGGATAGTGGATTCTATCAGTTACATTTCAGCCAGGTAGACCCAGGCTTTGGGATTCCTCATTCTGAAGATAACTTTAAATGATGTTTATCTATCCAGTAGACTTGAAACACCCAGAATAAAAGCTTGCTGGTGCAAATATAGACTGTTGGCCATTCAGCATAGACCTAATTGTTTGAATTTAGTAATTTAAATAAAAGTAAAATAAATTAAATAATTTTGGTAAAAGATTTTTATATGCATTATTTGGTTAGATTACTTCTATTACATATGGAAGTAGATTAGTCCATTTGCAAAAGAAAATAGAACAGCATCAGTTTTATAACCGAAGTTTCAGCGTGTGGCAACAGCAAGACTAACTGACTCAGAGCAGCTGATTCCAGGGAATGGAGAGATTGCCCAGGGGTTAAGAATGTATACTGCTCTACCAGAGGATCAGAGTTCAGTCTCTAGCACTCAAGACCAGCAAGTTACATACGACTGTAGTTCTAACTCCAGAGTATCTGACACCCTCTTCTGACCTCCATGGGCACTACACTCACGTACCCACAGCACATGTAGACACACACATAATTTTTTTTAAAATGTTAAAAAACAGCTATTAAATTGGAATACATATACCTATATTATAGATGTCAGCTAGGATTTCTCTTAAATAAGCCATTACAAGTTATAAGCTTAGCAATAGCTCATAAATTTTATTTTGACAGAAGGCTATGTAGGAATTGAGTGTGAACAAGTGAACATCACTTGTACTGAGCTTTGTCTAATATTGGAATCGGAGGGTTAATGTTCTCCTAAACAATTATTAATTTATGTTTCCTTGGTTTGATTTCTTTGTTAAGTGCTTTATCTTGGAGGGAGAAGAACACAGAGTAGTCACATAGAAAGTGGCCCATGAAAGCAGATATTTGATATAAGCAACTCGGCTATAGTCAGTCTGTGTAAAAATGATTGTGCACCTCAAGAGAAGGTATCAGAAAACAGACGTATCACATGGTGTGGGTAATGCTGAGGGAAGCGCCCAGGAAAGGCGAAGAAAGGAAAGAAAGTGCTTCAAACAGATGGACATTTTCTCTGGAGAACTTCCTTGTTGTCCTTGCTCTTGAAAATACAGTAGGTCTCATTTAATCTTTTAATCCTTATCTCCAAAGATAAGGATTTCCCCCAATGATTGCTTTATTATTGCTCCAAAGTTTATATAAAGTATAACAAGTCACAGCTTATAGATTGTTAAAGAATACTGTCATTGTACTTTGTAAATTTAAATTTATTATTGTTAGGTAATATTTGTCTTTCCTCTAGGCACCCAAAATATATTTACTAGAATTACTGCTTAATAAACAGCTCAATATCAGATCCCTTCTCTCCCGGGAACCAGACCATCTTTTCATGTCCTTAGACCATTTGCAGTCAGTGTCTGTACTCAAAGTCTTCTCTCTTGTTGGGTAACCTGGAATCTCTCAGCTCTGAATCACTTAGCCCTGAGGGAAAAACGTCCACAGCCAGCAAGAAAACAAATTTTTCTCCCCTCCTGCAACCTGTTATTTTGGAAGTGAAAACACTGAATGCTTCTAAGATCTGTGCTTTGTCCCTAGATCAACTCCTTCTCTGTGATGTTTTGGGAATTCCACATTTTAAAAAGGCCTCCCTCACTTACCCAAACATTGATATGCACACACTCACACATGCCTGCAAGCGTGTTCACACTCACCATCATTTAAGGTGCAGTTAGTAGTAATGGTATGCTTTACATAAAGGGTCGTGTGTGTGTGTGTGTGTGTGTGTGTGTGTGTATACAGGTGTGCCTGCTGGTGGGTTAACATCTGAAAGTTGGATATATACTTTGGAAATCCTTTCCTATAGCTCTCCATGTTATGTTTTGAGACAGGTTCTCTCACTGAATCTAGAGCTCACTAATTCTGGTAGACCAATGGGATAGTAAGTTCCTGAGATCTGCTTATTTTTGCTCCTCTTCACCCCATACTGACATTACAGACATATACCAGGCTTGACTTTGGTGGATGATAGGGATTGGCTCAGGATCCCATGCTGGTGAAGCCAAAGCCTTTGTCCACTGGATATCTCCACAGTCCCAGGGCTAAGGTTTTAGCTTCACATTTTAAGAATTTGTCATTAGAAAGAATGGCCAGCACTGACTAAGACCAACATTTGTGGTTCTGGCATGGCTGTATTAATTACGCATCAAGGTCATAATCTCTCGGGTGGGTATCAACTTCAGGAGGGAAGAATTCCCACTGATGCCAGCAGCACATTAAGGGAGTTTGATACAAAATATCTGCTCAAAAAATACCTGCTGGATAAATGAATCGTTTAAAAAAAAACTACTGGAACAGATATGATTTCGTTATTTAAAAAAATCTGTTTTTTTTTCCAGTCTAGAATTCAACTCCTGCAAGCATACTGTTACTCCGATCTCTCATTATATTCCTATATTGCCTAGAGACTTCCTTTGCTGTTCATTCATCAGTACTGAGCCCAGACTGGCACAATTTTTCTCTTCAATGTTCAACAAATCTATCTTTACCCTAAGAAAGGAAGCTCTCAGGTTTTGCTCACACTGGAGTACTTTAAGGCATTACAGAGCTTTGCTGTCCACTTGAGCAGCCGATAATAGTCCTTTGATGTAGAGCTTTGAACGAGAGATAAGGAAGGGTTATCTATACAGAGCCTTTACTGATAGTCAACAGGACCTTCTTGCTAGTCACGCCATTAGATATCATTTTCCATGTGGCTATCCAATCCAGGAAAACTCACCCCACATTGTGTAGAAGCCAGGGAACATATCTTCAAATTCCAAGTTTCTTTCACCGTCTCCATTCCTTTAATGCCCTTCATTTTTTCCCCCTGAGACATATTGCAAGCTGTAAACACAGACAGTTGTGCATCTCTACAGCAACTATGCTTTTTCTTAGGTTCTATTCCTGAGTGGAATTTAACATACAATTTAATGTGAGATGTCTAATCGAAGCAAGCACTTTAACAAGACAGAGAGAGCAGTGCCCCTAAGGTTGAGGTTTTACCCACAGTTCCCACATGGAAGAGCCCCTACTGAGAGTTCCCGCCACCAAGACAAGGCCGGGCTGACGTGTGCACATGGATCATTGTCCGCTCTACTCTTCTTGTGCAACCTGTATCTAACAATTGCCACAAAACCTGCCGTTTCAATAGGGACAAATGGCGTCTCAGCTTTTCAAAGGCAGGTAGACTCCTGCTCGTCTTCCTATGAAGAAGAGAAAGATCTCAGTTGGTTGACAGTGGGGTTGCTTGAAGAATCTTCAGAGACATGGTATTCCTCTCAGTCTAGCCGGCTTCTCCCCTTTGAGAGATTTCAGCAATTCCTCCACTCTTCCTCCATTTGTTCTTCAGATTGTTGGGGCGGGGGCGAGCCTAGCCAAAGTGCTCCTTTGGAAACATTTTCATCTTGCTGAGGCTGGTTCAGACTTCTCCCCTTGTCTCTGTCTACATCTAAGTGGTTTCCTCTCGCTGATGCTCTGTTTGTTCCCTGGGCTTTGGACACTGACTGTTGAGATCTCTTTCTGTGATTTTGCTCTGGTTTTGTCTCCACATTAAAGCGTGCTTATTTTCTCTACTAACTCTAACATATGACATTCTGTGAGACCTCCTGGTCCACACGGTTTGAGAGCAGAGCCAGAGGCGTGGGCTGCCTGCAAAGGGTTGGACTCTCCAGTGGCTCCCTTTGGTCACCCCCTCCTGCCGGGCTGGCTGCAGGTTCCTGGAGTCTGACAATGTATTGTCATGCGGATTACACTGATTAGCTCCAGGGAGTTAGGTAACAGGAGCTCTTTCAATGAGGTCCTAGCTCGCTGTCAGGTTGACTGTTCAAACACAGGTTTTGGGATCCCTCCAGCATTCTTTAATGTAATCCAGGCATGTTATTGCAGGTTTTATTTGAGAAGGGGCTACTTACTTGTCACTTGAAATACTTTTTTTAAGGAAAAAAAAATCCAAGACATGAGGAAAAAAATGGCATAAAGAGGAGGGAGCAAAGTGAAAGAGGCAGAAGGGGAAGAACAAAACACAGACGCGTCCCAAATGCCAAGCTTGCATTTAAGTGCTTGTGCGCTTTGGGGAGGTTCTGTTTTGTTTTACACAGAAACTCTGATGACTGTGCATGCTTGGGGGGTTGCTTTTCTGGGGAACTATAGGAGGTAGTGACTGGTGCTGGCCAAGACCCATAGAGAGGGTTTGGCTGGATGTTATCAAGACCAGGTATATCCCGAAGAGACGAGAGAAGAAAGAGTAGGTTCGGAAGGAGGAGTGAGGAGAGGAGAGACGCTGTAGATTCTAATCAAGGACTTTTCCAGACTAGACTCCTTCCCCTCTGATTCCGTGTTCTAATCCCATCCTTGGGAGCTTTAATGACACTTAACCCCAGGGAACTGCTTAAGGTCTGGAATGTAAACATAACATACCTCACAGAGACATCTTTGTTAAATTTAAAAGAAATAAGGGCTTCATGGAAGCTCACCAGCTCTTTTTATCTTTAGAATTTTTCTGATTATTTATTAATTTTGCAGCTCCTCTCCCAATACGCACTCACATATACATGTCTGCGCAGCACTGAGTCCAAGAAATTACAGGGTGCCCCTTCTTTTTGTCAGACTTCACCAGTAGGTCATGGTGATAAGGACAGAGTCAGCCTAGCCTGAGTGGCAACATGCCAAAACAAAGAGGACAGAAAATGTGCCTCTGCTTGTAAAATTTTACCATCGGTTGAAGCCTTGTGGAGGTGGAGAGTTGAACCAGACTCTCCACAACTGAGGGGCNTCCCCCCCCCGTTTTTTCAAGACAGGGTGTCTCTATGTAGGCCATGCTGTCCTGGAACTGTCTTTGTAGACCAGGCTAACCTTGAACTCCCAGAGGTCCACTTGGAGTGCAGGGATTAAAGGCGTGTGCCACCACAGCTCAGCTGAGGACTTTCTTCAGTAGAGAAGGCTGCAGAGCTTTATCAATGCTGGTACAACAATGTGTGTTTTTCATGCATGTGTGTTCATGTGTATGTGCTTGCATGGGTAGGGGTACAGATATGCATGCTTGTGCTTGCAGAGGTTAGTAGCCAGCCTTGGGAGATGCTCCTCAAGAAGATGCTCCTCAGTTTTTGTTTGGGACAAGGTCTCCCAGTGACCTGTAAACTTCATATGTAGGCTAAACTAGCAGGCCAGTGAGTTCCAGGAATGAGTTTCCTCTGCCTTCCCGGAGCTGGGGATTGCAAAACATGTGTCATTACACCCATCTTTTAAAGTGGGCTCTAAAGATCAAACTCAGGTTCTCATGCATGAGCACATTACCCATGGAGCCATCTCTCCTTCCCTGGGAGCCTGAAAAAATATATATATATAATTTTGATGTCTGACACATATTGAATTGATGTTTAAAATAATTTATGAATATTTTGAGAATTGAAGAGCTTCGAAAAATACCTCTCCTCTTAATTTCTTAATTGCTCACAGTTGCGAATGTCATTAGGATAATATATAGGGATTGTCCTTGATTTACAGTGATTGGATCAGCCTGATCATTTATTAGTTCATTAATAAGACTGTTAAGAAAAAATGGGAACAATGAAATGTAAGGATGTCTGTATGTATTTGGTCTAAACTATTTATCTCTGCTTCTAAAATCATGTCATTCTTACCAGATTTCCTCCACCAACCCCAAAATAGATAATTTATCTCTGATGCTATTTATTGACCTAGTAAGATTGCTTCTGGGCCCGATTTTCTAGCAAATGAATTTAAAGGTAATGACACTTCAGGATTCCTTGTCAGTTGGATGCTTTAGATGTCTTTTCTTTTCGCTTCTTCTCCCGACTTCTCCCAGCTGTTAGCACCATCTCAGGATATTGTCAGCTCCCACAGCTTCCTGGAGAAGTTTGGGATGGGGGTAGGAGAGTGGGGGGAGGGGTGAATAGCTATGCTTCATCTGAGCCAGTGGCCATATGGCCCTGTACCCATGCCTATGTACTTTTTCCTCACAAGTAGTTATGTTGTTAATGCTGTTTTTTGATAGTCAGGTTTTAAAAAAGGATGTGTGTGTGTGTGCATGTGTGTGCGTGTGTGCTCAGACTGAGACTGAAGAGAGGAGAGCAGGATTGGTTGCTATGAGCTTTGCAACATGCACACGAGCGTGCACACACACACACACACACACACACACACACACACAAATACATGGACAAAGGGATAAATTGAAAAAGAAAGCAGTCACCCCTTGCTTGGTTCAGCTGTCCCGGTCAACCCCACAGATGAGGAAGTGCTGCTTTGTCCCAAGCTAAAGCCTTGTTTTCTTGCTCATTGTCTTCCAGGGTAAAAACTGGGGTGTGTGTGTGTGGGGGGGGGGAATTCACCTGTCTGATGCAAAGTTAAACTGCTGGCTTTAATGTGACTGCATGGGAACTCGGGTTTATTAATGAATACAACATACCCTCTTTGATTTGAAAGCTTTCACCCTGCTGAAAAGACTCAAAAGGCATCGCTTCCTGCACCAGCGGCATTCCTTTATCCGTCTCAGTGGTTCACCCCTACCCAGCTGCTAGATCTCATTAACAAGCATTTGACCACTGCAGCCGGCCTGGGAGTGTTGACACTTGAAAGGCTCAGGCAGGCGTGGGCAGGCCATCAGCTATGGCAACAGGAAACTGCCCCGGAGACAAC
>LOEQ01002316.1:55528-77302 GCA_001685075.1 Bramus lutescens | reverse complement strand
GCCGCCTGTGCCCACGTCGGTCTGAGGTAGCCGTGCGTGCCTGTGGATCTGAATCGCCAAGTCTATTTACTCAAGCATGAGCTGGAAGTATTGCCATCGACGTGTATCAGACTCTGGCCTTTTGGACGACTCAGGATGAATTCTTGCTTTGACTTACAATGTTCTTAGGCATAGTCCCATGTTTCAAAAATCCTCTTGTTCTCCAAACAATGTAAGCTCTTGTTTATGCACGGAAGAATGCTCACTAGAGGCTTCAGGCTTGATGCACACATCCACTCTCATGGACATCACGTAAACAAGGAAAAACCTATATGCCTGGATTCTCATCATTTTTCATGCTACCACATTATTTTTCAAAAACAAGGAAACCCGTGAAATTGTCTTATAAATGTGTGAGATTAATAGCTTTTCGTTTAGGCTTCAAGTTGTCATGGTTTAAGTAGAATGTGTAAGAATAGAAATTTTGTTCCAGTCACATAAACATAGTTTAAACAATTCAGCATGAGTCTGTATACATTAATATTGGTTAGAGTGATTTTAAATACAAATTCAAATAACATCGATTTCTTCCTGAGTTGTGGACTTTTCAGTTCTATATTTCTGAATCTACTTCTAAATGTGCTTGTAGCCTCATCAGAGGATCTCACATTATGGACTATCTCCTCTAATACTTGGGGTATGAATTTTCCAAATCTTACGTGTCCATTTTCAAAGTGTTCTAGTGGCCAGGCCACCCCAGTGGCCAGTTCCCATCCCAGAGGAACTGTGTCATGTTCGTGTTCAAAAATGTTAAGTTTCCATCCTTAAGAAAAAAAAAAAGACCCCTTGAAAGCCATGATTAAAAGAAAAAAAAGTAACTTTCCAGCATGGGAAGAAAGAATACTAATTAAAAAAAGAAAAAAAAAAACAACGACATGAATTCAGTGAGTTCCAAGTGACATTCAGTAGCTGTGTGCAGGGTGGTGAATTATTTTCCTGTCACCTTCAATAGACAATTGGTGATTATTACAATGTAGTATGTCATTACCTTAATTCTTTTCAATAGTTCAGAGCATTTGCTTCTCAGTTATTAAAGAAAAACCTTTCCTAAATTATCTGCGTTGCTACCTTGTCTATGGTTCTGTCTAAAATGGTTAATTAGTTAGAAAGCATTTGCTATGTTTAAAATTCCTCTGTCTTCACTTACTGGGGAGGGTCAGGAAAGTGCTGTAGGGTGCAGTGAGCTTTCCTGCCCGCTTTTGCCCTCTCTGGCATCTATGGGCCAGGGGAAGAGAAGGCTGCACCAGCCAGCACTGGAAGCCGATGTTCCTGACAATCCGGCAATAAGAGAAACATGGTCCTGAGGGCCATTCAGTTCTTTCCACTTGACTTTAGCTTTCCCATCCTAGTGGAACAGGGTCAATTTCATGTCCAATAGGTAGAAAGATAACCAGACTCTGGAAACAGATGACAGGAGGCGCTAGTTCCAGGTCTACAACATCGTGGGCAAGACACAGCTAGAGCAAGTGATCTGTCCCTGTACCTTCGACTCCTTATCTGTTAATAGGGATAAGGGAGGAAGTACTAACGCCCCGTGCTGGTCAGCTTAGAAGGACATGCCTATACACAGACACCGTCTGCAGAGATTGTGGAACCTTTAAGCGGTAGAATCTTGCTGGGGGAAGTGTGTCACTGAGGCAAACTTTGAGGGTTTGTAGCCTTGCCCTGTGTAGTAATAAGGGGAGCGGGCCCTGCTTTTCGTCCAGCCCAGCTCCCGTACGNAAGGGCCAAGGCAGTTTCTTTATTAACCAATGAAAGTAACACATACACAGATGACCCTCCTACATCAGCCCTGCTTCCTACTCACTTTTCCTGCTTCCTGTGTGCGGTTGAGATGTGATGAGCCAGCTTCCTGCTCTGGCCATCTGCTAGCATGCCTACCCTGCTGTTAGGGAGGCTCCCTGGAGAGCCATATGCAAATAAACTTCCTGCTATAAGTTGCTCATGGTGTCACAACAACAGAAAGTGACTGATATATGCTTGATGAATCCTGGTGTTCTTTTCTGTTAGAGCTTTTCCTTTCATTCATTTTATAGGGCAGCTTGAAATTTGCTGTTTGTGGGAGGTATGTGTAAAACACAGCTTAAATCTCTTGTTCTGTCACTTATTGTGTCTCTGATTTTATTAAATGGTTTCCTTGTATTTTCTCAAAGTTGTTGACTTTCCAATTATTTTGAGTTACTTGGGAAATTCATATTACTATATTTTGGGGGTCTGCCTTATTAGTGGCATTGTATCTCCTTGTTTTTTCACATTTCTAACTGTCTGAAGTTGATGTCTGCACATTTGAAGAAGCAAGACTTATCCTAGTCCTTACTGTCTGAATTATTTCTCAGACAGGTTTCTTTGCCAGTCTGTCCATTCAGATTTTATGGGCAGGCCATCTTTCATGATCTGGAGTGAAATTACTGATGGAGTCCCCATACAGGCTTGCATGATGATTGTTTAGCAAGTTAGAGACCTTATATGTGGGACTAGTGGTTTGGGCATCAAGACTGAATCTACCAGAATAGACCTATTGATTAGATCTGTAATGGTAAGTCTCTGGAGACAATATCTGAGGAAACTTTGTCACATTGATTTCTCAAAACCTACACCAGGATCAGGTGGGCTAAGTATGCGAGTAGTGGTCAGGTATCGGGGCAGACTGTATCTATTAGAGCTGGGCTTAAAACTAACTAAATTCATGGAGGCTGGCCTGGATTCTGGATCTTCAAGTCCTTGCCTGAAACTTGTGTCCAGAGGAGAGTTTGAGATCTACTGGGGTGAACATGGACCTGGGTGAGCATAGGCCATGGCCTAGTCTTGGTCTGGGCAGGCCTATCATCTATGCCCATAGAGAAAAGAAGAAAGAAGAGAGAAGAGGGAAGGGAAGAAGAAATTAAAAGTACTAAGCAGATATCCAGAACCTCAGCCTCAAACTCTGAGCTAGGCTTTGCAGAATAAATTTCTAGGACATGACCAGACCCAATCCAGTTTCTTAGGCTTTCTATTACTATGAAGAGACACCATGATTATGGCAGCTCTTACAAAGGAAAACATCTACTTGGGGTGGCTTACAGTTTCACAGGTTTAGTCAGTCATCATCATGTTGGGACATGGCGGTATGAAGGCAGACATGGTGCTGGAGAAGGATCTGAGAGTTCTATATATTGACCCTCAGGCAACAGGAAGTGAACTCTGTCATTGGGCGTAGCTTGAGCATAGGAAACCTCAAAGCCCACTTCAACAGTGACACACTTCCTCCAACAAGACCATACAAATTTCAACAAAGGCACATCTCCTAATAGTGCCACACCCCATGAACTTACAGTGGCCAATTACGTTCAAGCTACCACACCTTCTCTGCATCAGAGTAGCTTTATCAAAGCCAGTCACACTATCTGGTATGGAGGTAGGCTTATGTATACCAAACTAGTTCTTAAACCTGAAAATAGAGCTGAGGTCAGTGGTAAAATATTGGCTTTGATGAAGGGTTGGATTTTATTTCCAAACTTTCAAACAAGCAAAATTTCTGGTGACAAGATGGAAACTCTTATGTGTACATGCGAATCTGGAGGCCATTTGCAATGCCAGCTGTAGTACTATGGGGGCCAGTCTGCACTTGGGGAAGCTTTGACACATTTGGTCAGTAAAGCTGGTCTGGTCCATACATCTTTTGGATGTGTTGACTGGGTCTAACTGATTGGGGATGACCTTACTGAGATGATGCGTTTCTTCTAATTCTTCCATTCTCCATCATATTCTCTTGGCCTTGAGTTCATGGTTGTAGTAGATTTTCAAGAGAACTGAAGGAGTATCCATGACCTTTTAAATCCTAAACTGAGAACCAGAACAATGCTGTATTTGCCATAGGCTAAAAGAAATTCAAAGAGCGGGGAACCAGACTGTGTGTCTCAGTAGATGCTGATATTCCAGACTGAAGAAATGGCTGAGATGAGGGCAAAAATATAAGAAATTCAGTCCATTCTCACAATACATCATGTCTTTGGGAAGGTACTTATTTTTTATTTTTATTTTTTAAAAAGAACAGAGTGTATTGAATATAATATAATAGACTGGTGTGGGAGGTCCTTCTGCCTGCTTTTATTGGTTAATGAATAAAGGAGTGGCTTGGCCTATAGCATGGGAGGAGAAGGGCAGAGTCAGGGAGATGCTATTTTACCACCCCCAAAGATAGACGTGCTGAGACTTTGCTGGTAGGCTACGACCTCATGGTGATATACAGATTAATAGAAATGGGTTAAATTAAGATGTAAGGGTTAGCCAATAAGAAGCTAGAGCTAATGAGCCAAGCAGTGATTTAAATAATATGGTTTCTGTGTGATTATTTTGGGTCTAAGCTAACTGGGCAGCCGGGAAGAACAAGCGTCCTCCAACAGTAGACAAAATGAGCAATCATTATAAGTGTTTCAGAAGTTGAAAAATTTCAAAACCTGAATTTTCCTCTCAGTTTTAGAAGGTGGACAAATGAGTCAGCCAATGATCAGATGACAAAAGAGACTCTTGTTAGCTACCCTTTGTTCAATAGCTGCTACCTGCACCTTGTATTTTCTGCTTATTAGAAACCATCTCTCAAGGAAAAGGAAGAAGATCAGAATAATATAATATTTTCTATTAGTACAGGATATCTACTCGGAAAGTGAGTTCCTGTGAAGTCTAGAACTCAAAGTTGTTAAGTATTGACAAAAAACCAAAAACCAAAAAAACCTATGGAATGATAAAATGATGGAGTATCAAGGTTTTTTTTTTTTTTAGATCAACAAGTTAAGACCCAAAGGCCAGGAAAGGGAATTTAAGTTAATTTAGTATTTGGGGGGAATCACTGCTAATTTCTGAGCAGATGTGAATAAATGTTTTGCAATGGTCTCTGAGGAATACCAGAACTGAAGTTGCTTCTGGTGGAGAGGAAAGCAGAATATAGGGCTGGAACATCCGGACCCAGCAGAACTCATGAGACATAACAGATGATTGGCAATATAACTTCAAGATCTTAAGCCTTGTGGGGTGTCTTTAGTAAAAGTTATATTGGAGGCTGGAGACACAGCTCAGTGGTCAAGCATTTGGCTAGTATGCATGAGATTCCAGACTCAACACCCTGTGCACAGGCACATGCATGCATGCATGCAAACACACACTTATACATGCTTGCACACACACAGACAGAAAAAAAGTTACAATGCTGTTGTAAATGAGAAGGTAACTGGAGTCATCACTGTTGAGTCTGTGGTTCTAGAAGGACTCTCAAATCAAATAGATAAGAGAACTGAGATTCTTAGTGCTTTGAGGGAAGGGCATGGATAGAATAGGATTGGGAAATATTCATGCTGGGTTGTTTGGTTTGGTTTGGTTGAGATAGGAGCTTGTTATCAAGCTAAGACTTGAACTCAGTCTCCTCATTACAGCCTCTGGGACATTTAGAATAAAGGTATGCATGCCTAGGGATATGATGCTTGTTGACACAAAAATAGAAATTATGAAAAGAGGAAGGGAGAATGATAAGAGCCAGAAAAAAATACTATATAATTTACCATCTCAAAATGGGGAAGTTTTGAGAATGCAAGTCATTGATATTAAAATTATGTCAAGGACAATATGCTGCATTAAAATTCTCCCAAATCAGGTACTGGAGAGATGGCTTAGCATTTAAGGGCACAGACTGCTCTTTTAGAAGAATCAGATTCAATTCCCAGCCCCCACATGGCAGCTTATAACTCTCTCCAGGTCCAGGGCTTCAGGCAAAACATCAATGAACATAAAATAAAAGCAAATTATATATACAATATGATTATATATCTATAATCATATATATGAATTATATATATCATATATATTTGACTGTCCCACATCATCTGGGCGGAGTTGACACCTCAGAGAGGGGAAGTGCACTGTGGGGATTCTCTGGAGTTAGTTTTTGACAAGACAGAAAATCTGTAAGGAATAGGAGGAAAGATACTAAGATAGGGCTATGTTCGCTACAGAGCTCAGTCTGCAGTATCCTTGGTAACCATACAGGATTTATTGGACAAAACTAGCATGCCAGGTACAGGAATTCTATTGGCTTCAGTGAAGGCAGATCCCACTAGAACAGCTCTACATTTCAAAGCTTCTACCCAGAAGAATATCTGTTTTGAGACACTAACCATGAATCTTGTTCAACACACTACGTTTTTCTCACATTGGACAGCACTTTCCCTGGAGACCTCACTAAGGCCTCGTCCCTGGGCAGTTATATAGCTGAGTGAAAAGTAGATGAACATGGCTGCCTTTGTTTCAGCCGTGGGATTTACAGGAGTCTGTAGCATGGATTCCCATCATTTCTGCACCTGGGAAACATGGTTAAAGTTTCTACCACAGCAGGTTCTGTGATTTTGGATAAAGCTGGATTCTACCCTGGGTTATATGCCTTTAATAAATCATGTGCTAAGAGAATGGGAAAAATAAAGCAAAACAAAAATGAAATGTTGTGTGAAATATTTTAGGAGGTTTATTTGGTGCAGTTTGAACTGGGAAGGAAAAGCTACTTTCTCCATTAAATGTAAGTTGTCTTGAAAATGCTACTTCTTACATTGTTGTGTCTTTCCAAAGCAAAACTCCAAAACAGAGGAACAAACAAACCAACCAAAGACTTAAGAATGCAGTGGTATCCAGATCCTCAAGCAGTGGTGATTTCTTTTGGGTGTGGCTTTTATGAAGCTGCTTCTGAGGCCTCAGTCTCATGATGCTGGTGCAGCACTCATTGGCCAGGTCAATCACCTTGCTCCTAAATAGTTCTGAAAAGCTTTTGGGTGTTTTCTTCAAGGGCCCTGGGCAACTCTAAGTCTTGCCACTTCATTTATCTGAGTGAATGAATTATCATTTTGTGTTTTCTCTAGTCCTTTGTCATCATAACATGAGTCCCACTCGCCGAATTCTTCTTCCTAACTAGTATGGATCTCCTGGAGCAAATCTATAGAACGGAGGCTAAAGCCAAGGACAGTGGACAATGGAAAGCTTGCCCGCTGTGCTCATATGCACAGACCTCTACAATATTTGCAGAGGGTGGCTGGTTTGGGAGGTGAGCATGTGGTTAATGTTCTAAGTAAAACATAGCAAAAATTATTTTTTCAAAGAAATATTCTCCAAGGCATCTAATAGCAAGAGAAATCCAAAGAAACTCTCAGCCTTTATGGGAGTAGCTTACTGTTACCTCGCTTGGTGGAGCCCCAGACCCACTGGTGTGTTGAATGGGGTAGACACTGAAGCAATAGTGACCATAGGCCCCCACCTTTGCTGCAAGGGAACTAGGTGGAATCCTGTAGTTGGTTTTCTTCTTTTTTGACTCTGTGGGGACCGCCACCCAGCTTCCAAATAAATACACGGAGACTTATTCTTACTTTATGAATGACCGTCCTTAGTTTGGCTTGTTTCTAGCCAGCTTTTCTACCTGAATTATCCCATTTCTCATTATGTTTTGCTGTTGAGCTTTTAACCTTGCTTTATTCTACATATCTTTCTTTCCTTTTTACTCCATGGTGGTTGGATGACTGGGTGGCTGGCCCCTGGCATCCTCATCTCCTTCTTTTTCTGCTTTTCTTACTCCTTGTTCTTCTTTGAGTCTAGATTTCCCCTTCTATTTATTTGCTTTGCCTGGCAGCCCTGACTATCCCTCTCCTACTTAGCTATTGAGCATTCAGCTCTTTATTAGACCAATCCGGTGTTTTAAACAGGCAAAGTAACATTGCTGTACAGAGTTAAACAAAGGCAGCATAAAAGAGTGCAACACATCTTTGTGTCATTAAACAAATATTTGACAGCATGAAAGAATCTAACCCATCTTCAACTAATATTCCACAACAGAATCCAGTTCAGGTTTGGAACCTGGTCATTGTCATCTCAACTCCATCTCCATCCCCCAGACATTCAATTCATGTGACAGAATTCCAGAGCACTTCATATACCAGTTGTCTGACACCTGGACTGACATACAAGTCAGTTAAATGGTATATGCTTTATGCTGCTTACAGAAAATTCCAGAAGCTCAATTGCTTGTAGCTATAGGGCACATTATTGGATGCATAGGTCATTCAGAAATGTTCCCAGGGTCACATATCTTGCTTCAACATTTGCAATTGTGTAGGTGACATATGGGTTTCAGCAAGAGTATTTATGGAAAAAGAGAATGTCAATTGTTCACCGTGCAAATATTGACCTGGATCTTCCTTCCTTAGCAAGAGGATTATGGTAAGTGGGACCAGTAACCCTGTTGTGTGGATTCCTTGAGTTGCTCAGTCCTATCCTGCATCCTTCAGGATACTAGGTAATAACAGACCATCCGAATAACAGTAATCAGAAGCTAAATTACTACTATTGCTACCGCTATGAAATGAGCCACCTCATGACATTTATGTCTATCACCCAACTTTTAAGATGTTAAGTTAAAGACAAAAGAAATAAGAACTAAGAGGCATACATATATAACTATGTATGTGTAAAAATATATATAATATATATCAAGATACTATATATTTTTAAAATATATGATATATAGCACATTGTTATAAATAAGATACATTATAACATATAAACACATAAATGGTTAAATTTATATCTAATATATCTTTATGTCCCATCATATATAAAATATATTTTGTATTTATAATATATAAGCATGTGTACATATGCATATATAATGTATTCACACATATACTATATTATGAATATAATATAGGTTGAATAGATATCTAATGCATATTAAAATATAAATGACTATCAATTATGGATTTCTTATGTATGACTCAGAAGTACTGATGTATCTGGCACATCCTTTATTTTTGTGAGATGTAGGAAAATATATTATGGGCAAATAAACTTGGTAGGGCATGACTTATGGTGATATTTTGTTTGTGTTCTGACAAATAAAGCTTGCCTGAGGATCAGAGTTTGGAGCTAGCTGCTAGTTAATCATAGAGGCCAGGCAGTGGTGGCACACACCTTTAATCCAAGCACTTGGGAGGATAGATAGATAGAACAGGAGGTCAAGGCCTCCGTGGGCTACACAAGATTCAATCAGTCTAAAAGAGAAACAGAGCCAGGCAGCGGAAGCTCACGCCTTTAATCACAGCAGTAGGGAGGTGGAGACAGGATCTCAATGCATTCAGTCTGAGAATTTATGGGGACAGGATCTTGCCCCATGCGGTTTGAGGATTTGATTCCACAGAGGTAAGAATTCTCTCTAGTGGCTGGCTCCTTTACTTCTCTGATCTTCAGCATTTACCCCTATATCTAACCCTGGGTTTTTACTATTAAGAACAATTAGAATTCTCACCACAATTACTGACATAAAAACACTAAAAACAGGACCAGTAATACGGCTCAGTGGGTAAAAGTGCTTACTGGCAAGTCTAACGACCCGAGTTCAATTCCTGGAACCCACATGATAGAAGGAGAGAACCCACTCCTGTAAATTGTCCTTTGACTTTGGCATGCACACTGTGGTGTGCATACTCTCTTCCCCAACCCACAAAATAAAGAAGTGAAAAAACAGAAAAGACCCTGGCCAGGTGCCATGCATTCATATTTTACTCTTGCCATCCCTTCTTAAATATTCCAATAAACTTCAGATGAATAAGCTCATCATCAGCCAATGACAGGTATTTGACTTGATTGTTGGAGCCAAACCGGGAAGGACCATAAAGAGGATCCACTAAGTTTGGTTTTGGTTTAGTTGCATCTGGATTGATACCATCTAGGAGCCGGTTAGCAAACAGACAATACACACATGGCTTTGTTTATCGCAGTCTGCGGGAAGGAATGCAAGCCATGGAGCCATCTCCGCAGGCCGGAGTGTAGCCACGGGATCATCTCCATCAGGTGGAAGCTGCATTAGACAAATGCAGAACTGTTCTAACCTGTGGGCAAATTGATTTCTAACTGTGTCTGCGTATGCACGTGTGTTTCTGTGCGTGCGTGTGTGCATGTATGTGTGTGTGTGTGTATGTTTGGGATGCCATTTCGTTAGGCAATGTGCTTTCTCCTGGGGAGTGATGTTTTTACAAGTAGGGGGAAATTCAGTGTTCGAAATATATGTATTTTTTTCCCTGAAATAGGCATCATCATTTTCTAATCTCCTGTGCCAGTTTGGAGAGTTGGATCACACTTCTCCTAGTGATTTATACCGTCGCTGCTTCCTGCCATGTGTGGGTAATGCCTGGTCTGTTCCGGTTGTACCACTCTGATGGTATCACACTTACACTCTCCAGTCTGAAATAAACATTCCCAAAGCTCTCAAACAGATAGTGCTCAGAGCTTTCCCCTGGGTCCTCTTTGAATTAAATCAATTAGGGGCAGGCCATATGTTCACCATATGTATGTCAACTTGCCAGGGATTCATAAAAGAAAGAGAGAAAGACTTTTTTTTTTTAAATCACAAATCCCTTGAAAACATACAAACTGAAAAAGAACTAATCAGTCAGCTAGTTAAATCTCTATTTACATATGTCAAGGGTTGATTAAAATTAGACAAGATAATATGCCCCCCGATTACCATTATATATTGTACTTCCATATTTTTAACTCTCATATGTAATTAATTTCTTCGGCAGTATAGGAAATCAATCACTCTTTATCACATTTTTTTCACCTGTTTACTCACCTGGAAAAAGTAAAATGATTGCCAGGCCAGCGGTAGTGAATCTTAGCCAAGTTCATCGGAGTTCAGCAATCTGCAGAATACGTGCGATGCTCTGTGAGGGTCCCAGCTGTTCTTCATTTACTGTAGGATCGGAAAGCCTACAGATGAACGCTGATGGCAGAACGGCAGAGCGAGGACCTTCAGGAGAGATCTCCCGTTCTGATTTTCTCCTCCTAAGGCTGCTGGAATTCAACTTTGATCTTTGTGGCACCTTTCACACCAGAAATTCTATGCACTTTAAAAATATGGAAACTTTAAGGAAAGGAGAAGTTGGGAGAAGCAGATCTTTGGACTCCCAGACGTTTCGAGACACCGTGGACACTGCTAGCTGCCACACCACTCTCCTTGCTGTTGGTCAGATCCGCCCAACCACTTTTCAGGGTTTGGATGTCCTTGGTTTTGTCCACAGGTCTGAATTTGCTCTCACATTTCCCTTTTCTCTGCTTTTGTTCAAGCTGTTCCCATTAGACTGGTCATTTTCCTACCAATCTCTGCCTTGCAAAATCTTCTCTTCTTAGTGGGATTGTAGAGATTTGGTACCTAATCTGGCTTCTGAACAGTGTGTGTGTGTGTGTGTGTGTGTGTGTGTGTGTGTAAACACACACAGATATGTAAAACACCTTTTTAAATTATGTATATTCATGACACTATCATGTATAAAAACCATTTTACGTTGACATTTAAATACCTTGTCCTCTGTGCTGTTCACTTGTCCTTTCTTTACCTCCCAACCCAATTATTCCCCTTGTTCTCCTAGACTCTTTCTCTTCCACTTCAGATCATACATACATACATTATTCTATGTGTCCATATAAATGTTAAGAACCATAAATGAGAAGGAACATGATATTTGTCTTTCTGAGAATGGCAAAATTTGTTTAATAAGATTATATATAGCTATGACTTTTTAATGAAAACAACATAATTTCATATTTTATGTCTAAAAAATCCATTGTACATATATACTGTATTTTTAGCCATTCCTCTGTTGTTGGACACCTAAATTGGTTCCATAACTTAGTTATTACGAATAGTGTTGAATTCAACATGTATGTGCAAATATCTCTATGATAAGTTGGCTTAGAACCTTTTGGATAAACAATCAGGAGCGGTATAAGCATGTCATCCTTACTGGCTATTAAACTAAAACTTTATTCAGATTCTATCCCATTCATTCCTTATGAAAACAAATAATAGGTTGGAGAAATGGCTTAATGGTTAAGAGTACTGGCTGCTCTTGCAGAGGACCCAGGTTTAGTTATCAGCACCCATACAGCAGCACACAACTAATCTGTAACTCCAGTTCCAGGTAACTCATCCATCCTTCAATGAACACTGCATGTACAAGATGCACAGACATACATGGATGTGGACGAAAGGACGGCTCTCTGCTGTTGGTGGGAGTGTGAACTAGTCCAGCCACTGTGGAGTGGTGCAGGCAATAAGAACGCTGCTAGTCTTTCAGAGGACCCAGGCTCAGTTACCAGGCTGTGCACCACTAACTGCAACTCCACTTTCATGGAATCCAACACTTGTTTCTAGGCTCCTAGGGTAGCAAACATATATGTGGTATGGATGCATATATGCAGGCACTCACACAAATACAGAAAATAGTAATAATAACTGAAAAAAGAAACTTGAAAAAGATTTGTGTTCCTTTGTTCCTTTTTCTTTCGTTCATTTTTTTCCTTTCTTTTTTCTTTTTCTTTTTTTAAGACAGGATTTCTCTGTGTAACAGCCCTAACTGTCCTGGAACTCACTCTGTAAACCAGGCTGGGCTTGAACTCCCAGAGATCTGCCTGCCTCTGCTTCCCGAGTGCTGGGATTAAAATTGTGCTCCATCACTACCTGGCCAGATTTGTATTTATTCTTGAGTGCAGGCTTTCGGGGATGTATATAAGCCCACTTTGGAAAGTTGAAGTACTAAGAACTCAGGGTAGAGAGTCTAGATGGACTTGGCCTAGAGAACTTTTGACCTTTGCTGAGGTAAATTTAGAGCATCCTATTTTCCCCTCCCTCTTCAGCAAACTTTTCCCTTTGTCTACTTCCCCCAAACAGTCCAAGTTAGCCACACCTCTGGCACCATCCTCAAACTTGTCGGCTTTGCAGATGTTAAAACAGCACATGTGCCTTCTCACCTCTTGGCCCTACCTACGAGCAGCCGCCACAACACAATCCTTTTTTCAAAATTTATTTTAAATGATTGTTTTATTTTATGTGTAGGAATGTTTTATCTGCATGTATGTCAATGCACCATGTGTGTTCCTGGTGTCTCGGAGACCAAAAGAATGCATTGGATCCTCTGTAACTGGAGTTGTGGATGGTTGTGAGTTCTGTGTAGGTGCTAGGAATTGAACCTGGGTCCTCTGGAAGAGCAGCCAGTGCCCTTAACCACTGAGTCATCTTTCCAGGCCCACAATGGATCAGGAACTTTTTTAGGAAAAAAATAAAAATAAACACATATTTTCTTTAGTTATCAAAACATTTTGAATTGAAGTAAATGCAATCAGTCCCATTTTAAAGAAAACGGACATGGAGAAGTTAAGTGAATAGTTCAAATTGCCCTTCTACTCAATGGCAAATGAGGATTCAGATTCAATCAGTTTGGCTTAGTATATGCTTTTAACTGTGATATATCATCCTTTGCTGATGTAGGAGTCCATTCTGTGTGCTATGGATATGTTTTACTACCATAAAGAAGGGCAGAATAAAGACAGGTGGGAAATCAGAACTTTGCTTTTAACTCTGGATCTTATATTAATTACAACACTGTTTGGCCAGTGGCTCAAGTGTATTCGTAGCTAGCTCTTACATCTTAAATCAACCCATTTCTATTAATCTATGTATCACCACGAGGCTGTGGCCTACGGGTAAGGTTCTGGCGTCTTTCTCCTTCAGCAGCTACATAGTATCTCATTGACTCCGCCTACTTTCTCTCTATAGTTCTTCCAGTCTTGATATATTCTGCCCTGCCATAGGCCAAAGCAGCTTCTTTATTAACTAATGGTAATAAAACATATTCATAGAATACAGAGAGGAATCCCACATGAAAGCCTCATTTCTCAACTTTGTCTGTTTGCATATATAGAGAGATTAATATAGTTTCTGTGTGATTATTCAGGTCTGGGAGGCTGGGAAATGAACGAGAAGTCTCTGCCTACATTTTGCTCTAAGACTTCAATCACTAGGCCACAGTAATTTTGCTTCTAACTCTGGATCCTGGATCCTGGCTGGAGTTTTTCTTAAGAAATAAACTTTCCCCCATCTGTTCTTTCTTTTTCGTTCTGGACTAAACAGAGTCCCTCTTATGATACATTTAGTTTTTGAATGCTAACTTGGATTGTGATATCCCTACCACTTTCAGTCTTGTGAATTATTCTGGTTATTCATAACTTCAGATTTCCAATCCTCTCAGGGTCCTTCAAACTTTTTTGTTGACTAAAAACACCTGATTTGGGAACAGCTCTGTCTTCTAGCAACTTACACGATGAAATCTTCTCAAGTTGAAATCAGTTCTCCAGGTGGAATGCTGTCTTCCTTGTCAATTTTTCTTTTGCAGAAATCCGCAGTTGCTGTCTGCACAGGAAATCTCACTCACTGCTGTCTCCAGTCCTCACAGATCTGAAACCCATCACTTGCATTGTGGGAGAGACAGTTTTAGCTGCTTTGTGAGATGCACAGTTACAGAATACTCTTTGAGAAAAGGTATGTAGTAACTTGTTGTTCCTGTTGACACTGGGGCAAAGTCATGTATAAACAAGTATGTTCCATTTACTTGTGTTTTGACTAAGGTCCTTGAGTTAGAAATAGAAATAACACTACAATAATAATTCACAATTAAATTGTAGAAATGCATATAAAGTGGCAATTCTAGCCAAGGAAATTACGATAGGATTAAAAAAAAAAAACAAGATGCAGCTATGAGAAGGAAAATTCAAGAAATCCTAAGCCATGTAGGAAGAGAGAATCATTTGTTTTAGGGAAAGAACCACTTATATTTGAAGGGGAAAAAAATGAGTGGGTTGGGAGTATCCTATTGCAGCTTATCTCTTGTTATCACAGGAAATAAACAGACAAAATGAAGTTAACCCACGGGACTCGATGCTCTCACGGGCTTCTTGGAATCTTGCAGAAAGGATGGACCATATGGTAGGAAGTACCTTTGTGACAACATGGGCTCTGATGAAATTTCAAGGATTATAAATCCTCTTGTTTCATCTCATAATTTGATGAACATCTGGTACCAGGAAGTATAACATTGCACGATTAAGTGCCTGCATTTCTTTTTTTAAAATAACTTTTTTAGTAACATCCGGGTTTGGCTCCTGGAAATGGAACATGGAACTACTCCAGGGTGATCATTAATCTGCCTCGGTAGGGCAGTCTTCCCACATGGGGGCCATTCATAATGGTCTGCTAGAGTGATCTGTCACACCATATGGGGGGAGATGGAACAAGAGATTGAGCAGCAGAGGAATATGTGAAAGTTGGAGTTCTGATCTTAAAAAAAAATAGAAAGGAAAAGAAGAGAGGAAGGCTCCCATATTGTCTGTTCACATAGTCCAGAAGAGGTCAAGTGGACAATTCTGTGCCCTCTGCAAGGCACATACAGTCATGAAGAGGAAAAAGAGATCTAGTGAAGAGAGCAAATCAATGGTTTTGGAAATGTACTAAGTTAAATATCCTTTCTGTGGTATCCTCAAAGAATCGGTGGAAGACAATGGGGGGAGGGGGTCCTGAGAGCAGAGCTTTGCTAGGTGTGCAGTGCCTGCTCATGTGTCCTAGGTTGTCCAGAGAGGCCCGAGGGGGATAGGAGATCGAGTGTGAACGTGTTCCTACCTGGGTTGGTTGATGGGTGCCATGCCTCTTCCCAGTCTCGTTTTCACCCGTCCATTGCTCCAGTCTACGCTGCAGACATGCCAGATGACTTTACTCTGAGAGGGGAAGAGATGAGTGCCAGGTGAGTTATCAGATGAATGAGTGTATGGATGACTGAATAATTGTTCACATGCCTCGACACTTTCTGTAACCAGTCAGCTTGTTAGCATAAGTTCTAGATCCTTGGTTAGTGTTTCTCTCCTTGAGGCAGGATTGTAAGAGGCAGGAGGGCAGTCGCAGGTGAGGTGGGCAGAGAAGACATATAATAAAAGAGAGAGGAAAGGATGATGGGAGTTGTATAACTTTTTTTAAACCTGAACTTAGCCCAAAGAGTCTGCTTTTACCTGCTGTACCAGTTATTTAATTTACGCTTCGCATTTGCTTAGAACATTTTAAAAGAACCCCAAAAGCACATTTTTAAAGCAGTGCTCAGGCTAGCAGATGTTAAGAAATGCAAACTAGAAATGTTGCCATCACATGTAATGGTCAGTACTGCTTAGTCCTTCAACCCTCTCAAGGTAAGAGGGGCTAATGTCAGCTCAGCTGCAGCAAAGGCAAAAAGGGTTGGCTGCTGAAGGGACAGGCAAGGAAGACAGCCTCCATTTAACATCCCAGGAGAAAGGCAGCATCTCACGGTTCCGGGACAGCAATTGCATTGTGCCAGTGGACAACAGGAAGTGAGCACAAACAGACGCCCCCCCGCCCCTGCCCAATATAAACACACACAGATATAACCTACTTCTGCCCTTGAGTGGCCAGTGCCATTAGGACACAGGTCAAAGGGTTGTAGCGTGACAGAAAATGGAGCCTCATTGAATGAAGGGGGAAATAAAAAATTCTTTTGTTCGCTTCACTCTGGAGTTTATATGGTTCCTGTGATGTCATAATGGAGTCCAGAGTGGGAAAGAAAAGCTCCTGATTTTTCACAGCTGGAGACAGGCCGTCGGAAATTCAGTTAAACACGAAGGAAAAAAACAGTCAAAAGAGAGAACCACACAGAAGTCAGTCTCTCTTCTCTCAAGGGTGGGGACAGCAGGCATCGTTCTGATCACCATCAGAAGCCCCGAGAGACCACAGAAGCTTCCTGCTGCGCGCACAGTGCTGGAAAGATGGATATGGAGCCTCCTCTGGCTTCTTTCCTTGAGTTTCCGAGGTGTCCTCCTCATAGTGGGCTAGAAGAAAAAAAATCGTGATTCTTAAAGCTATACAACCTGGGATTATATACCACCGCAGCGTAGGAAAAAATTCACAGGCACACCTGGGTTTATATATTTAAGCACTTCTATATACCAAAAGGTGTGGAATCATGACATGTATCTGACAGAGTGCTTAACTTTACAGACATGTGTAAGAACCAGGGTTTAATCTGTTCTTTTATTTCTTTTCTTAAAAGTCTGAGCAGTTTTGAAGTCTGGGTAACTTAATTTTTTTTATCAGCATTTTCTTCTGGGTAAAAAAAAAATCTGACCATAAAAAGTTTGCTCCAATCCATTCTATAATTCTGTTGATAAAAATAGCATCAGGGGAAGAGCACTGTATTCACCTTAGAAGAATATGTATGCATGATTTTGTGTGTTTTCTTCAATTCCAAATCTTGAGTCCTGGTTGCCATGTGCTTTCTGACATGTTCGGTCTAAGCTGCACATTGTCCCTTTGTTGTTTCAACACTAGGGAGCTACTGTCTTTCAAACTGAACTTCATGCTCGAGAGAACTAAACAAGTTTGGTTAGCGCATTTTTTTTTAAATATGTTTTTAAAAACCTGCCTTGAAGCAGTCGTGAGTTTTGCATCTCATTTAGGCCCTTGGGAAAGCTCCGCAGGTCTCCAGAAAGGCAGCTCCTGGCTACTTACAGCTGCTGGGCAGCCTGAACACCCTCCTGGGAGATTGATGAGTCCTCTTAACCTTGGTGCGGAGATGGAAACCCAGAAACAAAGTGACTCAGAGGATTAAGAGGAAGTCAATGTCAGCACCAGGATTAGAATTCACACTTGCCTGGTTTCTCAGCCCAGGGACCAGCTCCCCCATGGATCCCAGCTTTGTCTCCCTCTGAGTGAGGAGGGGACAGGGTGTTTCCACACATGGAAAGACTTCTGCTATTCTCAGGGCTCGGCCTTGTAGGAAGGCCCTTCCTTTTAATAAATTGCAGAGCCGGGAAGTAACTTTGAGGTGATTTATTCTAATCTCCCCACTTTATAAGTGAGAAAAAGGCCATAAAAATGCTAGAACCAGTAAGAATGCCTGGCCTGCAGTAACACAATAGGGAAGCAAATTGGTGTGTTGCAAAGCCCTGGATGGGAGGATTTGGAGGCCTGGCTTTGAAGCCTGGCTTTGCCTCTGATTGAACTCCCGTTTCTTTCTGTCCAGTAGAAAGCAACCTTTTGCCTTTGGTGTTTTATGACAATCAAACGTGCAAAAGTACCTAAGCTCTTGGGGGCTGCTTCTTACATCTCTTCCCCATGCGTTTTCATCTTCATGGCAGGTATACACGTACAGTTTTTCTTCCTTAAAAAATAATGACCCTCAAATGGCACCATGTAAATGTTTAATCACAAATCAATAGAATTGCATGGGACTTCGCTCTTGGAATTTTCTTGAATTCAGTGCAAGGAACCGGATTCTAAATGTGGCTCTTGACAGTTTAATGTACTGAGCCCAGAGTTGCGTGGAGGGCAAGAAGACCATGTCAAGGAGTTCTGGGAGGTATTGAGTGCTTATGTAGACAAACGATTGCCAAGCTTCCTGTGCAGACCATGGCTGTCTAGTCCTGGTCTTGTTAGTCCTCCCTAAGCCCTGTCCCTTGCCACTCATCCTGGATGAGCCTCCCCTGTCCTAATTAGACTTGCGCGCTCTTTGTCCTCTCTGGACTCATTCAGCACACTTCGCCTTATTTCCACCCAGAGACAGGCAATTCATCTTAATGAGTCTGAGCACCCAGGGCCAGGTCTTCTTTGACGCTTAATTCTGAAGGAGGGCTTGTAGGCCAAATGCCTTGAGAGGATAGTGACGTACAAGGGCACAGGAGACCTCTGCTAGGGGAGAAAAGTCACTGGCTTTCTGCCTTCTGGAGAGGTGCAAAGTGATTTGTGTTTGAAGACTCTTAAAACAAAAACCCGAACCAGGACAACAACAACAAAATCCTTGACTGTGCTCCAGAAGGAAGGATTTATAGGAGGCAGAACTGGAGGGAAGCATTTTTGTTTAAATAGTCTTCAGAGAGTAATAGGATTGTTATGATAATAATGATTTAGCATCTGCTTAAGTGCTGTGTCCTGGCCCAAGCTCTTTCTTTGCAATGCCTCATTTAGTTCTCAACAGAGCTTCCTGAGGGTGGTTCTATACTATGGCCATCTTGCAGATGGAGGACAGGGATGCTCAGTGTCTCACAGGCTGTTGTTCTTTCGGCTTGTCATTTTTTAATCCCAGGTTCTAGGATCTCCCCACCTCTGATCCAAGAAAGTCTCCATACTCTGCCCTCAAAGTCCGGGCATCTCTAATTCCATGACACGTGTGTTTNAGTAAACTCAACTGGGTTGAAGGCTGAGGTTCACATTCAAAGGTGTTGCCAGATGAACCAGTTCTGAGGGAAAGAGTTGGGAGCACTAGTCTGTAACAGCAATGTCTTTCATTTCAGATGTTGTACAGAAAAGAAAAGGAGGTTCCCCCAGAGGAAAGACCTTTTTCTTCAGCCCTCAGGGAACTTTCTGTGTCCCTTTTCGGATTAAAGGTCCAGTGAAGCCTCCTACAGCAGCTCACTGTCACTGTAGAATTTGGCCCTTAAATTCTGCTCAGTTATGGACGACCTGAAGAGGAACTATTCCTCCACTTCCTGGGTTCAGAACGCCCGCTGGCTCAGATTGTTCTTTGTTGTCTCTCTTGAGTTTTTACAGGTAGGCAGTTCGATGCCATTCACAAAAAGCCTGGGGTTTCTCAAAGGTGTCCGCATGGTGTGTCTCTGGTGACAGCTTGTCTATGTCTCTCTAAAAGCACACAGTGAACCCCTCTAGTGAATTCGCCAAACTTGCCAATAGATCCCAGCGCATTTTATGCCGCAGATGCGCTTAGTGCGCTTTCCAACTTTAGGGTGATTCCCACCGCTGCCGCTCACAGCCTAGCATCCTGGAGCTGACCTTTCCACCGAGAAGTTAAGTTAAAGGCGATGCGGAAATCCTCTCTGGTCCTCTCTCGTTTAGCAATATCCATTATTTCTCACCCCATACAGTAAAAGGGCAGCGCTTTCCTTTGGTCTTCAGCCAGAACTTGCAGGATTTAAGAATGAAAAGAATTTAAAGAATGCTAAAAAAAAACCCCAAAAAACTGTAAGAGTGTCTCTCAGCCACAAATGCCCTTGTAGCTCTCGCCTTTCAGTTTACCTTGGCCTTAGGAAGGAGGCAGAAGGAAGGTAGACCCAGGAGGGCATTGAGGGGTGTTGGTACTGAAGGGTGATACGCGGATGAAATGGGCCTCTCTTTTGTTTCTTGTTATCTCTTCCTGTCTTCAAAAATAACTAAGTAGCATTTGAAATTAGACTCCTCCGCAGTGAGGGCGTGGATGTTTAGCTCTTCTTTATGCAAGACTCCTGAAATACTGTTCACCAAATCAATCTGTATGAGTTAGATTATAATGGTCCGTTTTCAATATGGGATTCCTCAGAGTTCATCTGAATTACTGGCAAGCAGGCGCCACCAGGCTCCTCCCTCCCGTAGCTGGCAGTTGGCACCTGCTTGACTGGGGACTCTGGAGGTTACAGGTGTTCTGCTATGTGACTGATCCCAGGGTCAGAAGGTTGTGTGTGGGGGGGGAGGGTAGGGAATGCCAAGTCCCTAAATTCTTCACTGCATGAGATTTTGCATCCTAGGCCAATGACATGCGGAATTTGGGAGGTACCAACCCTGGCCTGTAGCATCAGAGACAGTTCTCCCTGTTTGAGAGTTATAAAAACCGCTGTCTTTCACCGAATCAGCATACTGGCCATTTTTACCTGTTCTTTGTGCCAGTTACCTTCCTGCTGCAGGCTCGTATATGAAAGATTTCTTTGGTTTGTTATTATCAACACAATAGCTTTGGTCAACAGAAGAAGAAATATGGTTCTCTTGAATGAAAACACTTGGTTTTCCTGCATCTCAGCTGCTTTTGAGATACAGTTTTTCAGGGGTGGAAAACAGAAGGGAAATCACAATGGACGAAGAAGGCGGTCTTATTTATGATTAGTACTTTGCCTTACTAGGGACTTACTAAGCTCAGTTCCTCTTATCCTCAGAAAGTTGTAGGCTCTACCTGAAGCTTATATTGTGCCTCAGTTCCTCAGGAAGTTTGTATTTCAGGAATATTAATACAAAAAATGGAGGAAATTGGTTTCATCACTATCAAGACAGTCAAATGCCTCTCCAAAATAAAAATGGCTAGCGTTCCCTGTAGGACATGAGAGTTGACTGCCCAGATGTTTAAACAGCTGTAGTCATATCTGTTCCCACTGCCACCATTCCTTCTAGCCCTAAACAAGCACTAATTACTTTTCATCTCCATAGATTTGTCTATTCATTCTTCATACAAGTGAAATCATATATGTGATCAAGATCTTTAGTGATTGGTTTACTTTCATTTATTATATTTTTGAGGTATATCCATATTATAAGATATAGGAGTATTTCCTTTTCAAAAACAAATAAGTTTCCACTCTATGGATATATCAAATTTTGTTTATTTATTTTATCTGTTGAGACTTTTGAGTTGTTTTCACCTTTTGGCTTTTATGAATAATCCCACTATTATGGGTTTTTGCAGAGACATGTTTCTAAGTAGATTTCTTAGAGTAGAATTGATGGATAATTTGTTATGGTGGTTAATCTACATTGTCAATTTATTGGAATTTAGAATCAGTATGGGAACGCGCCTTTGGGTGTGGCTATGAAGGTCTTTATAGAAAGATTTGCATGAGTAAGTTTTAAAAATTTTTAAAGATCCTTGACAGAGCAGACCCGAGCCCGGGCGGGTTCTGCTTGCGGTGGGGCGGGCTGGTGGGCAGGTGACACTGAGTCTCCGGAGGTGCAGAGTCCCAGCAGCGAGCGGCGGGCGGATGCGCGCGTGGGTGGGAGACACATGGGCAGACACATTGTATGGAATAGAATTAGATATTTATTACTTAAAGAAGGGGGAAGAAAGGAGAGAGAGAGAGAGAGAGAGAGAG
>LOEQ01002316.1:25150-45080 GCA_001685075.1 Bramus lutescens | reverse complement strand
TCTTCTTCTTCTTCTTCTTCTTCTTCTTCTTCTTCTTCTTCTTCTTTTTTTTAAGATATACTTAGTTACATGAAATAAATGTTGAGGCTCTTTGGGTGAGCAGCCTGATTAAACTTTGGGAATGTGTCATATCTAGCACAGTTCAAGTTCATTCTAAAGTCAGTTTGGAATTGGACACTCTTAGTCATTTCCTCAGTGCCTTAAAGCCAATTGAGATCTAAAACCCAAAATAAAGGCTGAATGTGGTGTCACAAACCTATTATCACAGCCCTAGGTCATGAGTTGAGCCCATCCTGGCAACATAGTGATGCGTTGTCTCAAAAAACAAAGAAATGACAATGGAAAGCTGAGTTTCCTCACACACTGAGTGTTCTCAAACAACAAAGGAAATAAGAAACAAGAACGTTAGCATTATAGGCACAGCTGTACTCAATCGTCTTTAACAAAGCCCGAACACTTATGATGTCATGATGGTCTGCTAGAGGCAGCATTAGGAATGGGTATCCACTGGGGTCATGGGAGGAAAACACTGGGAGCTGAGGCTGGAAAGCTGATGGTTAAAAAATTCCTGTGACCCAGGCTAATTATCCCAGCCCACAAGGATCTCTTTCTCCTTTCTCTTCATCCCTTTTCTTTAGGTCTTATCTCCTCATATTTCCTTCATTCTTTGGTTCCTATTGTTTTCTTTGCTGGTGACTGTGGCCTCTTAGCCTTCTTGACTCCTTGGGGATCTGTGTGCCTGGTCATCAGCTCTGATTCCTTGGCCACTGCTGCCCTATTTGATGTGAACTGTATCTGGGCAGCTACATAAATCTTTTTTTCTTAATGGTGCAAGGAGATATTTGGGTTGAACTGAATTCTACCCTCAAAATAACCTTACATTCTACTGGCCTTGAGAATATCTTTCATAGAACCATATTTTGAGCCAGCTATATCTACTATGGTCTCAAAACAATAAAGAAAGGTCCCCTTTCCCCTTGGGAAGAAGATGTTGCAATGTTTTCTGATGAAAATGAGAGAAGAGAACATTACCCCCTATGGGGCTTGTGTTATTTCAGCTGAGGGTCATAGTGGTCATAGTTTAGAGAGAACTGAGGATTAAGAAAGGTGTACTGGGACTGAAGAGATGGCTCAGTGGTTAAGAGACTGACTCCTCTTGCAGAGGTCCAGAGTTCAATTCCTAGCAACCTCATGGTGGCTCAGAAACAATTGTAATGGAATCTAATATCCTCTTTTGTTCTGCTTATATACAGGAAGACTATATGATTGTATGTATAATCATATAATAAACATATCTAAGGATATGTTGCTTTGGAAAAGAGGTTCTTCTTTTGTTTCCATAGAGGATGAGAACCTGTGGATTCATTCCAGACTAATGTGGTTTGATGGACCAAGACCACCTGAAATGTCATCGTGAACATACCCAAAAATTACTTCACCCAATAAAAGGTAAAAAGCAGTATGGAGAGAACTATTCCCATATTTCCAAATACTGTTTATAAATATCTGTTTATATTTAAAAGGGGATATGCTATAGAGATTTGCATTGGTATGGATCTTGGTTTATTNNTGGTATGGATCTTGGTTTATTGACACAAATTTAAGGTCAATTTTGTTATACTTTGTATGTATATATCTGCTCTTGATTAAGGTACTGAGTTTGTGCAGGTCATTTAAAAGTCATCTATAATAGTCAAGCTTGTAGTCATGTTATATTTTCTAGATGTACAGAGATGTATTTCAGATAGATAGGTATTCTTCAAACCTTTCAAAGACTACAGAATATGGCATTTAAAATGTTTAAAAACTTAGGACTTTTCATAACACTGAGTCATCTGTTCCTGGCAGCACTAATTAATTTAAGAGGATGATGAGCATTGAAGAGTCTATGGAGTTTGTTAGCCATTTGGGCAAAAAACTGCTCTTGCCTGGACTGCTTCATGGTATGCTGGAAAAACTGGACATGGAGTACACTCAGAGAAATGACTGCTGAACTTGCCTAAAGGTGATATGGTCCTTCGGGGTTCCTGTTTTATGAAAGAGTTTGTTAGACATTCTTCAGGATACAGGAAAAAGTGACTGACAAACGGCCAATGTAGGCAGAACTGTCTTTGAAATATCCTGCTTCATAGAAAAGTCTTCTGTATATCGTGGGTCTGTAGGCTGAAGACGGATGCCCCAACAGTACAGAAGAACTTTGGGTGACTGTCCAGGTAGTGAGATATCTCTGTCAACTCTAGAGTTTTGGAAGTTGCTTACAATGAACTTCCTGTTTACTTAGGTAATATTATATCCTTCTGGAGTCTTTGATGGAGTTGAAGAATTGATAGTTATAGTTTTACTTAGTTATGATGAAAGATAAAGTAGATATAAATATTGTAACTGTAACTCTTTCATGATAACTATTTTGTTATATATAATTTTACTATGTTAAAGCTAAACCCTTCCTTTTCATTTCAACAGAAAAGGGGAGGTGATGTGGGATTCCCCTCTGCATGCTGTGAATACCATTGATGAATAAAGAAACTGCCTTGGCCTGTTGATAGGGCAGAATTTAGATAGGTGGGGAAAACTAAACTGAATACTAGGAGAAAGAAAGGCAGAGTCAGGAGAAGCCATGGAGCTGTTGCTGAGACAGACATGCTAAAACTTTGCTGGTAGGCCATGACCTCGTAGTGATGCATAGATTTATGGAGATGAGTAAAATTAATATGTAAGAGTTAGCCAATAAGAAACTAGAGCTTCCTACAACAAATGAGCTGGATTTCTGAGAGTAGCTAACAGACTTAGAGATATCTGGTCCCTGAATCATTGCCACTAGCTGTAAGGACAGGGAATACACATTCTGTATAAGTATGTACAGATGAAACCTCTGTGAATTCTGAGGTGATAGAGCTCTAAGTTTATCTTCATGGAAAAGTGTTTCCTCTAGATAGCTTAGAATCTACATTAAGCTATTCACATTTCTTACTTTGGGAAGTACTACACTGATTAATCAGGAAAGCCAGAAAAATCATGTCCTTCTGCATGTTATCTGACAAAATCTCAATGAGAGCTTATGGATTTAGTTCCTAGAGTTCTTGATGGCTGAGTTGTGATTTCTACACCCTCTGTCTGATCAGACTTTTCATTGCTCCACGTTACAATGTTTTTGTAATAAAAGTAGTAGCAATACCACAGCTTTCAAATTCATACCATTATTATGGTGACTAAAGAATATGGAACCCTTCTAGAAAAATGCTTAGCTCATAATAGACTTGATCCAGATCACATGTTAGCTGTCATTATAATTAGGGGGTGTGTGTGTTAGCCTTGTATACATTCCCTGGAAATTATGAGCTGTATTGTATGTTCCAGTGTGCTCAAGAATGAAGGTGAGCCTCAAGAATGTTAGTTGACTAACTGATCAACCTTTTCACTCTCTGTGCTGTATTCTTGGCCTTATCTGTCAATATTGTTGCTATGAATTACCTGCTATGATGTAAGAGGAGACGTTCGTTCTATAGTCATGACCAAAGCAGATTAGAGGCAAAATAATTTACTTGATTTTCAGAGCTGAAAATTTAAAAGAACTGAAAGTTGAAAAGATTACCAAGGACTCAAAATTCTCTTACTAAATCTACATGTGAATTTGAAACTACAGATTTCAAAAATTGGATATGGAATTTTAGGGTAGAGACTATCTTATTTAGGAATAATTCATATTAATATCTAGAACATGACATTTTTGGGAGTTAATATTAGTTACCTTTCAATTGCTGTGGTAAAACATCATAACCAAAACAACTTATAGAGGAAGAGTTTAGTGGGCCAGAGACCAAGATGGCAGAGCGGAGGTAGGGGGCAGCAGGTGCTGGAGCAACAGCCAAGAACTCACATTTCAAATCACTAAAAGGAAGCAGGGAGAGAGCTAATTTGAAAGGGCTCTTTTGAAAACTCCAAGTCCACCCTCATTGATTTACTTTCTCCATCAAGGCTACACCTCCTAAATGCCCAAGACTTGTGGGATCATCTCATTCAAATCAACAAAGTCACTATAATGAAAAGCTATGCAAATAATATAATCACAGGCCAAAATGATCATGCATGCACTCTGATCTGAGATGACCAGAACCTTGGGGAACATCTTGGTTCTGAGTTAGGTGAATCAGAGGAATGTTGATATACAAGAATTCCATAAGATAAGGTAAGAAAACTGGAGTTGAAAGTTCTTGATTAGAGGTTCAAAGAATCTAGGATAATTGGCTTGGAGGAGAGTAGTATCTATATATCTTAAATATTTGAGGGTATTTTGTTGTTGTTATTGTTGTTGTTTTCTTGGAATTTACTCTGCGGGTCAGGATGGCCTTGAACTCATAGATCCACCTGCCTCTGCCTCCCAAGTGCTAGGATTCAAGGCACGAGCCACCACTTCTCCTGTTTAGGACATATATTTTAAAAACAGGTAAAAGCTGTAATCGGAGACCATGGCATTAATGCGGTACATACAACCATAGAGAGCAGCAGCAGCACACGAGTGTGGAAGTTCAGTGAGGCTGATCTTATCTAAGAGTTAGGAAGTACTGGATATATAAGGTGAGAAATGACCCTTGTACACTAGTGAGGTTCTTGTGAGTTGGGGTACTTATACATAGAGCTAGGAAGACATCATGTCAGAGAGACTGTGTAAGATAGCATTGCGGCTTCTTTCTATGCTAAGATTCCTTGGCTCTAAACCCAGAAATTCGCCCCCACCCCTGCACACACCCTGCTGGATGGATCCCTTGTGGATAAGCAGACAAACTTGAGCTGATCCCTTAGAAGTGAAGGCAGCAATTCAGGCAAACAAACCCGAGTGCTGGAAACACTATCCCCCATGGTAATAACTAAGAATTCAAAACAAAACTAAGCAAAACAAGAGGCCTCACATAAAAAGGGGGAAAAAAAGCTTCCAACAAACAAAATCCCAAGGATCTTGTTTGAGAATTGTATAAAGAAATCCAAGAGGGTGGGGCAGGGTGGGAGGGGGTGAAGATCAGGAGATGAATAGCTTTCAATGAGCCATGAAACAAGGTCCAGAATAAGTAGATGAAATCAGTGTTAAGAGTACAATTAAGAAACACAGTCAAGCTACACAGGATTTAGATACGGAAGGTGAGGAATGCCAGCAGAGCGTCCGAAAGTGGAAAAGGCAGAATTAATCTCCCAGAAGGCAGCCTGCCCATGCTGAGAAGTGCCCAGAGGGATGTGACTGGGAGAGTTTTTATTTGATTCCTTTGGAAGAATGCTTGGAGGTGGGGCTCTCTTTTTTTCCCCTCTCCTTGTATCTGCCAGAAGTAGAGACAATGTGTGATTCTAGCTGGAAGATGTGTATTACTAGATATTCAAAGGGAAGAGAGAACAACAACCAGCTCATAGGAAAGAGTAGTTCAAAAAATCTGTTTGGAGGAATAATTTCCTCCTGTATTCTGTAAGAAAGGGGTGTTTTCAGAGAAGGGTTCCCTAACAAAGGTGAATGAGCAAGGTAGATGCCAAAAGGATTCACCTAAGCAGCAAAGAATTTGGAGACTGGATGAAGAAGCCTGGATTGAAGGATCACTCAGCCAATGCCAGAGCTACAAAGTTCATTAGGAGGAGGGGAAGGGGAAACAAATGGAGTAGATACAATCTACTTACAAGAACGCAAAATTAATAGACAAATAAAGAAAGGCAGGTGTGTAATGCAAGTAGATGCAATTAACTTTGAAACGGCAGGATTGTGGGGGGAAAGGCAAACAGACGGATTCCTTTTGCTTGGAACAGGAAAAGAGGAAGGCAACAGATAGGTCGGTAATTACAGGGTGGGAAGAACATTCCCTTTCAGGATACTAGAGATTGTGAGACGACCTGCGATTTCAAAGATGGCTCTAAAATGAACATTTGAAATAAACCCCTCTAATTCTGGAAGACGGATGAGAACTCGGAAGTGTCAGCACAGATTCCCAGAGAACCTCCCATGGCAGGGTTGGGGTGGAGTGTGTGTGTGTGGGGGGGCGCTGTCCTCTGACGAGGAGAGCCTTGCTTGGCAAAGCTCAGAGTCCAGCGAAGAACGATAAAGATAATAATGTTTATTGAGAGCTTTCTACGTGTCAAACCTTGTGATAAAAGATTAACACATGTAATCTCATTTAATCTTCAGTGCAGCGCTTTCAGATAGGCAAACTGCTAATAATTCCACCCTACAGATGTCGAAGTGGAGACAGATGGCTTATTTATTTGTTTTAGTGCTGCAAGTCAAATCTGGGGCCATTTATGGGCTAGACAAGCACTCTACCACCGAATTACATCCCCAGCCCTACAGAGAGTTTAACAGCATTCTGTTGCCATACCATGGGAGATTAATGCAGCTGGACAATGAATTTGAGACAGGGTCTTCTCGGTGGTGGTCTTTTCATTTATTTATTTTTTTTTAAAGACATGGTCTTACTCTGTAGCTCTGGTTGTTATTGAACTCCCAACCCACCTGCTGCTGCTTCTCAAGACCATGCCTGACTCAACATTTCTTGTGTGTGTGTGTGTGTGTGTGTGTGTGTGTGTGGTTTTAGTATTGAAATTAGGGTCTTGCACCTTTTAGGTAAGTGCTCTATCAATTGACCTCCATCCGCTGTGCCATTTGTCATTCTTTACGATGACCTCTGTTTCTTGTGCTGCCAATTCCCTCATTATCAGTAAATGAGGTCATCTCAGGCCAAGAAGTTTCCCTTGCCTTCATCACCTCTGTGAGAGATGCACCGCACCTAAAATTGCTCTGCTCGACCTCTCTCCTTAGGGTGGATTTGCTACTGAAGAGGAAATTTATTAAGGTAGTGAGCACTACCAACTCCTTGGAATTGAATTCCATTTGGTCAACAGCCACTTCCTGAGTGTTTACCGGCTGCTGGGATCATGCCGTACAGATGGGTACAGAGACGAATTCGATATTGACTTCTAGCCAGGCTCGGCATGTCTGGGATGCTGTCTGTCTACCCGGCACTCTAGTTAAGAATGCCATATCTGCTCTGGCCTCTGGTAGAAGCTTGCGAACTGGCTTTTCTACTCCAAGCTCCTTTCCCACTGAAGTTTTAGTTGTCAGGTGAGACGTGCATCTGGGCGTGAAATCCTTTGAGGGCCTCCCTCTGCTCTTGGGATTAAAACCCGCCGAGTTCTGGCGACCTGGCCTTTACCTGACCATCTAGGTTAACCTCTCCTCTGCCCCCTATTTTCCAATGTCTTCATTGGATCATAGCTCTTCCCAAATGGCTCTTGCCCGCTTCATTCCTGCTTGAGAACATTTTGGTTAGCCTTCCAATGTTGGCGCACCCCTTCACTGAGCTTCCTCCTTCCCAGCCCCACTCAACAACATAGTAAATCGGTTTTTGACCTTGGCTTTTGTTCTTTAGCGTATACTATGTTTTAGTTTATGGGCATTTGCTACACTTTGGTCAGTTACAACATGTGGCCTGCTGAATGACTTCCTTGGGATGGGCATTTTTTGTTTGGTTCATATTTGTATCTTCAAATACAAAAGATGCCTAATAGACATATATTGACTGAAGTAATCTACGTCCTCTTGGCGGCAGGTGTTCATTATTCCTCACTGAGACTTTCGCTTCGTTACCTTTCCGAACCCTTCACTCCATCATTTATAGTAAGACCTGGCTTGGGTGGATGGTTGAACCTCTCTTGCGTACTACTTCATAGACTCCCATGTAGCTGGTATTTAAGTCCTCTGGGTAATCCTTGCATTGACTCAGGCTGTCTGTGTCTAGCATAGAGATGTAACGAGGACCTATGCTTTAAGCTGTTTTATATGTTGCTGAAATGCCGACAGATACCGTGTTTGGATCCAATGACAGTTTCCAAACCAGTATAATCAGGATAACTGGATTATGGGGTACAAGTCCCTGGAATCTACAAATGAGGGACTTCCTATCTCTTTTTCTTCAAAAGCTGCCTGGAGCACCACAGACTTCCAGCGCCAACTCTCAAGCTGCATTTGGAAAGCCCCTTTACTTCCTAAGCCGGCTGCATGACGAACAGTTAGATAAGACATCTCATGGGATGCAGTGTCCGGTGCTCCCCTTCCGAATTAGGTCTCTTGATGACCTTCCCGAGGTCTGTCTGCCTCTGAGGATAAAATGAAAGAAGGAGAAAGGAATGGTGGGGGACTGGGTGGGGAGCCGGTCAAGGCTGACTTGTTGATTTGCTCCTTTAGATTTCTGACTTCCCTTGTGTAATGTTACTGTCTCCTCACCCTGGAGGTCCCTGACAAGGTCTTCTGCGGGTGGGCGGGCCACCCTTATCACCTGCTAATCTTAGGAATGCTTTCCCTCCTGGCAGTGTAGAAAAGCACAGCCATCCTACACCTTTTGTGTCTCTTGGTAAAAATAGTGAGGGGGCCTTTTCTACCCCCAGGATTCTAAAACGTATCAGTGTATTAGCTCTTATTCCACGTCAGCTGAATAAAAGAGAGATGGGAAATGAAGATGATATATTTTTAAGATGACACACCTTTAAAGGCCACACAGAGCTGGCAAATGAACACAAACCTCACATATTCCTGTCTAGTAAGAATCAACGAGTAAATGAAGTAGCTCAGAATGGGGACTCCATCTGCAGTTGGAATGCTGAGGTCATTCTCTAAATAATTCTGTTTTTTTTACAACAGTTTTGTTTACTTTTTAAATAAATGAAGTTACTAGGGTCCTATCCCTGGATAACAGTTGCTTTCTTCCACTGTTACTGTGGAGACCAAGATATAGGGCACTTAGTGTGTCTTCTTGGAGTCGCTTCTCTGAGCTTTGATTTTTGGGAATTATGAAGTTGCTCTTGACAGTTAAACTATTTTTTTTTCTTTGTACAGGGGAATAAAACCAAGCCTTTGGGGCAATAGTGGACTTTTGTTCTCCTGTTGAAAGTTTATGGGATTGGTGGCTGATGAATCACCCTGTTCAGATCCACAGACAAAAGTTCTTCTGATTGGCTGTCACTGGGTCAGGTTCCCACCCTACCTTATCTTATTTACACCCTTGTAGGCTAACAATGAGACTGGGTGTAGAGCCTTGTTAGCTCAGCAGGAGATAGTGTAGCTCAGACCGAGTTGTTGCCCTGTGCCTGTTCATGTCTGTATTTCATTTTACCGATGTTAAATGAGAAAAAAAAAAACATAGAAAAAAAGTTGCAGGGCTCCAAGGGGAGATAGCAAACCAGAGCTAATGCTTTACATAGGTGGTACCAGGGTGATCCCAGGAAGCTCAAATGCACCCTGAAAAACGTGAGAAGATCCTTTACTGGGGTTATTTCAGTGGAAGACGATTTTGTAAACATGGCTTTTCCTTTGTGTGTCTTCAGTGTGATTTGACACATCTAAGAACAGAATTCAGCTAAGACAAAAGCTTAAGAAATGACGAGGAAAAGTCATTACTAATTTCCACATTCGCTCACAGAAAGTGGGTCCTACACAGACATCATATCTGAGAAAACACACGTATCATTTCCCTAGGAGGGCCTGAGATCTAGCAAATGGAGGGGTTTATTTAATGGTACTCAGCCAGTCTGTAGCAGCGTCATGATTAGAACTCTGATCTTTTGGCTCACAGTTGTACCAGCATAGATGTCTGAGACCCGATTCAAATCCTGGATGTAGTATTTCCTAGGCCCTTCAAACTTGGTTATCTAACAGTGGGCAGTAAATCTTCCAACCCCTCCCTGCCTCTGGCTGACAGCAAACATAATGTATGCCAAAGTAGTTTTGCCAGAACGTACACAAGTCCAAGGTTATGCTGCATCTCCTCATTTAATTCACAGTATTTGATACCATCTGTTTGAAGAACAAACACAACTTTGTTCATGAAATAATCACAATAAAACGTGGTTTTGTCATTTCCTATTACCCCTTAGGAGAAACTACAGGCCTTTAAAAGACAGAGAAATAAATACTTGTTGATTTGTGGAAGAACAGAATAAACTTCAACTGTGTGAGTGACAAACAGAGCTGCTTTAAGAAAGTCTTGCTGGCACAGAATACATAACCATCAAGGACAGTTCAAAATTAGGGCGGCTGATTTATATGTTTTCATACCATGCATACTTAATATTATTATTTTAATATCCAAGAGGTAAGGACTTTCTTGCTTGTCAGGAAATATTCTCAATGGGCAGGCCTCAATATTCCCCCTATTTCTGAACCAGACTGCGTTCAGTGTTTTTTCAGTACATAACTACACTCATCACTGGCATGTATTCTGCTTCTCTGCAAACAGGCCATGCGTAGGTTGTGAAATTTCAGTGGCGTGATTGTTTGTCCTTCTGAACCAAGCAGACAGCATTAATCATTCTTTTCACAATAGCGACAAAGATGTGCTTTGGCACTTGTGATTCTTCTAATACAAATTTTAAAAATTGCATTGTACGTATGTAAAATTAAGCATTTTGGAGTGTAAAATTTAATAGCTATTGGTATATCATAGTGTTGTCCAATCACTGCTGCTGTTTAGCCTTAAAATGTCATCCCCAAAGAAACTCCATTTTCACCCTTTCTTTCTAAATATCTGGGAGGCACCTATCTCCTTTTCATTTCTAGGTATTTACCTACACGATCCAATTTTATTGTCATATCATTCTGTCTGCTATCATCTCCTTAGCTTTGTTCTGGTTCTGAGGACCATAGTTGGTTTGTATTTATTTCATTGGTATAAAATAGAAGGATAAAAGATAACTTAATTGACTTGCCGCAGGTCACTCTGAGAGCCATTGGCCTGCTATGCCAGAAATATAATAGACCTGGATAGGTGACGCATGCACTGTGCTAGGAGAGGAGTACATGTTTGAATCCGTCTGTCCACTCATTGTAGTCAGTTTCAAGATACACTGTTGAGCCTGTTGAATGCAACAAGGACAAGCAACAATGTTCATCCGTTCATTAACAAGGAATGACTGCCTACAATGCAGAAGTTTCTTGCTAAAGCATTCTGAATGATTTTCTTGTGTACTTGTTCATGACATGCTATGTAAATATTATATTTGGGGGTACATTTGTCAACATTGGAAAACCAGAACTCTTTAGCTAGACTGGGGTTTTCTTCTTAGAAGCCTTTGAACATGGCTTAATAACACAGCCTGACATCCCCAGAAAGCTCATCTCATGGCTATTGAACTAGTCAACAGGGCTACTTAAAAGCCTCTTCATCAAGTGATCTGAAGGCGTGCGCACATTCAACCCCACTGCTGTCTCCACTGAGACATGACCCTTGATGCCTTGATGTCTAGCCAGTCCTTGTCTGGATGCAGAAAACAGCCTGAAAACAGAGTATTAGGTTTTGAAATGAGCAAAGGGGGAGGACCTAAGCAGGCCCCTCTTGCTGTGGTAAATAAAACTATTTTTTCTTTGGCAATAATATACATTTAATTTAATCCCAGTTTTTTTGTTTGTTTAAAGGAAATCAAATTATTCATGGAACTAGGACCTGGGAAAGCTCAGCCACTCCCCAATATTGTGGTCTGCCTGGGCTTTCAAGATAAGAAGTTTCAGGTTATTCTATTGAAATCCAGGGACCAAAGAGTGTTTGTTATCTGTTGCCATTCAAAGGCCTCTAAGCAGTGAAACACTATCTGAACGAGTGGAAGAGACACAAGACCAGACTAGCAGGTGTTGATCCGAAAAGAGGTGAAAATATTCTCAAAATACTCAGTGTAAATTTATTTTTGTGCCTTCGGGTAGGGAATGCCTAATGAATGGCACGTAAATGAACTACACTTTAGTCTTAAGGAAGATGCTTGTAGATTTTATGGCATGCATGCTAAAAGAAACAGTTAATTATATACCAGGCACTAAATTCTCCCATGCAGCAGGGGAAAGATGTCATAAAGGTTAATGACTAATAATTTGCAGTTTAGGTAGAGATATTTCAGTTTGGGAGAAATTTGCAGCTCTGGCGTTTTTATTGATATTATGTCCTTTGTCCTTTGGGTAAAAGTTTTCATATTCCTTCAGCACAAAGAAAGGACTCCTGTTTTAAATTGGTAAGGAACAGGGAAAAGATTCATTAGGTGTTCTTGTTTGACATGTCAGAAGTTAGCTTCAGGGGTGATTTGCTTTCCCCAAATGGTCTTAAACTTTTAATTTCTTTACATTCTGCAAGAAAAATTCCTTTATAGGAATTCTACCTCTCTACTGTCTTTGCTAATCTATGTACCTCTTCTAAGTGATTTATTGTTGATTTTTCAAGACAAGGTTTCTCTTTGTAGCTCTGGCTGTCCTGGAACTCACTTTGTAGACCAGCCTGGCCTCAAACTCAGAGATTCACCTGTCTCTGCCCCCTGAGTGCTGGGATTAAAGGTGTGTGCCACCACTGTCTGGCTTAAAGGCTATTTTCAAAACTCTTGTTTTTTGATGGGCAGTGGTGTCACATATCTTTGATTCCAGCACTCAGGAGGCAGAGGCACACAGGTCTCAATGAGTTCCAGGCCAGCCTGGTCTACAGAGCAAGTTCTAGGATAGCCAAGGCTACGCAGAGAAACCATGTCTCAAAAAACAAACAAAACAAAACAAACAAAACAACCCAACCCAAACCAAAAAACCCTCTGTCTTCTTCAGGAAGCTTCCCCATTTTAACTCATATACAGTGCATTTGATGTAATGTCACACAGAATTTATTTGTGTGAGTTGGGATCTATTTCTTTCCAATAAGTTCTGGATTTTGTCTCAGATCATCTATGTATGGGGTATCTGCTCAAGATATAAAGAGTTCAACTCTAAAGTTGGGGGTCAAAAAGTGATCTGGTCACATATGGAGTATTCAATGAAGGTAAGGTAGCTTAACTCAAGGGTGGTAGAATTTCTGCTTTTATTTCATATATATATCATATATTATACATATATGTATGTGTTTATCATATATATGTATGTATTTTATACGTGCATGCCAATGATTGTCAGGGTAAAGTATCAGCTGTATAGTCACTGAAGGAAGGAGAAAAAGAAAGAAGGGCAGGTGGAGAGAAAGAAACAAGGAGTGGGGAGAGAGAAGTCTTGATGAGAGAAAGTAAAAAAAAAAAGAAAGATTTTTAACTTCATACATTGGCCTTAGTGCTGCCCAAAGGCACACTAGAACACTTCACATTTTTTTTCTTTTGAGACAGGGCCTTACTATGTAACTCTGGCTAGCCTGGAACTCTCTGCATCATCAATGCCCTGGAGCTCAAAGACACCTGCTTGCCTCTGTTCCTAAGAGCCGGGATTACAGGTGTGGGTGCCCATATCAGGCTTTGGCTTTTGATTACAGTGTTCATAGGCGATGAAAGGGTCAGGTGTCCTATGGGTCTTTTCTGCAAAACCACTATAGCCCGAATCAGCTCCAGAGTCTGGATGGTCAGTAATCAAATGGGAATGGGAGCCAAGTGACTCCTGTTACAACTTCCTGTTGCTCCTTCTCCAACCCCAAGCTTCTCAAGCTTTCATTCAGCCTTCTAAATTGTTGAGGTGGCCCCCATCTTCTTTTCCAAGGTTTCTTCAGATGAAGCATCCTTGTGTAATCCGGTCTGAATGGCTTTGCCCTTCCTCTTTCTGGCTAGGTAAGCTCATTCATTTAATGCTCACAAAGGTCTGAACAGGAGCTGCACATAGTTGCAGGCCTAAGGGTCATGTTTCAAAGACCACATGCGGTGGCTCTTATGAGACTGAAGTCCCAGGAAACAGAAACAGACAATAAATTCTGCTATCTGTCTGCTTAATTACTGTGTCCTCTGCAAACTTTAGCTCAAGCCTTGCTTCCCTCTGGGACATAGTCTCTGAAATAGTTTCCAAATGCTGGATGTCAAATTCCTCTGTTAAAAGTTCCTGTCTTGTAACACTACATATGTGGGTGTAAGTCTGTAATTAAAGCTCCTGCTCTCCACTACTGAGGACACTGCACATAAAGAGACACGGGATCCCCCTATCTACAGCCTTTTCAGCCTTCAGCAGTGCAGGGTATGTAGCAAGCTCTCAGGGAAATACTCCCCACATGAAAATCTGTGTGAGTATGCACACAGAGTAATCCTGCAGGGTTTTTAGGTCAACTTCAAAATTCCAGAAAGACGAGTTGTGTGAGACACTTTGCCCTGATGCCATAACCAACCACAATTACAGTAGCATCAACAGAAATTCAAAAAGAAGAGGGCAGAGTAGGTGACTGCTGGGAAGGGCTCACAGGACAGCTTGTCCCTACAATGCGAAGGAGGAAGGACAGCATGGAGAAGCAGAGTTCCAGAGACAAGCCAGCTCTCCCACGCATCTGCCAAGAGCCATGCTCAACTCTTTCCAGGATTAGGGAAGTCTCTCCTTCGTGTAGCAGCCTTCAAAATAGGGTTCAATGAGTTTGGTCCACAGAGTTGCCTATGAGATTCTTTGCATTGTATAATTTAACATACCTCCCAACGTCTATTGTCTGGAGAAGTCCTACCAGTCTTCTGGAGGGACTCACATAAACACTTAGGGACTTATACTGTGTTCTGAATTTGGACTCAGTCCTCTACTTTGTTCGGGGTACAGCTAAAGGCAATGGGAGACTCTAGGAGCAGCCTTTGGTGTGCTCTTAAACCACTAGGGAACTCTGCTGAGAAAGCAGTTGTAGGCATGGGCTGTTTACACGTATGATCTGTACAGACTTCTGGCATAATAGCTGTACTGTTGGCGTAGGATATAACACTGTGTTACGTTTGAATATGGCATATCCTCCGCTGACTCATGTTCTCAACACGAGGTCCTCAGCTGGTATTGCTTTTCTGGTAGTTCTGGGAAACTTACCTGATGAGGTCTGCCTGGAGGAAGCAGTTTACTGCAAACAGGTCCTGCCCCACATGAGCTGAAGAATTTCCTATGTGGCATGCTTTAGTTACCATGACGTTCTGCTGAACATTCTGGGCTCCAGTGACTGTGGGCTGAACTCTGAAACCGCTGAACTAATTTAATAATTCTTCTCTTTAGGTTTAGCTCAGCTATTCGTGTCACAGTAATTAGAAAAGTAGCTCACATAATCTTTGGAGATTGTTACCAGGCTTTGATTATATGACAACAACAGCAAACAACACTGCAGGGGACTGGGGAGATAGCTCAGTGGTTAAGACAGCTTGTTGTTCTTGAAGAGGACTGGGGTTTGAATTCCAACACCCACCTTACAGTTCACAACCGTCCACAACTGCAGTTCCAGGATGCATGTGATATTCAGATATAGTTGTGAGCAAACCACTTATGCACATAAAATAAATAAATCTAAAGAGAGCGCCAACAACACTAAAGAATTCCAACAACACCTAACTCTAAGAACACACTTCAAATACTCGTTATAAATAGAATGGAACTAAGTAGCAAAAGTAAATGCCACTCAACCTTTTTTCCTCAATAAAGTGGCTTCTTTGAAATACTATTGGGTATAATATATAAATATAATATATTTAATATATATAATATATTGGGTATATGTGTATATTATATCCAATAGTATTTATTGGGTTATATAAATACTTTAATAAGTATTGTTGATTGCACATGGAAAATGATTGTTTTGATTATTTTGTAAAGATAAATGTAAATATTATTTGGGGTCTGGGAAGATGGCTCAGACTTAAATTGTCAGCTGTGCAAACATGAAGACCTGAGCTGGGAGTCCCCAAACCCACAGCAGGTGTTTGCTGTATCTGTATTCCTAGCATAGCAAGCGGAGGCAGGAGACTGCTGTATCTTGGAACTTGTTGACTAGCCAGACTAGCTAAATTGATGAAATCCATATTTAATCAGAGACCCTGTCTTGAAAAACAAGCAATTAAGGGAGAGCAATTAAGAGAGACACCCAACAATGACCTCTGGCCTCCCCAGGGCTTCATACATGTGTGCATTCACAAGTACATGCACATACAACCACATGAACATGTTCATACACAGCACACACAGTTCTTTGACTTCATTTGTTTTTATTGGCTTTGGATTGTGTTCCTGTACTATAAAGTTATTTATAACATTAAATATGCAAAAGTTAGACCATACAATAAAATAAGGGCTTAAAAACACCTCAAAATGAAAAGTATTCCATTGTTATTAATTATGTGCCTTGTTCAGATATGTTTTAAGACTGCCACAACCAAAAATATTCTGGAAACTTTGTATAGGTTGTAGTTATTTTCTACTATTTGTCTAATAGTGGTCACCATGATCTTTCTAAACCTAGGGTTTTGTTGCGATATCAGCAATTATCACAGAGGATGGTCAGGACGTGAGAAGACAAAATATTACTGTCTTAATTTAATCAACCAACAGCAAGTTTATGCTGCTCTCTAAATCAACAGTGACAATCAATCTTACATCAGAAATGTTTTAAACCTAAAAATAAACAGCTTCCACACTGAAAATATGCATGTTTGTTTTCTTGTCATTATTCTTAAAATAATATTAATTCATCATGTACATTGCATTGTTTATCATAAGTATTCTTGAAATGATTAAGATATGCACAAGGATGTTTGTAGGTTACATGCAAATACAAGGCCATTTCCCATAAGTCACCGGGGAGTCCTCAGTTTATAGTATCCTAGAAGGGCCTGGAAGTAATCACCTATAATAATGAGGGATGATTGCGTATCAGAATGCTACATTATATACAATAAATTTACACAATTTCTACATGTCAGTTAAAGTAAGCTATGGATGAATTTTCTTCAGATCAGTGAGGTGATCGTTTTCATGGCTGTTGAAGGAAATTAAAAACAACACATCTTCAGTAGATATCTAAGACTGTGCTTCATATGTCCATATATTTTTCTATAAATCTAGCCTAGTTCTAATTAGCTTACTTCAAACTTGATGCTTGTTGAAGAGAATTTATCTTTTTTATTTTTTTCTAGGCTATATATATATATATATATATCCTTTTATATTTATTTGAAATAATGCCAGACGATTGTGTTTATTCTAGTAGCCACTTGATCTGCTAGCTGTGACACCAAGAGAAAAAAAGCAGTGTAAATAAGTGAACTTTTAAGACTGTTAAAGTTAGATCAGACAATAACTTACCTATACCCTACGCCTTGGAGATTGAAACTCCTTAAGTTTGAAGCCACAAAACCCTGAGTTAAACATGACAGACTCATCTTTTTTCCTCAAGGAAATAAAAGCTCCTTCTACTGTCACTGTGATTATTTCTGTCTTTAAATGACTTCTGTAATAATCACTTTTGTCTTTAATGAAAGAAACTAAAAATATTGGTTCGGTTTCATCTTTGGCCGGCATTAGGGTTTGTTGGCTTCATGCATGAGGCTGCCTCCCATTTCCATGAAGGCTTTTGTTAAAACCTAACCAGAGTGCTAAGCGTCGCTCTGCACCAACTATGGGCTCACCGGTCCACACAGGTATTTGGCCTCATTGTGTGGGACTGTTAATGTCCCTAGTGGAGCGGATTTTAATCTCTAGGATCGACCTCCTTCAGAGACAAAAAGGGGGAAGGTAGTAAGGAAAGAAAAAGTACACACCTGCAACCTATTTCTTTTTGAAGCAGAGCCTTTGAGCAGATGGAAGATGAGATAGAAAAAGAAAACAAGCCAATTGCCAAGAGAGGTTTGTTTACAATACAGGCAAGTTCCTTCAAAAGTTGATAGGAGCTGTCGCCATGGAAATGAGCAGACATCCTGCTTCAGGGTTCACAGAACAAATTCCTACTACAGATGTACCTGGCTTTCGAGATAATGGATTTGGGGAGGAGGACGGAAAAAGCTTCCTGGAGAAGTTCTAAGTGAGGCTTCTCTCTGTATTTTCAGAACATTCCTCAGAGGCTTGCAGGTTTGACACGTGGGATGCAAAGCCTGCAAGCTCAAGCGCTCTGGCTGTTTGTCTCTGTGCTGAGCTGCTCGCTGTATGCGAATTTGGCTACGCAAGCAAGAAGCCAGCAGGACATGATACATTTAAACTTTGAAACATCATGATTCTGAGGCTTCCGGAAAGTAACTTTTCTTTTGCAAAACTATTTACTGTGTGTGCATTCAATGTGGGGAACGGGGTGCGTGGGACACAAAACACAGTAGGGACAATAGTCTGAAGTTGGCGTCTCCCGGTTCCCTGATATGTTTGGGGGCTCGAACTCAGGTTCCCAGGCCGGCAAGGCAAATACCTTCACATTCTGAGCCTTCTCACTGGGTCCTAATTACCATTATTAAGAGCAAGCTGAAAGTCATTTTTCACGCTGATTTTAGTAGCACAGGTACAGTGCTTATGACAGCAATGCACACACAAGCACACCATCCCAGTGTACAAATGTCAGCCTTTGACAGATTAACTAGGGTTTACCGGCCCCTTTTACTCTCCAAACAGAAAAAAAAAACCCCAAAAAGTCGACATCAATTTATAGTTTGTTATCAGTTTCAAGGTCTAATCTTAAAGCCTGGGATGTAGCTTAGAGGTAGAAAGCTTGCTGAGCACATGGAAGATTTAGGATTTGGTCTCTAGCACCTCAGGTAAAAAAAAAAAAGTCTAAATTTAAATTTTAACTACCATGACTTCTGTACTGCTAACCAATATCTTTTCACAGGTTATTATCAGAGGAGTAAGTAGCATCAGGGTTCAACTCTAGTACCGTTCCTTCCGCTTTCTGAACCCCTGTTAGGAAGTGCTTAGTAAGCTGCTTTGGATCTTTTCCTTTCTGAAGGAGGGTTCCAGCAGAGGATGATGTCACCCCTTCCCATTCCACCTCTCGCCCTTTCATCCCACCGAGAGCTTATTAGGCTTTGATTGAACAAAGCAGCACCTGTGTTTTTAAATGCCACTCCAAAACCCTGTTTCCAATGCATTTCTTCGGCGGTCTACAAGGGTTGTTTTCATTGACAACACGTAATTAGCAACTTCACACAGATGGAGCCCTAGCTGGCTAGAAGGTGTAGAAAGGTGTCACCTCTTTAGCTTGGATGCTGGTGTTCTGAAAGTGACATTGTTTATTTGACATCACGACTCAGGTTTATGGAAAGACTAATAATAAGCCAAGTAGGGAATCTGAATTTCTCTTATTGGCCCTGGAATTATCTAGAGATATCATCTAAGAGTTACCTAACCCACTCTAAATTTACTTTTTAAAATTCTGCCTCTCAAATGCTGGTGTGATAAATATCTCTGCCCACTTTAATCTTGTTTTTTGTGTAAGAGTCAAACACAATTCATGTAATCATATGCCTAAGTTATGAAAGGGCTCAGAGACTTCTAGAAGTTCTTGGGAAAATCATCTTTACTGTCTTGTTTCCATTCTTCTGTTCTTGCCCACCATCATCGGTCATCTTTGCATGGACATTTTCTTTCCTCACATGCATGCTGCCTTTGCATATGCACACACTGATTCAATACCAAGCCTTCTGTGAGATTTCCAGCCCCCTCCCTCTCCAGCTCCCTTTCCAATGGCTCTGTTTCTTTCCCCATGCCTCCCATTCTCCCTGGAGAGTTAGCTCAGAATCTGCCTGGTTAGAATCACCTGCTCTTTTCACCACATCTTCAATCTTCACCAAGGCCAATCCGGACATTTAAGGGAAATACAGGGTTGGAGCCTGGGCAATCTGTGAGAACTGAAATATTGGGTCTTGTAGAAGTTGTGTAACCTTCTGCCACCTGAAGCATCCTTACTTCTGTTTCCTTATTCTAAAATGCAAAGAATTGCCACTATCATCGGAAATGGCTCTTTGAATGAGTTGAAACATATAAGATGCTTGTAGCAGTGTCTAATGAAGTTATTGCCCATGTTAGATTTATTAGTGGGGAAAGGCATGCAGGGTTTTGTTTTCTGGTGAAACTCCTATTCCTGAGTTGTCTAATTTTCTTTTTTCCTCTTCTCTTTTTTTCCCTTCCTCCTTCTCTCCCTTCCTAACTTTCCTCCTTTATCTCTCTATCTGTCTGTCTATCTATCTATCTATCTATCTATCTATCTATCTA
>LOEQ01002316.1:0-16471 GCA_001685075.1 Bramus lutescens | reverse complement strand
AGAGAGAGAGAGAGAGAGAGAGAATCAGGAAAAAAAACAAAAGCTCTGAGTGCTTTAAGTATTTGTAACCCTCCTTATAGCAAGAATTTCTGAGCCAAGAGCCTAAGGCTCCAAGAGCAAATCTCCCCCTCAGGTGCAGCAAGGAATCTGTGTGGAGTTAGAACTAAGAACAGCAACACAGGGCAGTAGGTGTACCCCAGAAAGGTCAGCTCCCAGTGGGTAGGAAGAGAAACAGACTTAGTCTAAGTTGTTCAGAACTGTTCAGTTTAGCAAGAGCCGGACAAAAAATTATAAAACCATGATGAGCAGAAAGTGTCACAGAAAGAGAACTGAAATTCTCAAGAGAGGCTGGTCCCCAAAGGGAAGCCAAGGAAACCAAACCCTCACGTGCCTGTCAGGCTAGCCTCCCTGTCTCTAGTTCTGACGTGAGAACTAAGAACTCAACACTTGAGAACAGGAGACCAGCACTAATCAGATATTTGTAATCTGTGGCCGCTGTGTCCTAACCAGGTTCCTTGGCAGCTTTCTCAGCCAGGCGGCTTTGTCTGTCCCTCCGCCTTGCAGGTAGCTCTCCTGGAAATCCTACTGTGACACTGGAATCAGCTGCCATCCAACCATGGCCTCGGCTGCTGGAGGCAAGAGAAAAGATCTACAGAAGTTGGAACTGGTCGGCTGAGCAAAGGCTCCGTTCTCAAAGCGGGAGGTTAGGGAATTGGGGGAGGGGGTTTGATTAAAGGGAGGAAACCTTCCGTGACCACGGCAACCAGAAGGCCCCCCAGAAGCCTGTGGGAGCTTGAGGGACGAGACACGAAGAAGTCCTGTAGATTTGTTACATCAAGATGTTAATGTTTTTAATCAAGGTTCCTAGGTGACCCTTGCGCAATTAACTCACGGTCCAGTTGTCCTATTATGTATTTTCATCTGATTCTCTTTGTGCCTTTTCCCCTCTTTCCCTGACTAGCACTTCTAAATTTGAGAAGTGTTTATGAGCCGCTACATTCAGCATTAATTTAATCCGAGTGTTTAATTAATTTCTTTCTCTTTTGTAGCTGATTAAAAAAAAAAGGGAGGCAGCTATTTCAATCAAGGTTTTATCCTCTCAAGAGAAAGGGGATAATTTAAATATGTGGGGCACAGTATTTCTAAAACCTGGGCAAATAGCCTAATAAAATAATTCTGAGCATATGAGTGCATTCACGTTTCATGCCCCTTGCCAGGTGCAGCCCGTGGGAGCTGAATAGCTTCTCGGATCTGTGCTCACTCAAGTGATGATAGAAAAATGATTATGAGGCGCTCTTTTAGGAAATTAGAATTTCAAGAGCATAATTCTGAATATAGCTCTTCATAATTTTTGGAACCATGGCTAGCATTGAACAAACTTTAAAACGAAGTAAATGCATTTTAATTAACCACACAGGTCAATATCAGACAATCTTTGAATTGGACATAGAAGTAGAGAAGAAATGGATAAGAAAGTATGTAATAATTAGACACTAACTACAGATTGAAACACACATTTTTAAATTGTGTTTAAATTAAATTGACATTGTTTTTATACTGTGTTCTCATGCGCTCAGCTAATTCTAGTCAAAAAGTATGTGAGATCTTAGTTGCTGGCAGATGTGGCTAATTGTATGTCATTGGTTATTCATCTGGGAGAGCATGCTTCATTTGTAGAGTAGGGTGTTCTGACATGACCAGCACATGACACTCAAGTATTCATAGAAAATTGATAACTATTTATTGGCTAGCACCACTGAGAGCACCAAGCTGCACCACCAGTGTGAATTTACAAAGCCAGGACCTTTGGCCAAATTCCTGAAGGTTAAGTTTTTTAGAAAAGAAACATACTTGGCCACAGTGGCAGTGTACTTACAATGGGAAGAAATCTAAGGAAGTCCACAGTCCTTCATTTAGAAGGTCTAGGGTAAAATGACGGTGAATACTGGGTCTCAGATAAATTTCTTTAGATACTTACTTCACAGCAATTCGATTTTGTCCACTACAGAACAAAAGAGGAGGGAGAGATTTAAATATATGGAACCATGAAAAGGGAATAATTTGATAGATAATGAAATGAAATAGTTGCAATGGCCTGTCTTCTCGGTCTTCCACAGGAGCAGGAAGAGAAAGTTATCCAGAAGCCTTTGATTTAGCTTGTACTTCATAGGTCAGGAATTCAGACAGGGGCTGGAGACGTGGCTCAGCAGCTACAAGCACTTGTTAATCTTGGCTCTGGGTTTGGTTCCCAGCACCCATATAGTGGCTCACAGTCATCTGTAACCCAGGTTCCTGAGGATCTGATATTCTCTTCTTGCGAATGTGCCTCTGTGGGAACCAGGCACATTCAACACATACTACACATATGTAATGCAGACACACACACACACACACACACACGCAAAAAAAAGAAAAAATACCCAGTCTCCGTACAAACACGTAAGACAACACATGGCGAGAAGCACATAAGTAGGTGTACTCATTCTTGAGGGTGCTGAGAACGTAGGAGTGACGAGAACCAGGGAGTGTTAGTAACAAGTAGTCAGTGACTTACAGACCCTAATTAAGGGGCTTCATGGCAAAGTGGCAGAGAAGGCGGTGGAACAGAATTTCAGGGTCTCTCCAGGCTTCAGAGGAGTTAAAAATATCTTGACACTTCCAAAGACATGCTTTTCTGACTAAGTTTACCCCTCGAGTACAATTATACCACCCTGGAAACATTTTACTATTCACTGTATTTTTTATTGCGCTTCTCCTCTAACTGCTGCTTGTGGAATCAGAAATCCCATAAAGCAAACTGCGTATTTCACCCACCTTGGTGCTTTCTGCCATGCAGAGCAATTTGACCCAGAAAGAGTCAAGCTCTAGGTCTTGGTCTCTTGTGACTAGCTTGTGCCTTTTCCCGAGGTTCCCGGGACCTCCGTGGAGTGATTCTCCAAGAACAACACTGTTCACTTTGGAAACCAACACAGCAGATTTTATCAGGGAGTTACACTATGCTAATTAAACTCTATCACTATTATTTTGGGATACATCAGCCCTTGTTGAATAAGCCCAGGGCTCAAGCCAAACATAAGACACAGACACAGATACACATACACATATGTACCCACACATGTAGCCATCCACACACAGACACACACACACATGTACTCACACTATGACATACACACAGACACGCACAGATGTATCCACATGTGTAGACATGCACACACATGAACTCACATGCATAGACATACACACAGACACAAAAACATACACAGATGTATTCACATGTGTAGACATACGCATACACACACATATATACACACAAAAAACACACACATACATGTACTCACACATATAGACATACACACAGACACAAACACACACATACAGATGTACCCACATGTGTAGACATACACAGACAGACAGACAGACAGACAGACACACACACACACGTGTCTTAAAAATATTCCTTAAAGTGAGAAAGAAAACATGTCTGATTTCATCCTTCTTTTCTCCCTCTTCCCACTCAACACAATTTTTTAAGCCTTCCTCGTTTCCTGTGGAAACAGTGCTAGGCTTCAAAGCTTGTTTCTTCTTGTGTGTATGCATGCCATACATTTCTAATCCAAAAGTTTCCATACTCTCAGAGGAACAAAGAGGTAGAACCAGTGCAAAGAATCTCCAGTAGCCAGCCAAAGCTGGGCAAAGACTTCTGCTGCAATAACCAATGCCCTGTTGTCTGCTTGAGATAAAGCCAAGAAAGGACAGGTTCATTTGGGATGAACCCCCGGGGTTATCAGAAAAACCCAACAGCAAAGACTCTAAATCTGACACTCACAGATCTTACAGAAGAGTCAAAAAAGAACACAATGTGATCCTGTTCTGGTAATCTTAGCCTTGCTCAGGTCACCAGCTTGCCTGGCTGGTTTTGTGGATGCCAGTATAACATGACACAGATTTAAAGGCTCCTCAGAACTGGGACTGGGGTGTGGTGGGTTATACAAGCCAAGAAGGGTGGCATTTGTCTTGTCAAAGGCTGATAAGAAGAAACTCAGAGTTTTATTTTCTTCTGTCTAAAGTATCCGGGAACAGAGTGAAATGGCTTGAAATTTCATATATTAAATATTCTGTTTTGGGGGGATGAAATCCACACTGCATTAAATAACTTATTTCCTGATAGTTTATATTCTACTATGTGTGCACCCATCTTTGTCAAAGTTTATGAACTGAGCAGGAAATGCTCTGCAACAAAACTAGAAAGGAGGGAATAGACAGGCACACACAAGAGCCAACAACGTGCGAATTAGCAAGCTCACTTCTAATTCTAAGTTATGTAACATTACATGTAAACAGTAGAAGACAAAAAGCCAAATATATAAGCAGAAAATAGTAAATATTATATTTTAGTTACGAACAGAATCATTTGTTTGAGATATAGATGAAAACATCAACTTAGGAACCAGCGGTTAGGGTGAAGAGTGCTTGGTTCTCCAGCACATTATGAAAAAAGCTGGATTTCAGGTTGTGTTTAAAGGGAATGGCTGTTAAAAGACTGTCCATTCTTTACCCCACACCAACTCACTTAGCTATATTTTGGATTAAGAATTTTATAAGCAAAATCGAGTTGAGCAAGAAAGAAAAAGAATGAGTGGTCATGGAGGGCTTTGCTGGACTGGAATAAAGACTCATGAGCTGAGGTCACTTGCTGCTTTTGCAGAGGACCTGGGTTCAGTTCTCAGCACCCAGACAGCAGCTCAGTGTAACAATATTTTGTTTGTGTTTTAATAAATATACTTTGCTTGAAGATCAGGGTGCAGAGCTAAGCTACTAGAGGCCAGGGAGTGGTGACACACACCTTTAATCCCAGCATTTGCAAACTGGGCAATGCTGGTACATGCCTTTAACCCCATCACTGGAGAGGTGAAGACAGGAATGATATGGCTGGACAGAGAGAGGTATATAAGGCAAAAGGAGACAGTGGAGTGTGAGGTTGTTTATTGGAGACAGATGGAGTTTGGAGATGCAGTCTGAGGACAGGATTGCTCCTTTGGTCTGAGGATTGGTAGAGGTAAAAGACCTCTCTAGTGGCTGGCCTCTTTGATTCTCTAATCTTCAACATTAACCCCTATATTTGACTCTGGGTTTTTATTATTAAGAACAACTAGAATTCGTGCTATATCTGGAACCCAACTTACGGGGTACAAACTCACGAAAAAGCCATTTGCCTGTGACTTTGCAACCACTGGCATAGGCTGGAGCTACACACGATCAGATTCACTGCCCTACCAGCAAGGTTTTTCTTTCTTCTCTCCAGGTGGGCTCTGGACCCTCTTCTCGGGCTGCTGCCCAACTAGGCAGCTACCTTGAAATCTGGTCAGGCTTGTTCTGTTCTATGCAGCAGCAGTCAGTCTCATGTCTTCATTATCATCATTGACAGATTTGGTGATAAAAATGGTAATTCTTAAAGGGGGGAAGGAGTTAAAAGAAAGTTTTTTCCTGCATCAAAAAAAAATGGGAAGCAAATATGACAAAGTTAGGTCTCTGTGTGATTACATAATTCACAATTTAAAATGGAACAATTAAATGAAGGGATGATCAACTTAACCAGTGTTGATATACTGTTAATTATCATTTTTGATAATTCTTGTTATTGTTTTAATAATTCTTGGTTTATCTCTTAAAAAGTTGTTTGGTATGAATGCCAAGATACAGGCCTTAGAAAAACTTAATAAAACAGATCATTAATATTCAAATCCAGACAGAGGAATTTAATGGAGAACCAATTTCAGCATTGCATTATACAGTTAGAAAGGAATAGCCTAAGGTTTTCAAATAAACAAACTTAATATCTCCAGTAACCTTACAGAAATTGTCAAATGATAGAGCCTCTGTAAGAGTTGAATGGATTCCTGTGGCAATGTTAGGTTTAAGGAGATACAAGGAAGGAATAAACTTAACATTGCCACCAGAATCCATTATCAACTTGTAATAGAATTATCCCTAAAGACTCGAAAGACTCGGTTATATCAGTCTTGGAGCCTGGTCAACAATTACAATGGAGAACCTGGTTGAAAGAAGAGGCTAAGACCATTAAACAACAGAGTAGAGCTATAGGTATGGAAATCTCCCAAGACCAACTTCTTGGAGAAGGAGATTATGCTAATATAGAAAAGCAATTCCTATAATGATGGCCATATCCTGGCTTTAGACTGTGCAGCAACTTTGAATGCTTGGGACAGAATTGGAGAATTAGGAAAGAAGACTGAGTCATTTACTAAAGTCATACAGGGCCCAAAAGAAACATTCATTGATTTCTTACAAAGAATGACATCAGCAATAAATAGAATGATACCAAATTCAGAAGCTAGACAAATAATAACTAAATCTCTGGCCTTTGACAATGCTAATTCTCAATGCAAACAGATAGTTAGGCCTTTAAAGAAAAAAATTCAGTGCCATTGGAGAAATGGATCCAAGATACAATCAGTATTGAATCTCATGACCATGATGATGCTTGGATATAAGAGGTGATTTTCAGAGGTCTGAGGAAAAATCTAAATGTCAAGTGTTTCAATTGTGGCAAACAAGGTCACCTTAAAAGGTACTGTAAGCAGGGCATTCCTAAATGTGATGCTTTTTCTAAGCATAATCCAAACAGAATTCTCCTCCCTTCTGTATTATGTTGAAGATTTGGCAAAGGGAGACATTGGACTAATGAGTGTAGATCAACAACGGACAGTCAAGGTAATCCTTTGCCATAAGGAAACTCCTTGAGGGCCCACTAGCAGGCCATTATGCCAAATCTGGTTCAGTCATTTCCTGTAATCTTAGAGGAAACTCCTTCTCAGAGCAAATAAGGAAACAAATGCTTATTGCAAGAAAATCTACTGGTCTGGGCAATAGAACAGTTCTAGAAGAGAGAATAAAAAATTCAGTAAAATCATAAAATGCTGTGAGATAATTCTCGCATACACTGTAAAGATTTGTCACTCATATTAGCTTAATAAAATGCTGATTGGCCAGTAGCCAGGCAGGAAGTATAGGTGGGGTGACCAGACTAAGAGGATTCTGGGAAAAGGAAAGGCAGAGACACAGTCACCAGACAGACAACACAAGATGAGAAAGCCTTACTGATAAAAGGTACCAAACCACCTGTCTAAATATAGAAAAAAATTATGGGTGAATTTAAGTTGTAAGAGCTAGTTAATAATAAGCCTGAGCTAATAGACCAAACAGTTTATAATTAATATAAGCCTCTGTGTGTTTCTTTGGGACTGAATGACTGAGGGACTGGTAGGGATAGAATTTTGGTAAATATTTTGGCAAACTTGTATAAATGAACAAAGTCCAAAATTAAAAATGTGAATAAATGAAAAAGATATCCTGAGAAATTTGAGAGCATGAAGGTTGGGGGAGAAGGGAAGGCAAAAGAGAAGGAGGGATGAAGGGGAGGGGGAGGAGAACTTGAGGTAATAAGATGTTTAAGATGGGCAAAGGATAGAGATGAGAGCAAGGAAAGAGAGATCTTGATTGAGGGAGCCAGTATGGGGCTAGCAAGAAACCTGGCACTAGAGAAATTCCCAGGAATCCTTAAGGATGTCCCTAGCTAAGACCCTAAACAATTGTGGAGTTGGTGCCTGTACTGGCCTTGCCCTGTAGTCAAGTTCATGACTATCTTAAATGTCATCATAGAACCTTTATCCAGCTACTGATGGAAGCAGATGCAAAGATCCATATTAGAACACTGGGCTGAGTTCCCAAAGTCCAGCAGAAGTGAGGGAGGAGCGATAATATGAGCAAAGGGGTTAAGAACATGATGGGGATACTCACTGAAACAGCTTACCTGAGCTAATGGGAGCTCACTGACTCTGGTCTGACTTCAGGGGAACATGCATAGGACAAAAGTAGGCCCTCTGAATGTGGGTGGCAGTTGTATGACTAGGGCAGACTGTGGGTCTGATGTGGGATTCTCTTTTTCTGCTCTGAGTCGGGAATTCCAAGCAGAGATAGAAGAGAAAAGTAGGCAGAGTCGAGGATATGCCATGTAGCTGCTGAAGAAGAAAGACACCCACCCCAGAACCTTGCCGGTAAACCATAAGCTGTGTGGTAAAATACAAAATAATAGGAATGGGTTAATTTAAGATGTAGGAGTTAGTTAATAAGAAGCCTGAGCTAATAGACTTAGCAATGTTTTCATTAATACAGTTTTGTGTGATTATTTTGGGTCTGGGCTGCTGGGAAATGAATAATCAGCCTCTGTCTACATGGGTCCACTGGCAGTGAGACCATGATTTATCCCTACTGCTCATACTGGCTTTCAGGAACCCATTCTCTTTGGAGGTATAACTTGCTCATCCTAGATACAGTGAAGAGGGCCTTGGTCCTTCCTCAAAGCAATATGCTAGACTTTAGTGACTTCTGAGGAGTTGATGGGGGTGGGATGAGGGGAAAGGTGGAGGAAGTGGGAGGAGAGGAGGGAACAGGAACTGGGACTGGTATGTAAAAATGAGAAAAAATAGTTTCTTTTAAAAGAATAAATTTAAAAAATACTAGCTTTTTGAAGGTCTGGTAGACACAGGAACAGGCATAACAATAATTACATCAGAATCTTGACATCCGAATTGACCTCTTCAGGTCAATGCTTAGCTTGTAGGGATTGAAAGTTCATATCGGGTAAAACAGAGCACAAGATGGGTTGAATTTATAGGGTCAGAAAGACAGAGAAAAAAATTAAGGCCATGTGTGGCTTGCATAGCAATGAATTTATGGGAATGTGATTTGTTACAGCAATGGAATACTCAGATTAACATTCCCCCAATCTTAGGAACAAATCATAAATTAACATATGCTCCTGAGAAATATATTACAAAATATTATAAAGAACATTTTCTGACCATTCAGGTGGTACAAGAAGAGGGCACAACAGTTGCTGATATTTCAAAGATACTAATAGCCCTACCTATAAAATGGTTGACAGACAAACCTATATGGATTGTGCAATGGCTTTTAACAATAGAGAAATTGCAGGATTTAGAACAACTGGTATAGGAGTAACTAATTGCTCAGGATATTGAAGAATCAACCAGTCCTTGGAATTCTCCTCTATTTGTTATTTTAAAAAGGTAACTGATTTAAAAGCTATTAATAAAGTGATTTAGCCAATGGATTCTCTACAGTCTGGATTTCCTTTACCTTCTCTATTGCCTAATTGATGACCTCTTATAGTTATTGATTTAAAAGATTGGTTTCTTTACAATACTTTTACAAGAAAAAGACAGAGAAAATTTTGCTTTCACAGTGCCTGCTTATAATTATTTTCAGTCTGCTAAGAGATATCAATGGAAGATTCTCCCAGAGGGAATGTTAAATAGCCCCATCCTTTGCCAATATTTTGTAAGTCAGCCATTGGAAATGATATGTAAGCAGTTTCCTGAATCTATACTTTATCATTATATGAGTGACATTTTACTATCTGATTCAAATGTAGATATTTAGAAAGAATGTTTAAAGAGGTAAAGAAAATTTTGCCTTGTTGTGGATTCTAAATTTCTCCTGAAAGAAAACAAAGAAGAGGTTCTATTGATAATTTAGGTTATAGAGTAGGTTTACAAAAAAGAAGACCCCAAAAGGTATAGATTAGGAGAGATCAATTGTAGACTCTTAATGGTTTTAAAAGATTACTAGGAGACATTTCTATCTATGGCCCACTATTGGTATAGGTCCTGATGAACTGAGTAATTTGCTCAACACCTTAGATGGTGACAAGGTCTGAAATAATACTAGGAAATTACCAGCTAAAGTTGAGAGAGAATTGGCTTTGGTGGAAGAGAAATTACAGAAGGCACATGTGGATTGTGTGGATCCAAAACTTAACTGCATTCTGGTCATATTACCCTCCAAATAGTCCCCCAAAGGAATATATTATCTTAGAATTGATCTTTTTACCAATAAACTGATTAAAAATTAAAAATTTATATGGAAAACGTCTCTGGGTTAATTCTAAAAAAACAATGAGACTTCATCAATTAGCAGGAAAAACCCAGCAGAAATTGTAGTACTATTCACTAATGATGAAATTGACAAACTGTGGGCAGAAAGTGGACCCTGGCAAAGAGTTTGAAGTATTTTTTTGGAGAGATTAATAACAAATATACGAAAAGTAAGAAAATTCAACTTATAAAGAGAACTAGCTGGATCCTTCCTAATGTTATGGGAAACACCAATATCTAGAGCCCCTACATTCTATACTGATGGAAATAAATCAAGAAAGGCAGATTGTAAATCAAAAAATTTAAGTGAAGTGGATCTAAGACCTTATGATTCTGCTCAAAGGTCAGAATTATATGCTATTGTCATGGTACTAACAGACTTTACAGAATGTCTAAACATAGTTATTAATTCACCATATGCAGAAAGAGTTATTTTACATATTGAAATCACTGAATATATTATATGATACAGAATTGATCTTATTTATTTAGTTACAAAAAATAATCATGAATAGGAATCATCCCATATACATAACACACATCTGATCCCGTATGGGCCTGCTAGGTGCTCTAGTATGAGGTAAAGCAGAAATTGATAAATTATTTAATGGAATTATTCTGGAGGCCTCAGAATTTCATAAAAATATCATGTCAATAGCAAAGGTTTTAAAAAAACTTATTTATCAGTTGGCAACAAACCAAGGAAATTATAAGGAAATGTCTTACTTGTTTTTTATACAACCAAACACCACTACCTGCAGGAAGTAGCCCAAAGGGTACTCAAAGGAATGAAATCTGGCAAGTGGATGTGTTCCATTTTGTAGAATTTGGAAAGCTAAAATAGGCACACCACACCATTGATACCTTTTCAGGTTTTCAGTGGGCAACTGCTTTGAGTTTGGAAAAGGCTGATTTGGTAATCACATATTTAGAATTTATGGCCATCATGAGTATTCCTGTACAAATAAAGACAGACAATGCTTCAGCATATGTCTTTAAGAAAATTAAACCTTTTTTGCTTATTAAAATATAAAGCATATTACAGGTATACCACATAATCCTACAGGGCAGGCATTTATAGAAAGATCAAATTGAACTCTGAAGGATAAGTTAAATAAGTGGAAAGGAATGATACATATCCACAGAAATAGATTGCACAATGCTTTATTAACTTTTAATTTTCTAAATGCTAATGAGAAAGTAACAACAGCTGAAGAAAGACATTGTATAATAGAAAAATAACTATGAAATTTAATCAACTGGTATACTTTAAAGATATGTTGACCTTATAATGGAAACAAGAACATGTGTTATATTGGGGAAGGGATTTTGCTTTTGTTTCCACAGGATAAAAAAAAGCTATAAGTGCCATCAAAATTGATAGATTTGATTTGAACAGGAGAGATCTCTTGATTTTAAGAGATGATCGTTCATCAATCAGCATGGCCATTTAATCTAAACTAGCCTATAAAGCTTACACATGCTTTTCATTTGATCAGATATAACTTGCCAAAAAGGAACCTCCCCAAAATTAGGGATGGGGAAGGGTTTGGTTTTTCTCTTTTCAGGAGAATAAAGGCATCCATCTATGGAATCTGAAGACCACTGAACAAATGAAAGTTGGCTTTGGAATTGAAGTGTGGCTCTCTCCTCTGTAAACCCAAGCATGTTTATTAAAATAAAATCTCAAATCTCTGTCTCATGTCAGATGTCATGATATGGGACAGAAGTAAAACAAAAATTTAAGGACTATTATATTGCCATTAATCTCATAATCTTTTTGTTTTATTTTGACCTTTTAATTGATTTTCTTCAGGTATAAATACTATCTCAAAATTTATAAGGTTAGCACATATATTTAAAAATTTTGTCATTATATTAATAGTCAGTGAAGTACTAATTCTAGAAAAATGTTTTATCTATCTTCCTGTACATGATAACAGGTTTCAGTTTCAGTTTTTTGTAGTGAACCATGACCATGCTCAACAGTGATCTTTGAGGTCTCCAAAAGGAGGATGGGACCCCACAGTGAAGATTTCACTGGACTATGATAGCACCACTAAGATGAAAAATGCCACCTAAAGATCAGCTTTGGACTACAAACTGCTCAGGACAATTTCAAGATCAGTAACTGAGATGATTCAGCCACACTGACTACTCTATCCAAGACTTGCGACAGGCCCTGCGCTTTCCCATTACACAGAGTCTGCACAACAAATGATACAACTACCTCTCCCAGGACTTGACACTTAACCTATATTTTTCTTTTCAGGATCCTCTAAAGATGCTGTCACCTCAGACAGCAGGAAATAAATTTAAGAACACGACACTCACATTTCCAAGAGGTGGGGTAGATTTTTTTTGTCTTTTATTAGATTATGGATAATTGTCATTGTTTTGGGGGATTGATTAAAAGTTATCATTGGCAATGATTAGGAAAAATATAAACAAAGGAGATTAGATTCAAGGTTCTTGTCTTGAAAAAAAACCAGTGATACAGATATAATAGGATAAAAAGGTAGACTATTGAATCTACTTTTAAAAAGCAACTAAAGTTTCAAATATTTTACATTGGATTGGACTTTTGTATATTGTGTACAAATTTTGTATATTGATACAAATTTGAGATTAATTTTGTAAGAACATACTGTACATACTGTAATACATTTCTACTCTTGTTCAAGGTATTTTATCTGTACAGCTCATTGAACAATATAATGCAAATTTCTAGTTCTTGAAAGTTTTATAACCAACTGTTCAGGATAATAAGGAAATGAAATTTAGTAATTAGTCACTTATTGCAATTGAATTTGTTAACATATTAGGTATGTTTGCAGGGTCAAATGGAGATATATTTTAGATAGACTATCTTCAAACACTTCAGAGATCTAAAATATATGACATTTAAAATGTTTTAATAACATAGGTTCATTTTCTTTTTTTATGACAGTGAGACATGTCTGCTCCTGGCTGCACCAATTTCCCTCAGAGAAGATGATGGACATCAAAGAAATTCCTCATGGATTTTATTTTCTTTGTGGAAAAAGTAAGCCACTGGGAAAAATGCACTTCTGCTTTGACTGTTTACAGTATGCTGTCCAAACTGGACAAGCAGGACACAGAGAGTGACTGCAAACCTTGTTAAGATAAGGTGAGGCAGTCCATCAGAAATCCTGCTTCATAGCAAAGTCTGTCAAATATTCTAGGCCTGTAGGTCAAAGATGGATGCCCCAACGTTACAGAGGAACTTTGAATGACTGTCCAGGTAGCCAGCTGTTTTTGTCATTTCTCACATTTTTCTTGGAAGTAGCTTGCTCATACTTCCTGCTTACTCGGTTAATATTATTTCCTTCTCGGATCTCTGAGGAAGTTGAAAACTAGATAGTTATAGTTTTCATTGTTTAGCAGAAAAGAAACTCACTAAAGAGATGTAAAGTGTATAAGGTTGAGAGCTATCAAAAGATAGTTTTGGAGGGTAATGCAAGTTATGATAGAAAGTATCATAGGTACAAGACTTTGGACTCACCAGTAAAGCATAGATAATGGAGTATTTTCTCTGAATTTGTCAAGTGCAAATGGACTAGACATTGTTGATGTACTTATTCGGTGTATATATTGTATATAGCTATTGTATATCGTTTTTCTTATATTAGTTATAACCTTTCTATTTTAGTCAGAAAGGGGAAATGTAGTGATATTTTGTTTGCGTTTTAACAAATAAAGTTTGCCTGAAGATCAGAGAGCAGAGCTAAGCCACTAGAGATCAGGAAGTAGTACCACACACCTTTAATCTCAGCATTTGGGAGCTGGGTAATGGTGGTGCATGCCTTTAACCCTAGCACTAGGGAAGTGGAGACAGGAGTGATATGCCTGAGTGGAGCGAAGACTATAAGGCAGGAGGAGACAGGAACTCACGGCAGTCTGAGGTTTCGTGGAGACAGTTGCAATCTGACGTTTGGTGGAGACAGATGAAGTCTGGAGATTGCCGCCTGAGGCAGGATCACCTCTTTGGTTTGGGGATTTGCTAGAGGTAAAGGAACTCTCTAGTACTGGTTTCTCCGATCTTCAGCCTTAACCCATATGTCTGCCTCTGGGTTTTTATCATTAAGAACAGCTAGAACTTGTGCTATAGCTCACAACCTTGGATGCAATGCCTCATTCTGATATCCAGGGGCACCAGGCATGCATGCGATGTAAAACTATAAATGTACGCAAAACATACACACCTACAATAAAATTAAAATTGGAGGTTTTGCCTGAATATAATTGGATCCGCATTTCTCCCAGGATTTTTACTAATTGAAAAGAATCTGGGAAGTTTAATATAGAGGGTGGCTCCAGTAAGGAGCATGTGCCCTCAGTAACTGTGCCCACACATCCTCCCTCCCTCAGGCAATGGGACAGAAGTGCTAGGTCATTTGGAAAAGATATAGGTAGGAAGTGAGGGAAATATAAATGATGGAAATATAAATGATGCCGATTATTAGTAATGATAATAATGCTGCTGGGGAGTCTCATTTCCTTTTATGATACTATTTCTCTATTATCCCCTGCTTGCATGCCTGAGGGGCCAGGGGCTGACATCTCCTGTCTTTCTTAACCTCTCTCTACCTTACTTTTTGAGATATGGTCTTTCACTAGTCTGGAACTCCCCAGTTAGATTAGACTGACTGAAAAGTGAGACCCAGGGATCTACCCATCTGTCTCTGCCTCACAAATGCTGGATTATGGGCACACCAGCATACTCAGCACTTTTATGTAGGTCATAGGGATCTAACACAGGTCCTCATGTATACATAGCAGGGACTTTACCCGTTGAGTCATCTTTCCAGACATGGTTTTGTCTATTATCTTAATTGATCAAACAAAAAATTTAGTAGTGTTGACAAAGATGCTATCTCTAATGAGGCTTTAATAAGAGAAATAACTCACAAAAGACAAACTAGAAAGCACATAGCCTGTCACCCTCCACGAAAGAACATTTGTGGTTATCCCCCAAATTATTCTTTGGAATACAAGCTGGAGGAGTCGGTAGAATAATGGCCCCTGTAAGGTTTTCTGCATCCTGATCCCTGTGTCCTATGACTGTGGAAATGTACATTGGAAATGGTAGCAAAGATGTCAGCTGGTCTTAATGAGTTCACTTGACAATAGAGAGAATATTTTCGATTACCTGGGTAGACTTGGTATAATCAGGAAATCCCTTACAAGTAGACAAGGGAGCTAGAAGAGATGACATAATGAGCGAAGAATGTGACGTCATGTTGGTGGCTTTGAAGATAGAAGAAGGGACCATGAACTAAGGGATGTGCAGGGCAACAGAAGTAAAAATGACCTCTACCCTAGAGTATCAGAAAAGAATGCTGGTAGCTCAAGGTGTAGCCACTGAAGCAAATGTAAGACATTTGCCCATGGAATGTTAGCATTTTTATGTTATTTTAAGTCATTAAGTTTGTGGTCATTTATTTCAACAGCAATACAATACTGGTGCTGGGACAAGTTTTAGTAAAGGATTTCTAAAATGATGGTGATGACAATAAAGTGATTAAGATAAAACTGTCCAGAAAACAAATGATATTAATCATCATCATCATCATAATAATGATAAATAAAAATAGTGTCTCTTGTCTACTCACCTTATGCAAATATTCCCATCATGGCCAATCTCAAGTGATCATAGAGACTAGAGACATCACTAAACTCTGATTTAGAAAGAAATATGCATGACCTCTCTGGAGAGGGAACTCACCAGCATAGCACTGGAATAAGTTTAGTAAATGGAGTGCTTAGCCCTTTAGAATTTCATGGCACATATTAGCAGAGGCTGCTCTTCATGTGAGAACTCTGTATACCTAACTCAACATTCCAAATGCTCTCGATGGCATTTTCCCCTTGATTAACAGACACTGTAGAAAGTCAGTAATAAAACAGCAGTCACTATTTCCTGTCCCACAACCTAGACTTTCTCGCATGTTGAAAAGCATTGAACCAATTTGTAAATAGAATTTCTTTCAATTTTATTGTTTGTGTCATAACAGGGAAGGAAAAGGAGAGCAGGGAAGATCACTCAAGAGAAAATGAGCTAGGGAGAAGAGAGGTGCAGAGTTCCTTCTTTTCAGCATTGACAATATTCATCTGCAGGACTAGGCACATGACAACAAAGAACCGATTAAAGAATGGTCATTATTGATGTTTAGACTGACTGATGTCAATACTGGGAAGTCCTTTCCTTCCATGACCAATCCAAACTGTCAACAAAGTGAATCTCCTTGCTCCCAAGGGACCCATTTCTGACTGTGAGGTGTTAGAATGGGATAAACAGCATTGTCCTGTGGTTTCTTTCTTTTTCTTTTCTTTTTTTTTTTTGATTAAAAAGTTGCACCTCCTCTCCTCCTCCCATTTCCCTCCCTCTCCCCCCACTCCCCCACCCCCTCCCACTACAGGCCAAAGAGCAGTCAGGGTTCCCTGCCCTGTGGGAAGTCCAAGGACCTCCC
>LOEQ01002315.1:392138-405055 GCA_001685075.1 Bramus lutescens | reverse complement strand
TTCTTGTTTACTTAGGTAATATTATATCCTTCTGGAGTCTTTGATGGAGTTGAAGAATGTATAGTTATAGTTTTCCTAAGTTATGATAAAAGATAAAATAGATCTAACTGTAATTCTTGCTTGATAACTGTTTTGTTATATTAATGTTACTATGTTAAAGTTAAAGCCTTCCTTTTTGTTTAAACAGAAAAAGGGGAAATGGTGTAGGAGGGTTCTTCTTTCTATGTGTTGCTTTCATTGGTTGAATAAAGAAAACTGCCTTGGCCTTTGGGGGAGAAAAAAAAATAGGTAGGCTTTGGCCTCCTCTTTCCCACACTGGTGAGGACAGCATTCACCCAGTTCCCTGGCTGTCCCTACTGCACCTCTGAGCCCTCCATCCTGTGGAGGAGGGGTTCTGATTCCTCTGGTGGCTCTGAATGTGGATGAGTGGCTCAGAGAATCCAGTGGAGGAGGTAAGGGGCTAGTGTACAAGCTCGCTTCCTCGTGGAGTCGCATTGGAATACTACACTCAGCTCTGTTTATGACTCAGTGTGGGAGTTCCCCAAAGCTTACCTCCAAGCTCCACTTACCCTGAAAGGTAAGGGTCTGTCCTGAGACTGAGGACTTTTAGGATGTGTCTGTCCCATCTTTCCTAGTGAGTCCCTGGGCTAAGCACTGGCCCCCTTGGATGCACTCAGATCTGGTTCATCCTTGCCCTGTGGCTACAGAGATAATTCAGGCTTTGCCACCTGTCTGCCAGCTCCTCATTCCTGATTTCATTTCCAGCTCAGGGCAGGAGGAAGTTTTGGGTGTCCCTGTCTCTGGCTTACTTCTGGAAAGTTGGGAGACCTTGGAAAAGAGTACCATTCCTGAGTAACGCTATATGTGGAATATATCCTGGAACAGCAGAGACAGCGTTCCCTGCTCACATATCATCCAGCCAACTCTAAGTCACAGGGCCTCAGCACCACCTTGTGGCCTCTCCTGAAGCTCCTGAGTCAGCAGGGCTGGGTGGGAGCTGACACTGGCTTTCCTACCATGCTCTTAGGCATTACTGCTGTTGGAGTAGGTCCACAGAACCCCCTTTAAGAACTTTCACTTTCAGCAGTACCCTGTCCTCAGCTGGAATAAAGAATAAGGAGCTCCCTAACAAGAAGTGTGGGCGTAAGTTCTGTCTCAGCCAGTGACTGTGCAGCCTTGGCCCACCGCTGCCCCCTCTGAGCCTCAGCTCCCACCTGCAAGCTGAGGATACTGGTTCTAGTAAGCAACTGGAAGGAAACACCTGGGGGTGCTCAGCCCCAGGCGCTAAATCACGAAGGAACAGAGCTTTGGTCCCCATCCTTTAACACCATGATCATTGTGCAGACTGTACTTGCCTGTTGGTTTGCAGTGACTGACACCATTTGTTCTGCCGGTCTTCTCAGTGGATTTGCCTTTGCTCAAAATACCTAGTTTTTCTGTTTCTGGCAGGAGGGACCCAGGCAGGGAGTGAAAGGAGCTAGGGGTGCAGTCCTGGTAGAGCTCGCTGCCCATCAGCCCAGCGGGTACTCACCTTGGTCTGCATCTGCACTCTGGGACACAAACTGGGAGCCAGCAGATGGAGTAGCCGTCCTGAGAAGTGGGGGAGTGTGGGAGAGGAAATTTCTGCAGTGTTGCTAACTGACAGATCATGCTCAGGAAGCAGGTGACAGCTCAGAAAGGGCTTTTAATGGGCTGTCAAATGTTAAACCACAGACTGTATATGTGTGTGAGCATACAAGTTTGTGTTTGCGCAGATGTGTGCACACATATGTGTGCATGTGGCCAGAGATCACCCTCTGGTGTCATTCCTCAGAGCCATCAGCCTTGCTTGGCTTGGCCAGTGGACTCTTGGGATCCATCTGTCTCCCCAGTCCGTCCACCCACCCAGTGCTGGGCTCACGGGTCCTTGCAGCCATACCCAGAGTGCTGGGGGTTCAAACGCGGGTCCCTATGCTTATAACGAAACTGCTCTTTCCAACTAAGCCATCTCTAATTTTCCACAGATTTTTTGAGACAAGTCCTTTCTCATTGACCTGGAGCTTGCCTGTCTGGTAAGGCTGACTGGTCAGAGAACCCTAGAGATCTGTCTACTGGGCCTCTCCAGTGCTAGGATTAGAACTCACTATGCCTGATATTTTTTTATTTAAAATTATATTTTAATAGTACATAACACTGTGTGTGTGAGTGTGTGTGTGCGTGCATGCACATGTGTGTGTGTTTATATGTGTGAGGACATGTCTGTGTCATTGTAAGTGTGTCAAGATCAGAGGACAGCATTCTGGGAGCTGGCTCTCTCCTTTCACCATGTGAGTTCCAGGAATTGAACTCAGGTCATAAGGCTCCGTGCCAATGAGACAGCCATATTACCTGCCCCAAACCTGGCTTTGTAATGTGGTATCTGGGCGTAGAACTGAGGTCTTCATATTAGTCTGTCAGACATTTAACTGCCTGAGCTCCCTCCCCAATCCCAGTTACACTCCTTTCCCCTCACAGATGAGGACACACAGGTTTGGTAACCTGATTAAGGTCACATAATGGACCTGCAGGTCAAGGTTCTAGAGTTTCCTCCACACTTCGTCTCTGCACCTGCCACCAGGCCCCTCCACCCACCTCCCCACTCTTCCTGGCCCATCCTTCCTTGCTCCCTCACCTGCACGAACTGCTCCAGGGCCTGCTGATCCAGGCAGGTGTAGTTCTCTAGGAAACGCAGCTTTTCCAGCTGAAACTGGTCCCTGGATTGAGCTTCTGCCTGCTTCTCCAGCAGCTGGAAGATGGTGGCCCCAAGCAGCAGGTAGCAGATATAGGCCAGAAGCAAGGGCAATACATGGCCACCCCAGCAGCTACAGAGCCCAGCACGGGGCATGGTGTGTCTAGGACTCTGCAGCAGCTGTCAGGGTGGCTGTGGGGAGAGTCGAGAAGAGGTGAGAGCCCCTGCTACTGCCTTCCCTGTCCTCCACCTCACAGATGTCTGCGGCAGGGGAGTCTGTTTGAACAGTGTGGTGTGCAAACAGGCCTGCCATCCCCCACCCAGCCTTGTTTTTCCATGCACAGCAGCAAGGTAGCAAATGCACGGGGCCCTCAGGGACGCCTACAGGCTTCTGAGCTCATCTGGTCTCATTCTCTGCTTCCAAGTGAGGCCGAGTGTGAGACAATCTGAATGGGAGCCCACTCAGCTGGGTCTAAAAGGGCTCTTGACAGCTTCAGATTCCTCACTTGGGAAGGCTCCCAGCACAAATACGGGAGTCTAGGAGGGAAGCGTCACAAGGGTGTGGGTTGGCCTTGCTTACAGAAGGGAATAGGGAAGATTAAACTGCCTATTGGGGGAACCCGGGGATGAATAAACCAGAGTAAAGCAAATCAGAGCAAAGCAAACAGGCAGATGACAGCCTTGCTTAGCAGCATTGTCAATTGGTGGGACTGATAAGTGGGAGGCCCTGGTTACCACCAAGTGTCGCCTCTGCCAATGGTCAGACTTGTTTGAGACCCTTGAGCAGGTTATCTGGAGATTGTCGAGCTCAGGAAACAGAAGTCAGAAGCCAGAAATGAGTCTTCACCCCCACAGTGTTGTAAGTGGCTCCTTCTTCCCCTGAAGAACCCATGGTGCCTCAGCTGAACTTTGGCAAGTGTGATAGCTTTATTGACATTATATAATAGCTCACCAACATACATTGAAAGTGGCCACTCCCACAGTGTCCTGGTTAATTTTCTCATTTCTGAGAAAACACCTGACAAAAGCAACTGAAGGAAGGAAGGGAGGGTTTATGTTGGTTCATAGTATGGGGTCAGCTCGTCATGGTAAGGAGAGGCACAGCTGCAGGAGCATGAAGCAGCTGGTCACATGACTTCTGCAGTCAGGAAGCAGAGAGAGCTGTGAGCTAGTAGTCAGTTTGCTTGCTTTTCTTTTTTTCTTTTTCTTTTCTTTTTTCTTTTTCTTTCTTTCTTCTTTTTTTTTGAGACAGGGGTTCAAAAAAGCCCTGTGTAGTCTCAGCTGTCCTGAAACTCACTCTATACCAGACTGGCCTCAAACTCAGAGACCCATCTGCTTCTGCCTCCTGAGAGCTGAGATTAAAGGCGAGCGCCACCACCACCCGGCTGCCTTTTCCATTTTTATTCAGTCTGGCACTCCAGCCATGCGTGGTCTTGCTCACATTCAATAAGGATCTTCCCACCTCAATAAATTCAGTCTAGAAACTTTGTCACAGAGGTTTGTCTCTCTCACACACACACATATGTACACACACGTACACACACACACACACACAGCTTGTCTCCTTGGTGAGAGCTGGATGGAACCCTGCCTGGTAAGCAACAGCCTCATGGCGACACACAGATTAATGGAGATGGGTTAATTTAATATGTGAGCTAGCCAGAAATATGGTTAAGCTATAGACCAAACAGTGATTTAAATAATATAGTTTCTGTGTGATTATTTTGGGAGTCTGGGTGTCTGGCTTCCTACTACACCTGTCAAGCTGACAGTCAGCACTGATCATCACACATGGTCTGTGCTATATCCACAGAGTTATAAGACCACACCACTATCAATTACTTCAAAGAGGAGCCCCTCCCATTAGCTATTGCTTCCCACTTCACCCAAGTCTAGTCTCTATGGAAACTTGTTTTCTGTCTCTAATAGATTTCCCTCTTTCAGAAATTTAATATAAAAGAAATGTGACAGAGAATGGTCCACTTCTCTGCCTTTTTCTCTTGGTGTTTCCTAGTTCTGATCCCATGTGGAAAGGCAGGGTGACCATGAAAACATTCACATGTTGGTCATTTCACAGGTATCCAGCACCAGATGAGACATCTTTGGGTCAAGTAATTAAGCAGGCAGGATTCTGGAACTGAGCTGCTCCATCAAAGAGGGTGTGGCCATCACAGGTAATGGGCACCAACTAGAAGAACCTGTGGTGCAGATGCTGTGGATAGCCTGTGAGAACAAACAACCACCATTTCTTCCATAATGAGGTGAAGATGAGAGAATATGCATGCTGGGGGTGGAGGAGTGTGGTAGTTTGAATAAAAATGCCCCCCATAGGCTCATATATTTGAATGCTTAGTCCCTAGTTGGTGGAACTGTTTGGGAAGGATCAGGTATGGCCTTGTTGGAGGAGATATATCACTAGGAGCAGGCGTTGAGCTTTCAAAAGTCCATGTCAGGCCTAGTTAGTGTTCTCTGCCTCATGCTTATGGATCAAGACATAAGGTCTCAGCTACTGCTGCAAGTACCACACCTGCCTGCCCACTGCCATGGTCCCTGTCATGATGGCCATAGAGTCACCCTTTGAAACTGTAAGCCAGGCCCCAATAAACTCTTCTTCTCTAAGTTGCTTTGGTCAGTGTTGTCTCTTAAAAGAACTAAAAAAGTAACTAAGACAGGGGCCTTACAGAAAACCAGAGCAAGGGGGAGAATTGTTATGATTTTCAAGTTAATGAGAGAAAGAGTAACAGAGGGTTTCTCCTCTGCTACAAGACCTAACATAAAACACAACATCGCTGGTGTGAGATGAGGCAGGAGCATGACTGCTTGGTATTAAGAGCAAGAACAGGTGTGGTCAGTTTTGGAAGGGGTGTGAGGAGAGCTGGAGTGTCATATTTTCTGAAAACTCCCTGCTGGATCTGGTGTATGATGCTTCCAGAATGGGGTCTCTCTCAAGAACACAGCCATGTGGTTAGGGAACTTTTGAAAACTCATTGTTTTGAGACAATGTCTTATGTAGCTCTGGTTAGCCTGGAACTCGCAATGTAGACCAGGCTGGCCTCAAACTCATAGAGATCCACCTGCCTCTGCCTCTTGAGTGCTGGGATTAAAAGCATGAGCTATTATACCCAGCTGATTTCTGAAAACTCTTAGAGTCTAAGACTTAGGCCACAAAATCTATAGGGCTTGGAATACAAAGGTGAGCCTGACAGTAGTGGTGCATGTCTTTAATTCCAGCACTTGGGAGGCAGAGACAAGTGGATCTCTGTGAGTTCGAGGCTAGCCTGGTCTACAGAGTGAGTTTCAGGACAGCCAGAGCTATACAGAGAAACTCTGTGTTGAAAATCATAAAACAAAAAAGCAAAAAGAAATTTATAAAGAAACACAAAGGTGAAATATGAATGAGGACATCTCATGGGGTCCCCAACCACCCCCCTCATTCCCTCACAAGATTCAGGAAGCTCAGAAACTTCCAAGAGTCACAAAGCCACTCGCAAGGGTAGATGGGCAGTAAATACTTTCTAGAGAGAGGAGACTAGAGCTGCCTTCAGTTGTGCAGAGAGCTCCAGAAGTGCACCCTGTATGTTGTCACCCATGCTGGGGTGGGCTTCTCAGAGGTCTCCTGTGAGTGACCCAGGAATCTCATTGGTTCACCAAGATGGACTTTGGTAGAATGGTTTCTTAGGTCTATAGTCCATTTCCTATCTGGAGAGAAAAGAGATTTTTTCACATCTCCCCAGGGAAAGCCACACAACCCTCCCTCCATCCTTTCTTCCCTCCTTCACTTTCTTCCTTCTTCTAAACATCCAAGGCTAGTGTCCTCTGTGTGTTGGGGGTCTTCCAGCCCTTGATCTCTGAGCTATTGAACCCTCTGCACCTCCTAACCCAGTATCTCCCTATATGGCTAGTACTTCACTGTGAACAAGGACTAGACACGAGGCATGATTTATAACCCCTTTCTGGGAATTATTACTGCTAACAGGCAGAGCCAATGTGTGCTTCCTAAGTGGGGAGGCCAAAATCAATTAATGACAAATGTAAAATGGCTAGGCAGGCTTGATGGCAGAGCATGGCCTAACATCTGGAGGTGATGATAAGAGATTTTCTGAAGCTGAACTAATAGAGAGATTGGAGGGGAGAAAAAACCCAGATCAATCCCATGTACAATGGACAGAGAATCCAGAGTAAATAGAGTAGCTGGGCTTGGATTTCCTTCCATCTGAATGAGCCCTGAGATAAGGAAAAGGACAGGCCGCCCATCAAACATAGGTATTTGCTTATGGATTCACTTAACCAATGTGTCTATGTAGGGGTAAAAGGACACCTTCTAAGGGGAGAGGTTGAGGCCCACAGGCCCCAGGTTTGGGCCCTGTATGAGGAAGAGCAGAAGCAGAAGTGAGGAGGGCCACCTTTAATGGCCCACCTAATAGAGCCAAGTGGCTACAGGGCTAAGTTGTAGCAAGGATGCTGGGCACTCCTGGAAGTCTCCGTGCTGTGGTACTGTAGGAGAACATTCCATGTGGAACAGATAGTACAGGTCTGTATGAATCTTTTCTGAGAAGTTGATCTCAGAGGAGGTCCAGCTTGCTGTGACCTGAAGTGAGGATGTGGGATGCTGAGGGATGACTTTAGGGGGCTCTCTAATTAAATAATCTGACATGCCTGGTGTTGTTTTTGAAAGATTATTATTTATGTCATAAATGATTTGCTTGCATGAATGTACTTATAACACGTGTGTGTGTGTGTGTGTGCATGTGTGTGGTGCAGGAAGACAACACTGAATCCTCTAGACTTCAGTTACAGATGATTATGGGCCCCTGTGGTGGATAGTTTTATGTCAACTTGACACAAGCTAAAGTCATCTGAGAGGAAAATACATTAATTAAGAAAATGCCTTTGGGACTGGAAAGATATCTCATGGTTAAGAGCACTGGCTCATAACCCAAGTTCAATTCCCAGCACCCACATGGTAGCTCACAACTGTCTGTAACACCAGTTCCAGGGGATCCAACATCATCACGCAGACATGCATGCAAGTCAAACACCAATGCATATAGAATAAAGATTGAAATTTAAAAAAAGAGAGAGAAAGAAAAGGAAAATGCCTTCATAAGATGGAGCTCTAGTGAAGTCAGTGATTAGTGAAGGAGGGCCCAGGTCTGGTGTCATCCCTGGGATGGTGGTCCTAGTTTCTATAAGAAATCAGAATGAACAAGACACATGGAGCAAGCACTCCTCCAGCAAGCAGCTCTCCTCCATGGTTTCTGTATCAGCTCCTGCCTCCAGGTTCCTGACCTGTTTGAGTCCCTGTCTTGACTTCCTTCAGTGATGAACAGTGATATGGAAATATAAGCCAAATAAACCATTTCCTCCTCAAGTTCTTTTGGTCATGGTGTTTTATCACAATAGTAACCCTGACTGAAATAACCATCATGTGGGTGCTGGGAGTTGAATCTAGGTCTCTGCCGGAGCAGTCAGTCCTCTTAACTGCTAAGCCATCTCTCCAGTCCCTGGAATTGATATTGTTCGATCTTTGCTAGTGTTTCTTCCAGAAGGTGAAGTGGTATATTATTTGTGTTTTAATAAATAAAGCTTGCCTGAAGATCAGAGTGTAAAATACTTACACTAGTCAGCCATTCAGGCCAGGAAGTGGTGGCACACACCTTTATTCATGGCAACCACAATAGTTAGCCATAGAGGCCAGGCAGTGGAGGTGCACACCTTTAATCCCAGCACTAGGAGGGAATATAAAATGGGAGGAGACAGGTCTCAGTCTCAGTCTGGGGATTTGTGGCTGGATGCTTTGTTTTTCTGATCTTCAGCTTGAAACCCAATATCTGTCTCTGGGTTTTTATTATTTGTGCTACATTTAGCACCTAACTTTAGGGTATAATTTCATAAAAAGTCACTTCCCTGTGATTTTATAATCACTGTATAGACCAGAGATACACACAACCAGAGTCACTGCCCTACTGGCTAGGTTTTTCTATCTTCTTTCCTGGCAGGCTCTCCCTGAACCCCCTTCTTGGGCTGCTGTCAAACTAGGTAGTTGCCTTGAAATCGAGTCAGGCTTTTACTGTTCTATGCAACAACAATAAGCCTCATTTTCATCTTCATCTTCATCAGTGGCAAATTTGGAGAGAAAATTGGGGATTCTTTAAGGGAGGAATTAGTTAAAAGAGAAAGTTTTTCCCACATTGAAAACTGGGAAACACTATTACAATGGAGGGGTTTGTGTCTCTATACGATAATACACTGGACAGTTTGAAATGGAATAATTAAATGAGAGGATAACTAATTTAGATGGGACTTATGTAATGTCAATTGTAAATATTATCAGCATTATCATTTTTGCTTTATCCCTAAAAATGTTGCTTAATCTGAGTACTAAGAGACAAGCTTTATAAAAACTTAATAAAACAGGTCATAGAGATATTCGAATCCAGACAGTGGAGTTTAATGAAAACACAACTTCAGCATTGCATTATAAGGTTAGAGAGGAACATCCTAAGGCTTTCAAACAAACAACCTTAACATACCTTACAGGAACTGCCAAATGACAGAGGCTCTATAAGAGCTGATTGGGTCCCTGTGCCAGTGTTAGATTTAAGGAGATTCAAGGAAGCAATAGTCTCATATGGCAGGCATTCACCTTTTGTGAAGCAAATGTTAAACTCATAGTTTGTAATAGAATTATCCCTAAAAACTAGATAGACTTGGTTAAACGTGTTTTAGAGTCTGGTCCACAGTTACAATAGAGTAACTGATTCAGAGAAGAGGCTAAGACTATAGAACAACAGAGTATAAAGTATAGAAATCTCCCAAGATCAACTTCGTGGAGAAGATTATGCTGCTATAGAAAGGCAACCTTTATATGATGCCCTACCTTTAAAATGGTTGACAGTCAGCCAGTATAGGTTAAGCAATAGCCTTTAGCATTAGAAAAAACTGTAGGCTTTAGAAAGGCTGGTATAGGAACAACTAAATGCTCAGCATATTGAAGAATCAACCAGCCTTTGGAATTCTTCTATATTTGTTGTTAAAAAGAAATCTGGAAAATGGAGAATGGTAGTAGATCTAAGAACTGCTAATAAAGTGATTCAGCCAATGAGATTCAGCCTGGAATTTCTTTGCCTTTCTATTATCTAAAGGATGGCCTCTTAAAATTTCTGATTTAAAAGATTGATTCTTCACTATACCTTTGAGCAGGAAAAAAAACCAGAAAAATTCGCCTTCAAAGTGCCTACTTATAGTAATTCTAAGCACATTAAGAGATGTCAATGGAAGAATCTCCCCTAGGAATAATAAATAGCTCTACCCTGTGCCAATATTTTGTAAGTCAACCATTGGAAACGATACATAAGCAATTTCCTGAATCTATAGTTTACCATTACATGGACGGCATTTTACTATCTGATTCAAATGTAGATACTTTAGAATGTTTGAAGAAGTAAAAATAATTACAAACTGTTCCTGAAAAAATACAAAGAAGAGATTTTTATTCATTATTTAGGCCATAAAACACATTTACAGAAAAGTAGACCCCAAAAGATGCAAATTAGAAGAGATCGATTGAAGACTTTAAATGACTTTCAAAGATTACTAGGAGACATTTCTCATCTATGGCCCACTAATGGGTTAAAACTTGATATACTGATTAATTTAAACAAAGCCTTAGATGGTGACAAGGACTTAAATAGTCCCAGGAAATTATCAGCTGAAGCTGTGAGAGAATTGGCTTTGATAGAAGAGAAATTACAGAAGACACATGTGGATTGTATGGATCCGAGTCTTAATTCATTCTGGTCATATTACCTCCAAACATTCCCCTATAGGAACTTTAATGCAGAGGAAAGATGTTATCTTAGGATGGATCTTTTTACCACATAACTGAGTAAAAAATTAAAAACTTAAGTGGAAAAGGTCTCTGAGTTAATTCTAAAAGGAAAATTGAGATTTTGTTAATTAGTAGGAATAGACCCAGCAGAAATTATAGTACCTTTTAATAATGATAAAATTGACAAATTATGGGAAGAAAGTAAACCCTGGCAAAAAGCTTGCAGTAATTTTTTGGGAGAGATTAACAACAACTATCCCAAAAACAAGAGAATTCAGCTTATAAAGAGAACTAACTGGATCCTTCCATACATTATATGGAACACACCAATAACTGGAGCCCTTACATTCTATACTGATGCAAATAAATCAGGAAAGGCAGGTTAAAAATAAAAAAAATTAAGTAAAGAGGATCAAATCCCTTATGATTCTGTCCAAAGGTCAGAATTATATGCTATTCTCATGGTACTAAGGGATTTTAAAGAACCTCTCAGCATAGTTACTGATTCACAATATGCAGAAAGAGTTGTTTTGCATATTGAAACCACTGAATTTATACCAGATGATACAGAATTGACTTTATTGACTTTATTATTTATTCAGTTGCAAGATACAATCAGGAATAGGAATCATCCCATACACACACACACACACACACACACACACACACACATATCTCCAACATCAGATCTCAAATGGGACTGCCAGGTCCTCTAGCACAAGGCAATGCAAAAAATGGCCAATTATTTATTGTAAATTGCTGAAGGCCTCAATATTTTATTTAAAAAAATCTTATCGATAGCAAAGGTTTAAAAAAAGACTTTTCCATCATGTGGCAGCAAGCCAAGGAAATTGTGAAGAAATGTCCTACATGTTCTTTATACAACAAAACACCACTACCTGCAGGAAGTAACCCAAAGAATACTCAAAGGAATGAAATCTGGTGTATTGGTGTAATCCATTTTGTAGAATTTGAAAAACTAAAGTATGTACACCACACCATTGATACCTATTCAGGTTTTCCATGGAAAGCTGCTTTCAGTTTGGAAAAGGCTAATTCAGTAACCACATATTTGCTAGAAGTTATGGTCATCATAGGTATGCCTGTATACAAATAAAGACAGACAAGGCTCCATCATATGTCTCTAAGAAAATGAAACAGGATTTTTTTTTGCTTCTTATAAAGCATATTACAAGTATACCACACAATCCTACAGGGCAGGCAGTTATAAAAAAAAAGATCAAATTGAACTCTAAATGATATATTAAATAAACAGAAAGGTATAATAAAGACCCCCAGAAATACATTGCATAATGTTTTATTAACTTTTAACTTTTTAAATGTTGATGAGAAAGGAACTTTGGAGAGACATTGGATAATAGAAAAAAACTATGGAATTAAATCGGTCAGTACAGATGTGTTGCCCTCATAATGGAAACCAGGACATGTGTAAATTGGGAAAAGGATTTTGGTTTTGTTTCCACAGAAGAAATGCTATGGATACCATCAAAACTGATAAAGATTCTATTTGAACAAGAGACACCTCTTAATTAGAAGAGATAATATTTCATCAAGCAGCATGGCTGTTTAAACTAACCTATAAAACTAACAAGTTTTATTTTCATTTGATCAGATATAACTTGTCAAAAGAGAATCTCTCCAAAATTAGGGTTGGGGGAGGGTTTTAGTTCTATGTTTTCAGGAGAATAAAGGCATCCACATAAGGAATCTGAAAACCACTGGATAAATGAGAAATCTGAAATAAAAGGACACATCATTCAGAAAAAAGTATCCCAAGGAGTAAATTGGCCTATTGGCATATCACATTTCCAACAAGATAAAATTTCATGAATCTTCCGAAATGTTTGTTTCTGCCCTTCTGCGCAGACATATAATGCAAATGATCTTTTTAATTGATTTTTATTTAGCTCTACATTTTTCTCTGCTCCCCTCCCAGCCTCTCTCCTCCTCTTCAACCCTCCCCCAAGGTCCCCATGCTCCCAATTTACTCAGGAGATGTTGTCTTTTTCTACTTTCTACTTCCCATGTAGATTATATCTATGTAAGTCTCTCTTAGTGACAAAGAGTCTTTTTGTAGTCCCAGTCCAGTAAAAGGTTAAAGCTGGCTTTGAAGTTGGAGCATGGTTCTCTCCTTCTTTAAACCCAAGTAAAATCCAAAATTTCTATCTTATGTCAGGAGAGCCACCTGAAATGTGGCAGAAGAAAAACAAATATTTAAGATTTACTTTATTGCCACTAATCTCATAATCCTTTGGTTTTATATATACTATAATATATAAAATTATTATACATATTATAATAATGTATACAATATTCTGTCTGTATGTATGCCTGCAGGTCAGAAGAGGGCACCAGACC
>LOEQ01002315.1:170435-184596 GCA_001685075.1 Bramus lutescens | reverse complement strand
CGCCATCTTTCCATCTGCGGAAGAATAGTATTACTGGTAATATTATTGGTAATAATAATAATATATTATTACCAAGTATACACTATACCACCAGCGTGGCCTCCACACTGACCATGCCTATCAGTATAAATGGAAGGAAATGGACAGGTGCTAAGCAATTGCTATCAAAATCACAACTGACAAGCAGGCTAAGGGTGTAAATTGCTCTTACAGATGTCCCAAGTCTATGACTCCAGCTCCAGGGCACCTACACCCATGTGTACATACCTACACAAAGACACACACACAAACACACACAATTTGAAACATAAGATAAACCTTTTTTAAAAACCACTGCTGACTTTGTCAGAAATTAACAAGAGGACTCACACTTGCCATTTCATAATAATAAAAGTGCTGGTCTAAAAGGTATTAATTGAGGCTTAAGGATAGACAGTACAGAGCAAAGGAAATGAACTGAGAGTTAAGAAATGTACACTTAACCATTATTACCAACAGATTTTGAACAAGGTTGCCAAGAAAATCCAAGGTGGTAAAGAACACTCAAGTCTACCAAGTCTAGCTTGGTGAAGTGATTTGCTCATCTAGATGGTCTAGCAGGGACAAGAATGACACAGGAGCTTGTGTATAAGTGTGAGGATCTGAGTTCAAGTCATAAGAGGTCATAATCCCAGTGCTCCCATGGAAAGATGGGAAGTGGAGATGGAAGAATCTCTTAAAATTGAGTCAGCTAGAAGCTTGCATAGCAGTTAAAAAAAGGAATTGCCTCAAGACAAAGATGTCTTCTGACTTCTACATGTTGTACTATGTACAGACACTTACATGAATGTATACGTGTATACACACACAATTGTGATATGTAAACACATTATGAAATATTCAGACTTTGAAAAGAGAAAGGAAATCCTACCATTTACAACAATGCAGATGAACTGAGCGTGGTGATGCACACCTTCAAACCCAGCACTAGGGAGTCAGAGGCTGCCAGGGCAGCCTAGTCTATACAGCAAGTTCCAGGCCATCCGAGACTCACTATAATACCCAGTCTCAAAACAAACAAGCACAAAAACAAAAATGCTAAATAAGTCAGTCATTTATATTACAAGTATGTGGAATATAAAACAGCTGAACTCATATTAACAGATTGATGGTTACTGGGGGCAAAGACCATGAAAATGGGAGATGTTCAATGATATAAGCTATCAACTTTTAAGTTCTAGAAATGTGGTGACTATAATTTATAATAATGTTATCATCTCACATTTGAAACTTAAATGGTAAATTTCATCTCTCTCTCTCTATCTATATGTATGTATGACAGTTTGAATTTGATTATGGAAGACACTACACAAGATTAGTTCTATCAAAGATCATACTGTGAAGCTTAAATTAAGCAAATTTAAATTTTGTCAATTACATGTCAACTAAGCTTAGGGGCTAGATATGGTAGCATATGCTTATAATCCCAGAACATAAAAGGGTTAAGACAGAAAGATTCCAAATTCAAAGCCAGTCATACTATGAAACAAGACTGTCTTTAAAAACAAAATACACAACTGAGGAAAAACAAGCAAACAAACTTGAGGCTGAGAGATGGCTCAGTGGTGAAGTGCACTGCTTGCTCTTCTAGAGGACCTGGCTTCAATTCCCAGCATCCACATGGCAGCTCACAACCATCTGTACCTCCATTTTCAGGATAAATGCTGCCCTCTTTTGGACTCCTCAGGCCCCAGGCTTGAAGGGTGTACAGACATATGTGTGTGTGTGTGTGTGTGTGTGTGTGAATGATTATACACATAAAGAATAAGTAATTTTTTTAAAAGATTCAAATTACAATTACCACTCTAGGTCAAAAGAACTGTGGTTTTAAAAAAGTATTATACCATTTTACTGTTTCTATAAAGTCACTGGGCCAAACTTACTGCTTAAACATTTATCTTAAAGATCAGACCATAGCTTTCCACTTTTCCAGTCTAATAAATCATAAAATAAAAATCTCAAAGATGTTGGTCATGCAGAGGACGTTTTAGGAGTCAGCACTCACAGGACAACTCACAAGCAACTGTAACCTGTTTCAGGGTTTCCAACACCTCTTCTGGCCTCTGCCGGCAATGCATGCAAGTGGCTGTATGTACATGTACACAGGCAAACACACATACATATAAAATCTTCCTTAAAAAGATGGGAAGGAAAACAGAGGCTTCCATAATTGAGGTGATTTTCCCTGTGACTATTAAACAGAATGGCACTAGCTTTGCTCCTCATCCACTGCGATCAGGCAGGAACACAGAAATGATTCTATTAGGGCTGAAGTGACTGCGCTGTGGAGATGGAGGCAGCTTTCCTGTGCTTCAGCTAAGCTCCTGAGGGCCTTGGAAACATTCTGCTACTGAGATAACATAACATCTGGGGTCGCAGCAGCTTAGAAGCCAGCCTTGCATGGGTCACCACCATCAGAGCTGTGTGGTGTTCAAGGCACTCCTCCCATGCAGTGAGAGTCACTCCTAACAGCTGGCCTTGGGATAGAAAAGGAGTCTCAAGAACACCAGTGTAATTTGCAAAATCTCCAGAGTTAAGAGATTTCCTGGACAAACTGTCTTATTTGAGTGGTATCAGGCAGCTCTAAAGGTCTTCAATACTGCTAGCCGAAGCTGAGACACTCCACCTGTACCAGGGAACCTCAGCCGTCAGATGGGACTTACTGTGGCTGCTAAAGTACTTATGTTCCTGAGCTGAAAATTATGCTCTGAAATCAAACCAGACCAGCATCAGTTTTAAAAAACACCATTCTCATTCTCTCAGTTTTTGAACTACAGGTAATGGACATTTTAAAATTACACAGAATTAGATTGCTGTGATTTTTATTCAATTTTAAATCCTGATTAAAACAAAAGCAGTGAGAATAAAGCTTTACAAATTGCACAAAATTACTACGTCATTGATATGGCTTTTACACTGATTAGATATACAAAGAAGAAAATAACATTGGAAGTAAGGCAGTAACAATGTGTGCGAACCAAGCACGTTACCCTGACACAATCTTTAGTAAAAAGCTACTCTGGTTAAGTGGTGCTGACATTTCTGCATGCAGGTCTCATTGCTTGCAAGGATAAGCTCAGAATAGCTTCATTCATTAAAGAAGCAAAAATCCCTCTCACTGACCAACAATGGCCAGCAGCAGCTTTCTGTAGTCCCCGCTTGTGTCACTGGCAATCATGGTGCTTAGTGTCTTCTGATACATTTGGGTGAACATCTGCTTTATCTGAACAAGGTCAATCTGTAAGAAATGGTAGGTCGGAAAAAAATCTGTTCAAAGAAAATGCATTTTTGTTGTTGGGTTTAATTTTGCTTTTTTGAGACAGGGTTTCTTTGTGTAAAACCCTGGCTGGAACTTACTCTGTAGACCAGGGCATTTATTTGTGTAATAATACCATAATAATCAGAATGGGAAAGGATAAACACCAAATGAGCAATGTTCCAGAATGTTCATACCAGTGCTGAGGCCACCTTTGCTTACACTATCAGGGAAGATCTCATTTGCTGCTTTAGAAAACCAGGGATGACAAGACACCAGTTTCATCTGTTATCCCCAAATACTGTCATTTAAAATATACATTATCTGATAATAGGATATCTTTACAAAAATGTGTAATAAAGTAAGTGGTGGTAAGGATGCCAAAAAATGATAACACTTGTACATTCCTGGTAGGAATGGAACATGCAGTAGTTGCTGGGGAAAACAGTACAGTGATTTAAAAAAGGATCTACAGAATTACAGTATCATCCAGCAACTCCATTTCTTGCTAAATCCCCAAATGAAGTAGCAGGGACTTGAAGGGATCAGTGCACACCATGCTCATAGCAGCATCATTTACAAAACACAAAAGGCAGAAGCAAACCAAGTACGTATAAACAGATGAACATCAGTCAACATGGGTTGTTATTCAGTCTTAAAATTATGCGGTCACAATGAGTTCCAAGCCGAGGCTAAGAAAAGAAGCCAGTCTCAAAAAATGCTGTACAAGGAACTGGAGAGATGGCTCAGAGGTTAAGAGCACTGACTGCTCTTCCGAAGGTCCTCAGTTCAATCCCAGCAACCACATGGTGGCTCACAGCCATCTGTAATGAGATCTGGTGCCCTCTTCTGGCCTGCAGGCATACATGGAGGCTGAACATTGTGTACATAATAAATAAATAAATCTTTAAAAAAAATGCTGTATGATTCCAAGCATATGATGAATCCAATGCCATCAACACAGGATAGAAATCTATGTGGCAACTGCTGACAGGGGTGACTGTTTCTTGAGTATGGATTTTCAGTTCTGCAAGATGTAAAAATTTCTAGATGGTGTGACAATGCACAACGTGACCATACGGTTGCCACAGTACACTTAAAAAATGGTCAAAATGGGCCAGGTGGAGGTGGTCAGTGACATTAATCCCAGCTGGGAGGCAGAGGCAGGCAGATTTCAGAGTTCTAGACCAGCCTGGTCTACAAAGCAAGTTCTAGGACAGCCAGGAATACACAGAGAAACTGTCTAAAACAAAACAAACAAAACCCCTAAATATTGTTTGCCTTTCTAAAAAATTAACTACCTTCTATAGTATTATTTAATAATGTATACTTTCAATTAAAAATATAACTGGGCAGTAGTGGCTCAGCACTTGGGAGACAGAGGCAGGAGGAACTCTGAGTTTGAGGCCAGCCTGGGCTATAGAGGGAGTTCCAGGACAACCAGGGCTACACACGGAGAAACTCTGTCTTGAACCGCCCGCCCCAAATACACACACACACACACACACACACACAGAATATCAATATATTGAAGTAAAAAGTGATGAATTCAAAGATTATTTTATAATTTACAAGGATGCTAACATTGATATCCAAACAGATAGGTATTTTTACTTTTAACACGACCAAGAAAAAGAACAAACTGGAACCCATACTTAGCGTGCACAAGTACCTAGGTTTCAGTCCCAGCACTGCAAAAATCAGTCAGTAAATAAACTGTGTGGTGGTGATGCACACCTTTAATCCCAGCACCCTGGAGGCAGAGGAGGCGGGCGGATCTCTGTGAGTGTGAGGCCAGCCTGAGCTACACGAGCTAGTTCCAGGCCAGGCTCCAAAGCTACAAAAGCAAGGCAGACACAATGGTGCATCCTGTAGTCCTAGCCAGCCTAGGCAATCTTAATGAGATCCCAGTCTCCTTAGAAATTTAACAAACAAACAAACAAATACACCTCGCAATTTCCCATAAACCTGCATTCCTTTTTTTGCCATCTTCCCTGAGGGGATAATGTTACTGAAAACCTCCTTCACATGGAGGGCATGTCATTCCTAAGGGTTTTATAATAAAGAACATTGATTCTTCAGTCTGACAGAGAAAGTGTCATCTTATCTCACCTCACTGCGAGTGACCACGATCCTGACCAGGGTGGAGTCATCTGTGCCAGCGCCTTTCATGGAACAGTAGAGTCGCTCAGCAAAGAAGGCGGGGCGGTTTAGGGCGCACTGCACTGTAAAGCAGACATCCTTCAGAGGAGGCCGGCATGACCACCCAGTCTACCTCTGTGGATTCGTTTAACCCTGTTTGTGATTACTTTTTACACAGAAATAAGAAGAGTGTGAATGGTCTTCTACCCCTTGTTTTTTCTCAGCATGTATCAACCTTTGTAGGGGAATCAGACAGGCAACTTTCATTTCTAGAGGATTCACTCAAGCCGATAAATCTATTTTCTCTTTATAGATGCGCTGATGTAGATTCTTTACATTTTCTAGTATAAAGATCTATAGCAAGTGTGTCCCAGATTAAGTAATAGCTTATTAAAAGAAATGACAAAAATCTGAGTTCTTTACATTAAGAATATATTTTTGAGGGCCAGCTAGAGCAGGAAAAGCACTTGTAAAAGCCCAGTTGCCTGAGCTTGATCCCCCCAAATGCAAAGCACCTAAAGGTAGAAGCTAGAACTGACTCCACTGAAATATCTTCTAGTCTCCATACATGTGCCGTCACGTATATACGTCTGTAACATACATATCACACACGAGGGCTCAGTGGTAGAGTACTTGTCTAGCATGTTGTAAGTCCCTAGGTTCAATTCTTAGCACCATATACACACAAAAACGACTGTCATTTGGCTGAGAAAAAACTACGAGTATCATCTAAGAGAAAACTGAGTTAACAAAGTTTTGAAAACAGCATTTGGAACTGTGAGTCACTGGAAAATCCCTTCGCAAAGTGAGTTTCTGCAGATGGCAGAGGGTACACATTGTACGTGATTGTCACTTTAGCCATGCTTATTACACTAACATTTTTAGGCACCCCATTGCTAGTGATAAGGAGTTCGTAATATTCTCCTTATTTCTGCAGTATCCATGAGGACAGAATTCCCACACATTGAGATGTCAGATCACCTCAAACACATTAACTCCAAAGAGTCTCACTGTGTTAAGAACTTGGATGTGTGTTCTGAGGGCTCAAAACAATGTTCTGTGTGCTATATATGGAGATACACTCAGGAGGTAGAGGCAAGTGGATCTTTGCAAATTCAAGGCCAACCTGGCTTACACAGTAAGACCCTGTCTCAATAAATAAATAAATAAATTCAGTTAGTTAACTGAAAAACCATGTCTTGGGGTAGTACTGGTAGTCCTTAGGGCTTCCTCATTTGTTAAGAGGAAGAACTACAATACATGAGGTCTTCTTGCAGTGCTCAATAAAGATATACAAACAAAGCCAAATAATCTCAAGCAAACAAACAAAATATCCTTCTGATTACACACCATCAACATTCAGAGGACTGTACATAAAATATAGGGTTTACTCGGTTTCTGCCTAAGCAGATTCTAGGGACACTACATTAACTGTAATCACTCAATTAAAAACAAATTAAAGCAAAGGACAAAAATAAAAATCTTACAGATGGTCTTCAAACCACTTTCAACATATCCAGAAAACTCTCGGCTTACACTGCTTAACAAATCTCGATTAGCCATCTGCAAAGAAAAGTTACAGAGTTAAGCATTTTCAGATCTTAAGATAGGCACGTAATCTTCAGAAGAGTTCATACCCTGGAATAAGCCTCCATGGTAGCTTTCAGCTGAGGGAAACTTCTTGTGGCGAGGATCATGTTGAAGCAGGATTCGTCTGTCCCTAACTTCCCCTCACCAGCCTGATAGAGGCGCTGGGCATCGTCCTGAGCCATCTGGTGGTTTACACTCTGGCTCTCATCACGGTTTCCCTGCAAGAGAAACACTGGAGTCAAGTGAAATCCTTTCCTTGGTGTACTACTTTGGAATTTATAGGGAAACGTATTGAAGGTGAATGCATCAAGTCTGCCAAGTCTTTCCTTCCAAATCAGTATTACATTATAATTAGCTTTGGATTTTGGTCATGGTCATGGCTTAATAAGGCTAAAGCAAGGGGTTTCAGGGCTTTAAGTACTAAATTACAACTAAATGTCTTTAACAATGGAATATAAACTATCACTCAAATGAAAATATACTATAACTCTTTCGTTGGGATTTGAGATCAAAACACACTGTAGATTTATATTCCTATAAAACTGTAAAATACCAAGCATTATGTTAAGTTACAGGGACACCAGAGACCAGGTATCTGTCCTTAAGGAATTTCACTCTAAGAAGGGACAATGTAAGATTTCAGATCCAAGTATACTTTAGTACACACATATTTATTATGTGGGCTGGGGATATAGCTTAGTGGTAGACAGTTTGTTTGCCTTGCAGGTATGAACCCCTAGATTCAATCTAAAGGAAAAAAAAACCAAAAAGCTAGATAAGTCTCTTTTGAGGAGCACTTGGCATGAGGAACGGTATAGTCATATTACAAATGGGTAAATAGACATAACTCAGGAAAGTATGTTCAAAAGGGGCCTAAACTCGGAGGCAGCATGCCTACCTACTGTGTCAGCAAGGCTGCCACCTCTAGCATTCCTTCCAAAGCACAAATAATAAAAAGAATATTCTTTTTTTAAGGAATATTCTTTTAAAAGTGCTCAGGAAAAATTTTAAATTATTTTTTGGATTTAAGTAATTTCCTGTTTTCTAAGAAGTAAAGTCTGAGTAGTGATAGTTCATTTGCATTTTAATAAATAAAGCTTGCCTGAAGGTCAGTGCAAAGCAGCCACACTAGTCAGCTATACAGGCCAGACAGTGGTTGCACACACCTTTAATCCCAGAAACCACACTAGTTAGCCACAGAGGCTGGGTGGTGGTGGTGCACGCCTTTAATCCCAGCACTAGAGAGGAATATAAGGCGGGATGAGACAGGAACTCGCTCTCTTTTGGTGTCAAAATTTCAAAGAGGTAAGAGCTCTCTAGTGACGTGGCTGCTTTTGCTTTTCTGATTTTCAGGTTGAACCCCAGTATCTGTCTCTGGGTTTTTATTACTTATCTCTTCCCACCCTAGAAAAGTCAAGGATGGGTCATAAACCCTGCATAAAGATAAACCCAATTAAGAACCATGCACCCCTTTTTAAAGCACTAAACATATATACCTGTCTTCACTCTTGCTCTTTTTAAAGCTAGTTTACTCTTTTGCTTTGCTGTTCAAACTTAGCTCTTCCGACCATTTTCCCCTCATTTTTGTAGCTCCAGCCTTTGCACACCACTCTACACCCATGATACTTTCTCTAACTATGTTTCCTTGGCTCCTCAGACCCTCTCCTCCCCTGAATTCAGATCCCTGCGATCCTGTCCTTGTGTACACTAGCTGTCAGAAGTAACTGCCGATACCAATCGAGCGTGTTAATCATTGACCTTCCCTCACTGTCCTTAACACTATTCAGAGGTTCTCTTGTAGTGCTTCTTGTCACCTCCCTACACACCTGGGAATATGGAAGGTCCTCCCGCCTCTCCTGTGACCCTGCACATCTTCTAATGGTCCACACGAACTGACAGGACACCACTAAGCTGACAGGGACTCTCAACTACACCTCTGCCACAGAGCCTCAGGCTGGTTCTGATTTCATGAAATCTGAAAGAAGTTATTTTCTAATTTCTTACAAAAGTCAGATGTACAGAACAGTCTCAGAAATAACTACGAAGAAATCTGCTCACTACATTCTGTGTTGTTCCTCTTAATGACAGCAATAATTCAGGGAGCTGACTATTAATGAAGTGTGCTCACTGTCACATGCTCAGATAAAAAGTCTGGTTCCCCCCACTAACATACACATATTTATACTACACTCACCTGGCACATGGACACGAGGAGACGTTCAAAATGTCCTGAGGTATCTGACTTAATGTCCTTCTCAAGATCTCGTCCAAATTCTGATTGATAACATCTAACAATGTCTCGAATTTCTTGATTTGTTCTTGTGCACAAAATCTCTATTAATACACTTTCTTGAGTTCCTGCTCCCTATAGGAAATGAAAGAGGAATTACACAGAAGCAAAGGGTGGTCTAATATTTTGTCTCATATATCACTACAAATTCAGAATTATCAAAATTTGTGAGACTTTATATATTAAATAATGCAGAATAGTTATAAAAAATAAGGTGAAGTACCTGCATTGCTTTCCGTAAACTCCAGGCATCATAGTAAGTAGAAGGCATAAACAGGGCAAGGATTAATTCTTCCATATTTCCACTCAACTCTGACTTGAGATCTTTAATTAAATCCTGTTTAATAAGATATGAAAATTAAGTACATAAGATTGATTTCTTTTTTTTCTTTCCTTTTTTAAAACAATGTTTCTCTGTATAGCTCTGATTATCCTGAAACTTGTTCTGTAGATCCACCTGCTTCTGCCTCCTGAGCGCTGGGATTAAAGGTGTGTGCCACCATTACCCAGTGAATATACAGGATTTCTATATCTTATCTCACATGAGGTTCTTTTTCTTTTTTAATAATTTTTATTTTAGATGTATGGGTGTCTTACCTGCAATGTCTTACCTACATATATGTCTGTGCACCACATGCCTACAGTGTCATACCTACATATATGTCTGTGCACCACATGCCTGCAGTGTCTGTGGAGGCCAGAAGTAGGCACCGGATCTCCAGTTACAGAGGGGGTGAGCTGCTGCGTAGGTGCAGGGAACCTGGGCTGTCTGGAAGAGCAACCAGTGCCATTGAGCCACTTGTGAAGTCCCTCACTTGAATCTTACGGAAAAATGGAATTGGCACTATGAAAGTCAAAATTTCGAATCTGAATGTGATATATGAAGCAATGAGTATTAAATTTAGTGATGAATTCACTGTTTAGAAACACATAAATCCTTCCTGCAGTTCTTCTACTGTACCAGATACAGAGACATAAAGTATGATTAGTAAAAGAATAATTCAACCAACAATATGAGGGCTGGTGAGATGCTGAGTGGTAAAAGATATTCGTCAAGTATGAGGGTCTGAGTTCAAGCCCTGGGCCCCACATGGTAGAAAGTGAGAGCCGGCTGCTGACCCCCATACATGTATGACAGTATGTGCACACTCATGCACATATACACAGACTTGTACAAAAATAAATAAATGTTTAAAAAATGATTGTTAAGTTGGGAGCGTAGACCCCAGCCCCCAGAGTTGTATTGGTCTGGACTCCAAATCCCAGCATGCCAGGTCCTGACCCTCCCAGGGTATTTAAGTGAACTCCAAAAGAAGAACACATGGTCTCTTTCCTCTCCCTGTGGTGGTCTCATTTGCAGCCTCCCGGTTCTCCTTCAGGGCCACCTGAGAGGGCAGGAAGTCCATTAAACCTGGATTTTTTTTTTTCCATCTGTGACTCCAGACAGGATCCAAAGAGGAGGTGTACAGTCTCCTCCATGAGTTTTATGGAGAGTTCCTTTACCCTTTTGTGCCTGGATATTTCTTAATTTGGCTTGTTGTGATATGGCTTGATTGGGAATTTGCGTCAGCAGAGAACTTGCATTAGGAAAAAATTTCTAACCTAGGCCAGGCTGACCCTGAACTCGTGGTTATCCCTGTCTCACCCACTTGCATATTGGAATTATAAGTGCGAACTACCACACTCAGAGTTTTACAAGAAGTCTGGGTTTTTTTTTTTTAAAGACGTTTATTTAGTTAGTTAGTTAGTTTATAGTGTTCTGTCTGCATGTATGCCTGCAGGCCAGAAGAGGGCACCAGATTTCTTTACAGATGGTTGTGAGCCGCCATGTGGTTGCTGGGAATTGATCTCTGGACCTCTGGAAGAACAGCCAGTCCTCTTAACTTCTGAGCCATCTCTCCAGCCCAAGAAGTCTGGGTTTTATGTTGTGTAATTAATCTTAAGAATAAAGAAATAAGGGGGACCTCTCTACCGAGTCGTCTATTCTCGTGACCGACGAGAAGGTCTCGATCCAGGTTCAATTCCCAGAATCCACGTGGCAGCTCACAACTGTCTGCAACTCCAGTCCCAGGGGATCTGATACCTTCACACCAATGCACATAAAATAAAGTTAAACAAACTATTAAAAAATATCAATTAAAAAAGAATAAAGAAATAGGGCTCAGAAAGTGTCATTTTAGTTTTGTTTTTTGTTTTGTCAACTTGATACATGGCAGGGGTATTGAAAAGAGGAACCTCAGTTGAAACAATGCCTCCATCACAATGGCCTATAGGCAAGTCTGGAGGGCTCACTGTAGGTGGTACCACCCCTGGGCAGGTAGTTGTGGGTAATATAAGAAAAAGCAAACTGAGCAGGCCTCGGGAAGCAAGGCAGTAGAATTCCTCCATGGTCTCTGCTTCAGTTCCTGCCCTGCCTTCCCTTGATGACAGACTACAACCTGTGAAGAGAAATAAATTATTTTCTCCCAAAGTGCTTTTTGGTAATGGTCTTTATTGCAGAAAGAGAAGGAAAGCTAACACAGTAGCTAAAACACCTGCTGTTCGACCTGGCAACCTCAGGCTTTTTTGCTTTGTTTTTTTCTCTTGAGAAAGGTTTCTCTGTGTAGCCCTGGCTGTCCTGGAACTCACTCTATTGACCAGACTGGCCTCAAACTCAAAGATCTACCTGCCTCTGCCACAATGTGAGTTATTAAGTCTAACAACCTGAGATCACTCTCTGAGACACACACGTTAGAGAGAATCCATTAATGTAATACTAACACATGTGCATGTGACAAGTACACATCTCACATGTACAGTCACCCAGAGAATAAATGAAAAATAAATAGATTATGACAAGAAAGCTCAGTGTATACCTGTAACACATACACACACACACAATAAAATTTAGTAGCAGTAATAATAATAATACAGAGAAGTATATCTGAACCGAGTAGAGGAAAACAGGCTAACGGCTCATTAGCCCATTCTGAAGAAAGTAAACATACTGCAGAAGATGTTAGGAAAGTTTAGATTCCTATGTAAATGACAAAGATATGCTAGCCACTTTTCTCCATCACGTCTAAGGATCAAGGGCAATTTTGTCATTAATTTGGCTGCATTTAGTCACTGATCATCCATTCAACACATATTTATTAAGGAACCACTCACTAAACACCTCCTACTGGAACATAAAGAGGAGGTTCTGAGAACTGGCAGCACAGTGAGACCTACAACAGCACAGATTTTTAAAAAGTGCTATGCAACCACAATGGAAGTGTCAGCCAAATCTGCCTCATGTAGTATAGACAGAGTAGCTAATATTGAAGAGGTTGTTAGCCACGCAAAATAAGGAAACAAGCACACAGAAGCACAAAACACCAGCCCCACATAACTGTAGCACAGGACATGTTCAAAGGGAAGAGGGTGGAAGATGACCAACAGCTGAGAAAAAGCAGGGACTAAGTAAGGAGTAGATCTCAGTGGGGGCCTTATCCACTGTTTCCTGAATGACTATCACATACAAGATATAGTATGAAGAGAGATGAGGGACTACTCTCAAGTAAAAAAGGTGAAGACATACTAATCCTGGAATCTGTGAAGTCCATTTATCTTTCCTGTCCCCCACAATATTAGTAAGAATACAGTGCCCAATCTGACATGGATGCAGACCCAGTAGAACAGACCCCACTGCTTCTTACTAAAAGGGAAAAGACATACCTTGCCATACATGGTCTTAAAGGTTGCTTTAATTTGTTGCCTCTGGTCATTGGAACAACTGGACACAACATCCACAATTGCTTGCTCATCTGTCCCTGTAAGAGTTACAGATACATTTATATAAGGACGAGAATGCTTCCAAGGCAGTAGGCACCACATGATACTGAGGTGTAAGTTGACACAGGACTTCCCTTATGACTTAGGTTCACTTTCCCTATAGCTGTAAAAAGACAATCTATTTTCCTTACCAAAACCCTTCATTGCTTTGCGAAGAATTTCTGCATCTCTCATAGCATCAAAGTTGGAGGCTGGTCGGATTGTTCCTTGGGTGCCCTGAGTCATCACAGCAGGCTGGTAACAAAAGGTGCATACAGTTCAAGTAAGGATTTTTGCTTGGACAATAAGGCAACTTCACCAGATACCATATGTATACAGGATTTAGTACAAGAATATGAGCATTATTACCAGGCCTCATTTTGAACAGACAGATCTAGCCCCTTCCTAACATATTAGTGTCCTACTAAATCTAAAATATTTTCTTAAACAATAGAAGAAAGGAAGGAAGAAAGGAAGAAAAAAGAAGAAAAAGAAAAATGTAGGGCCATATTATACAGGCCCATATTCCTACACTGTATGGCAGCCAAACTTTCAGGCCATAGTTTGCACAGGGCCACACAGAAGGTGGTCACCTAGCCTTTGAGACAAACTGACTCCATCCTAAACAAAGGGTCAGAATATGCTAAGGTCACTCACATCCTTCTTTGTGATTTGGGAGGACGCCTGGGAGAGGTGTTAATTCAGTCTACATGACAGAGCAGGTATAGAGAGGAAGAGGTGGCAAAATGGGCATAGAAAAGTGTGGATGTGATCATAGTCATTCACTTGGTTACCTAGGAAACAGAATGCTAATGAATTTTCCCCTCAGTTTACATTTTGGTATGAAAGCTGTTTGGAGAATAAACACGGGTGATTTTCAGGATGTGAACTCAGGATTTCATCAGAGATTCCTGAAAACTCCCTTCCAATAAAGTCATGTGAGCTGTGTCTTTTATTCCCACGCCTCCCTTCTGGTCAGAGAAATTATTGATGGTCCACAACAGAAAGAAAGAAAGAAAGAAAGAAAGAAAGAAAGAAAGAAAGAAAGA
>LOEQ01002315.1:133490-145831 GCA_001685075.1 Bramus lutescens | reverse complement strand
TTTTGGTGCAGGTAATATGTGACTGCAAATAGAAAACAAAACAAGTGATTTAAGAAGCCCCCAACATACCAATGGGCAGTGGCAAATGCATATATAGTTCCGACTTTGTTGGAGACTACCAAAAAAAAAAAAACAAAACAGTGAGACATTCACACTTAGACACACACACCTAGCCATAGCTAACTTTTTAGACACAAGTTAAATCAAGCTTCTTGTACAAGCTTGAAACCTCTCCTACTTGTGAGGCTGATGCAGACCTTAGTAAATTCAAGGCCAGTCTAGGCTACTTAATGACAGCCTGTCTCAAAACAAGCAAACAAAAAAACAAATTACAACAGACAGCTGGGAACATAACTCAGTGGTAAAGCACATGCCTAGCATGTACAAAGCTCTGTGTTCAATTCCCAGGACCAGGGTAACATCAGAAATGAGTCATGTCATACTGAGCCTTCACTGGTATAGAATCTTTACTTAGACTGTGAATAAGGTTTAGCATTCAGATTTCAAAGCTGGCAACAATTCGACATCAATGGGGTGATTTGAATAAGCTTCCATTTTTCAGGTTAGGATTTGGCTCAATTACTGAAAAGTCATCTGCTTTTTCTTCTAATTGCTTCTCTAGTTGGCAGGAGGAACTTCCAAGAAACATGATGTAGTAGGCACTGCTGTAAACTGGCTGCTTATTAGGGTTAGAATAAACCTGTTCAGGTTTGAGGGATGTGAAAGGATTAGCCCCACAAGCAATGATGTGTGTATCCAAGTTCACCAGGATCTGCAAAGAGGCTTCCAATTCCTGTTGGCTGCAGAAGAGAGAAGGAAAATCCCTTTGGTAATTATGAACGAGTAGAAATTGCTCATGACCAATACCAAAAATTTTCTAAAGCTGTACTAAGCAAGGGTTATTCTTCCCTCCCAAATATCTCACCAAATCCCAGATTATGTAATAAAGGACACTTCCCAGAAATTGTTTTTAGAGCCTCATGCAGGAAGGAACATCTTCCTAATGGGCAAGCTGAATCAAAGTGGGTTCATCTGTGCATAGGAAAAAGTGAGTCAGGAAAGATCAGAAACAGAAATAGGTAAAAACCTGTAAACAGTAATCAACGTTGGAATCTCATGGTCACGAAGTAGCAGCAGGGTAGGTAGCCAAGCTTCCATCAAGATTGGGGAGGCATGAAAACCTGAAGAACAAGAATGGAAACATGAAGAGATGAAAGAAAGGCTGAGGTATATCCTAAGAGCATGACACTCCTTTGATTATCTACTAAACCCTTACGTTGTTCATCTCCATTTCTCATCATCATGAGCTACACAAGCTCTTCAATAAAGAATGTATGGGAAATAATCAACCAAGCTCATCATTATATTGTATTTAATGAGGACAAAAGAGAAACAAATAAGGACCAAATGAAAACAGTTGTAAGTACTCCCGGCTAGTTTAATGTCAACTTGACACAAGCTAGAGTCATCTGAAAGGAGGGAACCTCAATTGAGAAAATGTGTCCATAATATGGGACTGTAAGGAATCTTAAATACTGATTAATGGAGGAAGGGCCCAGCCCATTGTGGGTGGGGCCATCCCTGAGTGGGCGGTCATGGGTTCTATAATAGAGCAGTTGAGCAAGCCATGAAGAGCAAGCTAGTAAGTAGCACCTTTCAATGGCCTCTGCATCAGCTTCTGGTTCCTGCCCTGCTTAAATTCCTGTTCTGACTTCTTTCAGTGATGGACTACAAATGCACAAGTGTAAGCCAAATAAACCTATTCCTCTCTAACTTTCTTTTAGTCATGGTGTTTCATCATAGTAATAAATACTCTAACTAAAACATAAGCACAGAGTGGAAAAATCAGCTCCTCAGTATTTCTCTGAATGAATAGCTCTTACCTGGATGGAATGCAGCCACCAAATCTGGATGGTCTAGATTCCCAGTCTCTATCTGCTCCTCCCAGAAGTCATGATACAGAGCCTTGTGGCCACTAAGCTGAATTGTTCCAGGCTCCAGGGGTAAAGGTGAGGAACTCTGTACAAGGTTAGCACCCAAATCCACACCCACCATGATCACACGGAGGCCAAGATGTTCAGGAAACATACAGCCAAGCTCATCATAATCTCCAGAACGAATGAGAAATGTCTCCACGTGGGAAGCACCAACTATATGCAATGTGCTTCCTCCAGTCTTCCCAACATCTATGGCCTGAGTCCGAAGCCCTAGGCCCAGGGTCAAGGGCCGTGACAGAACATCTGTTATCAACCGCTTCAAAGAGCTGTACAGAACATCAGGTTCTGGCTGTGGCCTTCCTAGATTGGCCCAAAGCATGGTCATAGCATCGCTATTTAGAACAATATTCAGTGTAGACTCTAGCTGTAAACCCCTCATAGTAAACCAGGTATCCCAATCGTGTATATCTTCTGCTGGACATGGCCAAGGTCCTGAGGGTAGGACAAAATCACCTGTAGGGTAGAAGGAGTAAGTGAACAGGGCTGGAAAGAAGAGGGCACACTGCTTTTGGAAACAACTGAGTTTGGTTCCCACCAACCAAATTGGGGAGCTCATAATCGTCTGTAATTCCAACTCTAGGGGAGGCCATGCCTTCTTCCAGCCTCAAGGGACACTGCATGCATGTCCACAAACACATACTCAAATATTCATAATTTAAAAAATTAATAAATAGCTAATCCAGCTGGGCGGTGGTGGCGCATGCCTTTAATCCCAGCACTCAGGAGGCAGAGGCAGGTGGATCTCTGTAAGTCTGAGGCCAGCCTGGTCTACAAGAGCTAGTTCCAGGACAGGATCCAAAGCTACAGAGAAATATTGCCTCGAAAAAAAACAAATAAATAAATAGCAAATCTTTGGCTTCAAAATTCTTTCCTCAATAAGTCATATTTATTTTGCCACCTAGTAACTACAAGTATTCCCATTCCTTGTCATGTTTCTCATTTTCCCCATAAAACATGCTTTTATTTTTGTCCAACTATATTCAACAATTGTCACTAAGATACAATTTCCTAATACCCCTACTCTACCTGTAACCAGAAGCCATTCCATGACACGATCCACAGCCACAAGACGGAGCACTTGACAAACCTTCCTATGTGCTGGCCAATCTGACCTCTGGCACTCTGTATCACAGTAATAGACATTTCTGCACCTGAGAGAATGAACCAAAGAAACATGTCCCTCTATCACAAAGGTGACTGTGTGTGTTCAGGGAAGGAATACCTGCACCTTCAAAGACAGGCCAATGAATTGGTGAAGATGATGTGGAGAAAGATGACAGGTGAAAATCCAAATGCGGGAGCCACAATGGCNGGTGAAGCAAAAGGAATGCAATTCTCAATAGAGTGCTGCCCCATCTCCACCTATCTAAAATTTGTTTTTCACTCTTTCTGGGGGGCAGGGGTGAACTAAAACAAAACAAAACAAAAAGCCGAAAAGAAAAAAAAAGGCACACACTTTGCTCATGCTTTAACAAGAGTGACCACCTCAGCTTTCTTGGAACAGATGTGATCTTAGCCCATGTGTACTCAAGAAGAAAGTAGAAGAGCACCTGCTCTTTCATCTCCCACAACACCAAAAATAAACAGGATTAAAACTGGGGCCACACAAAATGAGAAACTACTAATTCTGAAAACAAAACAAAAAATAAGCAAAAGAAAACAAACAAACAAACAAAAAACGAAAAAACCCTTATGGTTGTTCCTCTAGGAATGAGCACTTAATATAGGATTATTTCTGAATGTTCCCCTACTAGCACCCCACAAGTCACCTCTTACAGTGCCGGAGAACCTTGTGATCTGGAAGTCTGCAAGGGAGTGCTTTACAGTAAGCACAGAATCGAAATGTGTCCTCCATTCTCTGGAACATTTCTTGTGGACACTGAAACCCAAAGCTTGATACTGGGGTTCCCCCATCTATTACCGACCTGTAGACACAGTAGGGAAGAAAGCACAACTGTGAGGATTATCTCCCAAATCTCTTCTGTGCTTCCTCCACCTTATACAGACTTTTATGTAATCTTAAATATATCCCACTCCCATTTTTCTTTAGCAATTATATTTCTTCTAGCATAAAGGAAGATTGTGGAACCTTGGGTATGACAATAATACAAATATCTAAGACTCCCCAGGATAGAAACAACTGGAGAACTGCCATAAACAGGATGCCCATGCATGCTTAAACATTGCCGGGTATAGATGATGACGATGACGATACTAATGTAACTGACAGAGGTCAGAATGAGAAAATTCCCTATTATACTTCCATCTTCTGATATGCAGCACCAAAGACACTAAGCCCCTTTTTCACAGACTGATCACTCACTTGTATTCTTCATAGCTTTTCATGTTCAGCTTTTGAAGTATCAACTGGGACAGACCTGGTACATTATTATCCAAGGAAATGAAGCCAAGAGCATCAATGCTAGGGTCAGCTTTTAAGAGGGTTGAAGGTTCCGGAGATATTTCTGTGGGTGGGATTACAACCACGGGAGTCACAGGTGGGGGTTTCTTGTGCTTTCGCCGTTGTGAACGTGTAGCCATGTCCAATGAACTTGGGGACTAGATGCTAAACAGGGATGGAATTTGACAAAATGAACTCATGTATTCAGATGCTTGACCTTTTACTTCACATTCAAGTCTCTGAGGCATGGCTATGAGAAAATTTATTTATTAGTTATGGATTGGTTATTGCTGTAAGCAGTTATAAAAAACAGAGACCACTAGGCACATGGTGGCTCATTTCTATAATACTAGTACTCAGGAGGTAAAAGAAAACGCAGTTGCAGGCCACCCTGGCATGCTGCACAGCAAGACCTGCTCTTAAACAAAAACAAGAGAATAATTACATACAATATAATTTATGCATGTGTGTGATATATGAAGTTCTATATACAGGTAAATAAATGTACAATGTAAGGAATTACAAAATCTTTGAAGAAGCAGTGGATAGGAACTGGTTGAGCAAAGTAGCCCCTAGCCTTGTCAATGTTTGACTTTTTGGGGAAGTGGGAGGGGACAGGTCATACAGAATGGCCCATAACTCATTATGTCTCTGAGGATGACTTTGAATTCCTGATCCTCTGGCTTCATTTCCCAAGTGCTAAGACAACATCCATGAATGCTAGGTAAGCACTATACCATGTCAACTACATTCCCAGCAGAACTCCTTTTATAAAAATAATGTACTAATATATTAAACACATAGATCTTTTGTTGTTTTGAAGCAGATTCTTACGTAGCCCAGCTGTGTGCTACCCTATGTCTCAGCACAGACTGTTAAATTAACTTTAAAAAAGAAGAAAATGCAACAAGTTTTTGGCTAGCCAAAGTTACCAGTAGCTGGAAAATTGGCTAACCTAACCTGTTATGAATTGTGGAGATAAGACATAAACAGGCATCAACCTGTTCCGCTGGCTCTCCTCTCTACCCTGTAGTGTCCTAGCTGCTCTGGCACCCTGTATTCTCTTCTGTGAGCACATTCTAAACTAGTGCTGTGGCTCTAGTCACCATCATGATCCATCCACTAGGACCTCATCAGCCATGACAAGTTATTCTATGAGGTATGCTTGGAGGTCAATGGGATAAAAGGTAACACTGGTGGAAATGCCTCCACTGAAGGTCAAAAAGAAAAATATTTAAAGCATAATAATCACTGGTGTTGATAGTTATGAACCAGCTTTACCAAAAGAGTCTATAAGAAGTACACCAAAGATTATATGAAATCACTCAAAAGCAAACGAGAACAGATACCAGAAACTGTAAAACCTTTATGACAGGGAGGTAGAATAATTAAGTACATCAGGCTAATTTAAATAACTACCAGTTTTTCACTAGGAACATTTGAATAAAAATGTTATGGGTTCAGTCCTAACATAAAGATGGTGTGACTCTAGAAAAGATTTTTTTTTTTTAAATGACAGTTTAAAAATGGAGAATGTTTACAAACTGCCTGCCATGATATCTGGCTAATGCTTGTCATCTGAACAATACTAGGACTTAAGATAAATGGGACTAACTGATACTTTTAAAGAATTTATTTTACATGTATGTGTATAAATGCAGACGGACACATACTGCAATGTGTATGTGGAATTTAGAACAACTTCTGGAGTCGTCTCTCGCTTTCCACCTCATTTGAGGCAGGATCCCTTTTATTATGTATGCCTCACTGTGCAATCCAGGCTAGGTGGCTCATAACTTTAGAAAATTCTGTCTCTAACTCCCATCTTGACCTAAGAGCAAGAAACTATAGACATGTGCAATGGAGTTGTGTAAGCAGTAACTGTTCATTTGTTTCCTGGCTGCCCAGACCCAAATAATAACATGTAAACTATATCAATTAAAACAGTTTGACCAGTAGCTTATGCATATTTTTAATTAACTCTTACATCTTAAATTAATCCATAATTCTTGTCTATGTTAGCCACATGACTTGGTACCTTTTATCAGTGAAGCATTCTCATCTTGCTTCTTTTAAGTCTGGGTGACAACTGCAGACAGCCTTTCCTCTTCCCAGAATTCTCCTATTCTGATCACCCAGCCTATACCTCCTGACTGGCTATTGGCCAATCAGCATTTTATTAAATCAATACAAGTGACCAATCTTTACAGAGTACAAGACCCAACAGAATTGACCTTTTCATTTGTATTCCAGGGGTAAAATTTAGGTTATTAAGCTTGCTGGGCAAACACTTTATCCCACTGAGTAACTTCTTGTCCTGAAGTTTCTTTAGAAGATTTATTTTTGTAGGTGTTTTTCTTGTACATATGTACATGTGTTGTGTGCACACCAGGTATTGTGAAGATCAGAATAGAGTGTCAGATCCTTAGAATTAGAGTTACAGACAGCTTTGAGCTACCATGTGGACTGCTGAGAACCAAACCGAGGTCCTCTGGAAGAGCAGCAGTTAAGTGTTGCTGAGTCATCTCTCCACCTGCTTTTTAAAAAAAAAAAACCCACAATTTATTTGGAGTAGAGGCATTGGTTTATCTGTTTAAAAAAAAAAAAAACAAAAAAAAACAGTGGGCCCAGCAAGGTGGCTCAGTAAGTAGTCAAGACTGACAACTGGAGTTTGATCCTGGAAACCCATGTCATCAAAGGAAAACCAATTTCTGAAAGTTGTTCTCTGACTTCTGTGCAAATGCTCACATGTACACATGTATATGCATGTGCACATACATAAATAAATGTAATTAAAAACCTATTATTTTCAAAGAACAAAATAGTCAGGTGGGGTGCTACATGCATCATAATTCCAGAATTCAGGAAGCAAAGTCAGGCATTCTGTGAGTTTGAGGCCAGTCTGGTTTACACAGCAAGCTGCAGGACAGCCACGACTACACAATGAGACTCTGTCCCAACAGCAACAACAAAATCAAACTTATAAAGTTATCCAAAAATAAAGTGCATTTAAATCTGCTTGAAAAAATTATAAGCAATAAACTTAAAAATATATAGTAAGTACAATATAAAATGAGCATCAGAAAGGCAAAAATATAGTAAAAGCAGGGGAGATACCTTAGCAGTTAAGAGTACTGGCTGATCTTTCAGAAGACCAGGTTCAATTCCCAGTACCCACATGGCAACTCACAACTGTCTGTAACTCCAAAGGATCCAACACCCTCATCCAAACACACATGCAGGCAAAACATCACTGCACGTGAAATAAAAATAAATAAACCATTGTATATATATATATGTGTGTGTGTGTGTGTGTGTACATATATATAGAGATAGAGAGAGAGAGATTCTCTCTCTCTCTCTCTCTCTCTCTCTCTCTCTCAGCGAGCAATTTAGACACTCACTTCAGCAGTACACATACTAAACTTGGAATGGTAAATGCGAACTTAAAAAAGAGTTTAGCAGTCAGAGGTGGTGGTACACACCTTTAATCCCAGCATTCAGAAGGCAGAGGTAGGCGAATCTCTGAGTTCGAGGAGGACACCTGGATATGAAATGAGTACCAAGAAAGCCAGGGCTGATGCACAGAGAAACCCTGTCTCAAATAAAATAAAATAAAAATGAGTTTAGCATATCAAGGGGAAAAAGAAAATAAAAGGTCACTTTATCTTAAAAAAAAGCAAGTTAGAAAATTAAGAAGACAATCTCTAAAACATAGAAATTTGGAAGTAAAATCAAGGCCATATCCATCCACTAGTCTAGCTGGGACCCAAGTTTCCTTTCTTGTCTTTTCTTTTACCTATGCCTAGTCACGAAAGATCATACTAGAAAAACTTAAAACTTAAAACAGGTAGAATCACTTGTAAAATATTATATTTATTTCTGTTGGGCATATGCCTGTGATCTCAGCAGAGGGCTTAGGCAAGAATATCTCAGGTCTGAGACCAGTTTGGGTTATAACAAAGAAACCCTGTCAATTGAAAACAGGAAGAAACTTAGGCATTTCATCTAAATGGGGGTAACATATATAAACTATAAAGTACGATGAAATCTTCTAGAAAGCACTAATGGGAGAACAGAAGACATCTCCATAGTGAGTAAGTTATATAGGTGACTTCATGAAGCAGAAAGCAGTTGGAACTGACCTCCAAAGACAGGAATACTCTGAAGGCACCTAGACAGGGAAAAGGACTTTTGAATACCAAGAAAAGAATGACTGTAGACATACTGAGGCTACTGAAAAAAATGCCAAGACACCATCAACAGTGTGAAACAACAACCCAAAGAATTAGGGGAATATTTGTAAGTTACACACTCATGAGAGTGCATAAAAACTCTTGATCCCATCACTCGGGAGGCAGAGGCAGGTGGATCTCTGTGAGTTCAAGGCCAGCACGGGCTATAAAGCTAGTTTCAGGACAGGCTCCAAAGTTACAGAGAAACCCTGTCTCAATTCCCGTCCTCGCAAAAACTCCAAAAAACAAAACTCTTGCCAGCCGTGTTGGCACACACCTTTAAGGCAGAGGCAGGCAGATTTCTAAGTTCCAGTACACGGTCACACAGTGAGATCTTGTCTCAAAACAACACCCAACCCTATGAACAACAGACAATAAACAACCCAACTAAAAACAAGCAAAGTCCATTGTAAGCTGATGCTGAAGACAATACATATTTTGGGTACAAGACATACAGAACTGACCAGGAAACGTTCTCTCTGCTGGCTGGCTTTCATAGTGCCAGAGGTGCTATGCTGTCTGCTGGAGGAGAAAAAAAACATCAATGGCCTTACCCAGTGTTAGGCCCTAAAATTATAAAAATAAAATAAAACATATGCTCACTGAATGTAAAATAGTGGCATGGCCATTATGGAGGTAACCAACTGCTATCTGATTGTATTTGAGGCCAGCTACACAAGAAATTCATGGTTGGTACTCTAAACCTGGTCAAAAATCTGAGTGGGGCATTCATAGCCCCTAGGGGAAACTAGGACTTTTGTTTTTGCTAAGTGCCTATGTTGTCAAACTTCTTTCTAAAGGTTTACCTTTATTCCCGTAAGTCTGTACTACTCTCAACCCTGGTCAGAGCAGTTTTTGCAATGCACAGTAGTTAATGGAGAACTCATAACTGGTTTAAGTGCTAAGAATATGTGACCTTGAGTGCTCAGGCCTAAATGGGACAACTATCATCTATATCATACCCAATCCCACCAAGATTCAGGGTACACTGTCTGGGGGAGGGGAAATAAAATAAAACTGGAAGATGGGGAGGAATAGCATAAAATGCTGTGTTTTGAACATGACATGGTGTTTAGTCATAAAATCAGACTGTGGTCATCTGCACAAAATCAACAGATCGCCAGTCAAAGTTCCAGCATGTGTGGGAAGGAGTTCAGGAGGTATTGACTCCTAACGGAAGAATTACTGGCAACTGAGGGGAGTGTCGTCACTGGAAGAAGTGTCCTCATGATCCAGTGGATGGCTCCAAACCCATACAAATACAGGCACAACTAATTGGACTGAATGGGTTGTTTTAAACAGAAATAAATTTGTGAGTGGGTCCTGTTGTGTGTATGGTGTATATGGAGGATGCAGAATTTGAGGGAAGAATGAGAGGTATATCTGATCAAAATATAATATATATGCCTGAAATTCTCAAAAATTAAAAGAAATGCATTAAAAAGAGACAAGATATTTAAGTAGGCATTTTTCCAAAGAACATTTGCAAATGGAAAATACGTGGAAAACATGTTCACTAGTCATTAAGAAATTATTAATCAGAACTATGATGAAATATCTTTTCATCTCCCCATAAAGATGGCTATCAAAAAAGAAATAAAAGGGGGGCATGTATGGCTTTTACACATAATCTCAGTACTTCAGAGGCAGGGGAACTGCCACAGGGCACATTCTAGACCTGATTAGACTACACAGTGATTTCAAGGCTAGCAAGGAATACAATGTCTCACAAAAAGAAAAGAAGGAAGGAGGGAGGGAGAGAGGGAAGGAGAGAGGAAGGGAGGGTGGGAGGGAGGAAGGAAGGAAAGAAGGAAGAAAGTAACATAAAATTACTACATGATAAAGCAATTTCATTCTTGGGTATGCACCTCCAAACAATTGAAAATGGTTATCTAATAATTGTTTTCATATGAATGCTCACAACACTGTCCAGATAGTAACTTGAAACAACTAAAGGTCTAATAATGAATGAATGATGAACACATTGGGATTTATATGTAGGGAAGAAAAAAGGGGGAGGAAGTAAACTGGGAGAGAGATTGACTGTTGTCATAGACTGGATGGAGAAGAGGAATAACTGCCTCAAAAGCTGAATTTTCTTTTACGGATGAAAATGTTTTAGATCTAGATAGAGAGGTTTATAACTCTGTGAATATACTTTAAAAAATAATAATAGGGCTGGAAAAATGGCTCAGAGGTTAAGAGAACTGACTGCTGTTCCAGAGGTCCTGAGTTCAATTCCCAGCAACCACATGATGGCTCACACCCAGCTATAATGAGATCTGGTGCCCAGAACACTATATACGTAATAAATAAATTTAAAAAAATAATGAATTAAAGCTGGGTGGTGGTGGATGCAGAGGCAGGCAGATCTATGTGTGAGGCCAGTTTGGTACCCAGAGTGAGTTCCAGGACAGCCAGAGTAACAGAGAAACCCTGTCTTAAAAAAACAAAATAAATAACAACAAAAACAAAGGGTTTCAAGTATCCCAAGTTGGTCTCAAACTTCCTATGGAGATGAGAATGAAGTTCAAATTTTGATTCTTCTGAGTCCATCTCCTCAGTATTCCAATGACAAGTATACTCCCATACTAGACATTTTTGTTTGTTTGTTTTGTTCTTTCAAGCCATCATGTGGTTGCTGGGAATTGAACTCAGGACCTCTGGAACAGCAGTCAGTTCTCTTAACCTCTGAGCCATCTTTCCAGCCCTATTATTATTTTTTAAAGTATATTCAGAGTTATAAACCTCCTCCCTCCCTCCCTCCTTCCCCCCTTAGAGAGAGAGAGAGAGAGAGAGAGAGAGAGAGAGTTTCTTTCTTTCCTGTCTGTGTAGCTTTGGAGCCTGTCCTGGAACTACCTCAGTAGACCAGGCTGGCCTCAAACTCATGGAGATATCTGCCTACCTCTGCTTCCGAGTTCTGGGATTAAAGGCATGCGCCACCACCGCCCAGCCCTTACTGCGTTTATAAGTGATGGAAATCAAACCCAGGGCTTCATACATACTAGGTAAGCATTCTACCAACTGAACTATATCAACAGACCACTAAATGCCATTTAATTGCTAACTTTCAACATTTTAAATTTCATATGTAAATTTCTCCTCAACCTGAAAAAAAGAGCACTTGAGAAATGAAGATATCTGTAAACATGAAGAGGCTTAAGCTATTAATATCCAGGTTTACTATCTCCAGGGACAAGGAAAGGATAGGGGATAAAAACACTGGCAGCAGCTGGTTCTACTTCAAACAAGGTAACAAAGTTCACACCAGGGATCATGTTGTTATAAAAATGGCCTGACATTTGATGCTTTACAATCAGATTTGCTAAAGGGTAGTGTATAAAACCATCAAGGAGCTGCAAAATGTACACAGGTGGCAAAATCCAAGTATTTCCAGAATCATTCAGCTCAAACCCCCTTTAAATGCTACTCTTACAAATCAATGGCCTGAGGTTCATAGAAGAATCAAAAAAAAAGTCTATTTTTCTCTTACACTTTCTCTCATTCTTCTTTGTGTTTCCATTTACCCTTCCAGTATCTCTCCTCAACCTGAGGGAATGGCTTGTTGGCGTTCGCAAAACAGAGACAATGAAAGCTCATCTGCATTCTCTATAGTGAGGACATTGGACCTAATGGCCTTAAAAGTTTTAGGAGTCTCCTTGGACACCCGGGATCCCCTCCAGAGTCAAGACTCTTGCCAACTCTAAA
>LOEQ01002315.1:112597-130871 GCA_001685075.1 Bramus lutescens | reverse complement strand
GGGAGGGAAATGGGAGGAGGTGGAAATTTTTAATAAAAAAGTATAAAAAAATCATACAATATGCTTTTATATACGGAAAAAAAAAAAAGAAAAAGGGTTTCATATAGTCCAGACTGGCCTTGAACTGTGAAGTTGAAGATGATCATAAACTTGATTCTTCTGCATCCACTTGCTAGTGTTGTAATTACAAGCATGTACTTTCACACCCAGTTTGTGGAGTGCTGGGGATTGAACCCAGGGCTTATAAATTAGGCAAGCACTTTGAGCTATAGCCAGCTTCCTGCTATCCACTTTTAACCATCATACATACTCCAATTCCAGTGTGTTTCCAGAATCACGGCATTCTAGGAAAAGCATTTAAATGCCAGAACCATTCCCCAGGTGAAAGTATATCTAACTGGACAGATGTACAGCTTACACCCAAGGGTTTATAATGATCATCATCCTCAAACTAGCCCATAACCTTTTGCCACAGTAGAAGACAACTAAGGTCAGAAAGATACTGCTTCATTTATGAATTTTCAAGATGCCTTCCTCCAATGGTAGATCCACTCTTAGAAATGTGTATACATAGGAGGGTGGGATATTATTAGACAGAAATCAAAAGCCGTGCACCACTTGGAGGAAAAACTGGTTATGGAAAATCCCTTATGTCACAAACTCCTGTATATCCAGAGCTTACTGATGACTTGTATTATAAATGTACTCGTTATCTGACAGGAAGGTGAGAATCTAGGAATGAGAAGTCATTAAATGTGTCGTGTGTGTGTTGTGTTTGTATTTCTGAATTTGTATACTGTACACTCAGTCCCTGGTTCTAGATTTCCCAGAGTTCCAAGCTCCTCCAAATTCAAGGGGTATAAGACAGAAAAATGAAAGGGGGGGGGCACGGACCCCAGAGTATATTCAAGGGTGAAACCAGAAAGAGCTTTGGTAAGCACTAAGAACTCAGCAACGTTTAGCTTACTTAACCTACAAAAGAGATGACTTAGCTTTTTCTTCTGGCCATCCTGATAAGAGAAAACACCATTGACTACAGAAATGTAAGCTGGCTTCTAGAAAAACTCTTACCCTTCGTCTCCAAAGTCCAACCTAAATCATTAACCTATTCCTAAACAGCACTGTCCTCCTTCCTCCCTCCCTTTAACAAAAGTCCCATTTATTTCATATTAGACTCATATTCTCATTGTCTCCAGATTGAGATCTCATTGTAGTTTCTTAAATCCATCAGCAAATACACCTTTCAGACAGTGGTGGGTAGACAGGGGAAAGTACACATGGCCCCTGGGCTCCTCGAAAGGGTAGGGGAAGGGTGGCATAACAAACATTTGTTCCAGCACTTAAGAAGCTGAGGCAGGATGATCATGAGTTGGAGGCTAGTCTGGACAGTATCTCAAAAACCAAAGAACCGCCAAATGTGGGGAGAAGGTTGTGAAAGGGGAAAGCACATATAAAATACTGCTATTCTGGCCAGACAGTGGTGAAACATACCTTTAACACTAGTACTTGAGAGACAGAGGAAAGCAGATCTCTGATTTCGAGGCCAGCCTGGTCTACAAAGCTAGTTCCAGGACAGCCAGAGCTACCCAGAGAAACCCTGCCTCAAAAACAACAACAAGAGAATAGACAACATTAGCTGCTTAATCAGTGATTAACACGCCCTTGAGTGATAGTCTACAGAATTATAAAATGAACTAAGTAGACAGATTGATGGGAAAGTAACTTACCCTGCTAAGCCCTAGGCTTCCTTCTCTTTCCTCCAAGTGAAGTCAACGCTTGATCTCTTCAGATCTAGGATGGATGATCTCACTTGCAGCTGTTCCTTCACATCACTTCTTCTGCAAACTGCTGAAATGCTGGGTATCAGTGACTTAAGAGTGCCCTGCCAACCAGAGAGACAAGGCTGAATTCTCCCTAATGAGGTGAGTCAGAACCTAGACACCTGCTCGAGTTCTCTTTCTGACCCTTATTCTCTGCCAGGAGGGCTCTAGACTCTGTCAACCCCCCTCCCCCCAGCTCACTGTAGCCAGGCAAGATGAGGAAAGATGAAACTTAGGTCTTGGATGTCCTCTCAAGGTAGCATTTCTGCTCTCACTTTATAGCTTCATGGGGAATAGGGTGGGGTGGGGGGATTCCCTTGGGATTAATTAAGGAACCAATATTTGGCTAGAAGGATAGGCACCAGACCAAAGGAAAAGGAATCTTTGGAAAAGGTAGGGCTTGGAAAAGGTTGAGCCCAATGTCCCTTTTTAGCCTAACACACTGCTCAAATAGAATTCAACTATATCCAAAATAGGCTCAAGTATAAATATAATTACCCAAAAAGGAAGAGAGAAATGGCATTTAATGGTACAACAAACTTAACTATAGGAAAACCAAGTACTTTGTAAAAACATTTCACTGAAAGGAGCCTAAAGTATTCTCTAAATGAAGAGTGTCAAAGGACGTTCTACATGACAATTTTAGAAGAGGAATAAATGCTTCTGGAATATCAAAATAGGAAGACCAATATTTTCGTTACTGAGTAAAAATACATACAATTTATAAGGAAAGAAAACTTAACTCAGTTATCCTTCCAAACCTGGTCAGGGATGCTGATCCAGGAAGTTCAATCACATTTCCTAGCTCCTTTCCACTTATAACAGCATATTATTTGGACAGCTGTTCTATACAACTAAAACAATCCACCCTCCCTCCCCACCTATTTGCTTACATTCATGACCACAGGTGTCACTTACCTGCCTCTGTAAACAATGGGGTCCTGCATTGGGGTCCTAGAATGTAGTACATCAAATTACAAAGTTTTCACACAAAGGATTCCAAAGGAATCTTAAACTGTAATGCATGAATTACAAAAGACTCAATGACACATTACATAATACCATATAAAACAGTTGTAAACAAAGGAAATTAATTCTAATATTAAAAAACACTGATTAAATAGAGGTGAATAAAGATTTCAAGGCTGACTTCACACTAAAATGGCCTCAAAATTAAATGATGACCTTCAATGGGGTTAAGAGTTCTGTTGCTAAAGACTGAACCAGAAGGTACAAAAAAAAAAAATTCACAGACTGACTGCTTACTCAGAAGTGTCATATTTGAATATAAAGGATAGTGACAGGGCAAAAAATTGATAGGGTATATTTCTACTTTAGCATTGCAACCTACACTGGTAGACATTTAAAGTAAAAACTTAGAGGTCTGAACTTCCCACAATTTGCATCAGGAGTTGCAATGAAAATTTAACCATTTTTAGTAAAATGAAGATGAAAGGCCAGGTATGGTAGGTAGTTCATGACTAAAAATTCTAGCTCTAGGGGCGCTGTGGCAAGAGGATAGATGAGTTGAAGCATAATCTCAGCTACATAGACTCTTTTCAGAAGAAAGGAAGGGAGGGTGAAGGGAGGGAGGAAGGAAGGAAGNGAAGGAAGGAAGGAAGGAAGGAAGGAAGGAAGGAAGGAAGGAAGGAAGGAAGGAAGGAGGAAGAGGGTGGAGACTACAAAGAGGCTCCCATTTTATTTATCTGGAAGAAGTCTGTGAGGCTGGATGACAGTCTACCTACCATTTTCAGGTACACTGATTTGTTCAAGTTGTTCTTTTACTTTCTCCTTCTTAATTTTTAACGCCAACCTGCAACTCTTCAAGTTTGATAATGATGTCTTATGCTCACCTATGACTCTCACAAATACTATATAACCCTAGTAAGAAATCAAAGTGCTAAGTTCCTAGCACTTAATATACTAGTTAAGTTCCTACTTTAACAATGTAATTTTCATAAAAAACTATGAAAAACCTATAAAGTATATAGTAATTTTAGAGGCAGCTAATGGACTGTTTACAAATCAATATTATGTTGAACAATAAAAAACTTTAGATTCTATTTATATCTAGAATTAGGCAAGAATATATATTCTGATATAAACTGATGCTTCAGGAGTATCATAGTTACTGTTTAAGGCTATTTGTCATATTATAAATTGTGAGCAATTTCTTGATTTGCACAAAATTATATTCACTTCAACAATGGCAGAGGAAATGCACAATCTCAGAGTAACCATATATTAGTATTTTGCTTATTGTTAAACTACCCAATATCCAAACACAATTTATCAATATCACTCTAACAAAGTCCAAGACTAGAATATTTCTTTCAACTAAGAGTTGGTGAAAACAATGACTTCTATTGTATTTACGGCAGTAGGGGTTGAATCCAGGGCCTTGAACATGACTGGCAAGCACCCTTCCACTGAACTATATCCCCAGCCCCAAGTGACTTTAAATATTGTGTTTTAGAAGATTGCTGTAGGTGTTCAAAGTTCTCCAATGCACAACTACTCACATTTAAAAAAAAAAGTATAACAAAAGTTTAAGGGGGAAAAGTAAAATTTATAAAGGCAAGAATTTAATTCATGAAATCATCATTAGTTATCTATAGAATGATCTCTGAAGGCTAATCTAGCCCCATGAACAGAATTTTACAATATGCATAAAAAGGTTAAATCAGACTAGATCTTTCAAATAAAACCCAACACAGATAGGAGCAGCGGCCCATGCATGGAATTTATTGTGTGCTACTGTTTATAAAATACTTGAATAGTCCTGCACATGCATAATATTTTCAACTTAGACACGAGACCATACAGGGTGCACTTTCTGGCAAACAAAACAACAGATGGTTCCGCTACCTGGAGCTCTGAGTTGTATTCCAGGGCATGAGAGGAAGCAGGGCACCAAAGTAAAGGGAAATACCAAACTACAGTGGCAATCAGCACAGGTCAATAACTGTGTAAAATTAGCACATGGTTCCATTTAGCTTAACCAAGCAGTTCTGTAACTATCAAAAGTAAAATTTCAACATGCAGTCTTGACTTTTATGCTCCCACTAACATCTGAAGAGTTGAAGAGAACCATTGCTTCTAGGCTGTATTACTTAATCAAAAACATTTCCAGACATTTAAAATTTTCCTTTGCATTTAAACATAAAAATGATAGAAAGCCAGCAGCAAATCACCCTGGTGGTTTTTTAAGCAACTGGGAATATTCACAAAAAACTAAAATTTCTCATGACATCTAAGTAACCTATACATCATGTACCTGTACATCATAGGCCTATATATTAAATATTTGCAAAATGAAAACGTGCATACACAAAATACATCAAGTTTTACAGACATGATTTGAATTAAAATTTACTTTGACAATGTACAAACTTCTTTTAAAGTACCTTAAATGAGTAATTCTGTAATTCTTCATAATTTGAAAATTTAGGCTTTTTTTTCCCTTAAATCTCTGGGGTGTAAATCTCAAAAGATATGGGCAAAAAAGATTCTAAATTGGTTTTTGGATTTGTGTTCAAGTAAGAGTCTTCTTAGAAACAGTTTATGCATTCATAATTGAAAAATACCAAGATTATGTTACAGAATTAGCCACATTTAAGAACTATAGACCTGAGGTCAGCATTTTGTATAAACACCAACTGGGTTTCTCAGATTTTGCCTACAATTCAAAATACAGCTAGTAACCTCAGAAATATATTTTAAGACCATGCTAATTCATCCTTTTAAAGACATTTCATGGGGTAGGGGAGAGTCCACGTTAACTCTAAAGATTGGATTTAAACTCATGATTGAAAAAAACTCTAATTCTACTGAGAAAACAAAACAAAACAGGAACCTCATTTGTAAACGTAAATGTGTGAACCACAAGCATAAATGGAGGTGTAGATATCCTCCACTGGAAATTGCCCCAAGCCCCTTGCTCACTGCTCTCCACTGTGGCAGCGATTACCCAATCTTATTAGACAACACATGTCCCAGGGCCCTCAAGCCTCCATCCAGGAAGGGGGCAAGGGTCTCAAAAAGCACAATGGTTTCTTCAGAGAGATTGTGACATTTATCATCAGCTTGGCTGACCCCTCCAGGTCCTTGGGTGATCTGTCCATTTGGGGTCCAAGACCTGAGAGTCCTTGGGAAGCCGCTGGTCACTGGGCACTATGGTTGCCAGTCCCGTGGTTCTCAGTAGCATGTGCAGTGTTCAGGGAATTGAAACCATCTTGCTGTACAGCATCTTTCCGGGGTGGCATTCTCTCATTGATCCTATCCAAACCCTTTGCCTCTTCAAAACTGCAGATTCTATGTGGTGGAGAGAATCCTCGTATTGCTTAACAAAATGCAAATTTGATAAGTCAGTAATTGTAAAAACACTTCTCAGTTTTCAAAAACATAATGACTTTTAAGGAGAAAATTACTGTAAATAGCAACACTTAAATTTTACTTTATAATTGAATTCTATAGCCATTTTAGTCTCCCCATTAAAATATGAAACACTTAAATCTAAATAAAAACATGACAGCTTCACAGATAACAAATTAATATGGTTTTGTTTGCTTTATTTAAAAAAAGCAAAACAAAAACTAGAATTGCCTTTCCCTGCCCACAAAAATCAACCTGTAGGCAATGGTCTCAGTATGTCTGCTTCTACTAAACCAGTTATCTATCTCTTACCTCAAACCTAGATCACATGGTGACCATCACAAAGGTGAGGTAGCAAAGAGGGGGGCAAGTGAGAACACTAAATAAGGATAACTCCCAACACACATGAATGTACAAGAAGTGAGGGTAAACGGAGCAGGGTAGGAACTACCTTGGAGGAGTATCAGTATAAAATGAAAAAATGGAAAATGTCCCCCAAGTTAGAATGTGTTTAGTTGATAAACAAAAAGTAAAATAGGAATAGTTTCATACATTAGAATAGGTTTCTTTTCATTCTCTGGCCAATTACTATAAACTTTGTCAAAATAAATGGCAATCCTTCTTAAGTATTAAGGGTTCTTTTGTTTAACTTTTGTCTTGAGACAGGGTTCTACTACATAGCTCAGGCTGGCCTTGGCCTCAAATTTAGGATCTTCCTGACTCAATGTCCCTACTGCTAGAATAGACATTCACCACCAAGCCCAGCTTACATCAATTCTTATGGAATTTTATTCATTTCATCTGGAAGGATACAGATACCATTAAGGAAATGCTCATTTAAAAAAAGATATCCATACAATTACTTAAAGTCTAGGTGCTTAATATATTTAATCTCTAGCACTATTTATAAACACGAACCAAACAAATGGTTGTGGCCACTGAACAGAAGTGTGTAATACCAAACTAAGTCTTGATCCACATGAATATAATCTTATCTATAAAACTATAGCCCAAACTTCAGGAAAAAAAAATCATTATAGTAACAGTTCCTGAACTAGAATGGGCAAAAACAAACTCACATGTATATTTAGTGGGGGTTTCACTTAGGGGAAAAAAAGAAACACAAAATATGGGCCAGGCCTCTACTTGCAGGGTTAGTCTAATAATGTCCATTAAAAAAAGCAACATAAATGCTATAATATACAACACACACTCAAGAAATCAGCAACAATAAACTCTGGATTATACTAGAAAGAGAAAAGACACTATAGGTATCAGCTCTTGTGATAAAAAAAAAAAAACTTGATGAGTCAGCCAGTATGATTCATTTGCACAAGCTAGGCCTAAGACACACCCAAAGGACATTCTTTGATGCCCACCCACAGACCACAGATCTCTGCCCAGTGCAAGGACTCTGATCGTACCTTTTTCAGCCTCAATAGCCTCAACTGTGGCTGTACAGAAGTGAGCAGAGGCATGCAAAATGAACGAGAGAGATGAGAAGGGTCATATTGTACAGTAGAAAAGGCAATGATCACTTAATATATCACAGTACCCAAACTATATCATTACTTACAATTGAACACAAACTATACCCGTATTAGAGAGCTCCACCCAATCCCCCAATTCCTAACACAGCACAGCTTACACACAGCACTACGACATCAGAGTACAGGACATATAGACCTATTGTAAAGACAGACAACTCGGCACCCATGCAAATGCACTCCAGTATTAATTGCTTATCCTGAATTCAGTGTTTTTAATGGATAAAATTTTTGATTATGTTTGTTTTATCAGTGTATTATCATTACAGAAAAATTATGATAGCACTGTAGCAGAAAAGGAACAAGAGAATCTTTTCTTTCACTTCTAATAATAACAACATTCATCACCACTTGGTTCCCTAAGATACAAACTAGGAAGGGGTCAATAATGGTTTTCGGTCCCTTTAAATTCACAATGCAAAGTATAGGAGAAAATCTGGTACAACTGTGATAAAACTGATGGACCCTATATTTATTGAATTAATCTAAATATAATTTTCAAGTTCTGTTCTTTAGGGGGACTCTAAAAGGAATCATTCTCTATACTAGGAATTTCAATTTTGTTTTGAAGGAGGCTGATCATCTTGCATTTGTTTCTAAAGAAGCTGAGAGACTATTAGTGTATACTACTAGGCCCTAGCTCCTACTCTAAACTATCTAAACATCTATAACATTTCAAAAATTCTATTTACATTCAGTTTATTATGATAATTAGTTTGATTAGATGCAAGAAGCTTGCATTCTTAGGTGAAGAAAAAAGGCTACTGAGCATCTTTCCAAATCCATATGCTAATCAGAAAAGGAGCTAAAGGAAATGTCTTCAGGCAACTAGTCCTAGTTATTTCGTAATAAGGGTCATGTGAGAAAAAAAATAATTCTTGGTATAACTTGCACTGGACCATTTAAAGAACTGAATATTTAGTTATACATTTTGTAGTCAAAGATGCCTTTCTGGGGAATGCAGAGTTAGCAGTTCAGAACATTTGCTGTTTTCGCAGAGACTTGAAGTTTGTTTCCCAGCACCCACATGACACCTAACAATCCATCTGTAATGCCAGTCCCAGGGAATCTGATATCCTCTTCTGATCTCCAAGGACACTATAAATGCACACATACAGTACATGTACATATATGCAGGCCATATGAATAATATAGTAAAATAATAAATCAAAAAATTTTAAGGTTACTTGTTTGCTCATTTTGGGGTTTAAACAAACAAGCAAACAAGAGTTCACACTGGAAAGTATAATCTAAAATTGCAAAGAATAATAGTAACTGCCTGACAGTGTTACCCTTTATGCTCAGAAAACTACAACAAGAATGCTCCAATTCATCTGCTTTGTTTCTTCTACAATAAAGGTAATTAGAATACTTGTTTCTGAAATGTCTTTTTTAAAAAATGTATGATTTAGAAATTATTTCATCCAAAACAGTTATGAATGGAAGAGTCTTAAAAACTAAATTAGAATACACTGGTGATCTTAATCAGAAAGTGAATTGGGAGTCCAAAAGAGGTAGGATGAATACTGAATAAAGATGTAATATTCCTTACTTGTTAAATCAAATTACTCAGACATACACATTATATGCCCACTGTGTAATTCAACTTTGAAAAAAAAAAATCAAGCAATGTGTATCTGCAAAGAATTCTACAAAATTTTTTCAGAGAGAAAACTAGGACAAAAGATCCATCTTACTGGGCATGGTGGCCATACCTTTGATCCCACCACTTAGGCCTGTGAGTTCCAGGCCAGCCAGGGTTACACAGTGAGACCTTGTTTCAAACAAACAAACAAAAATATACAAATCAGAATGAAAAAAGATCCGTATATATTTATCAGTTCTCGAACATTCATCATCAACCCCCTTCATAATGTGAACACTTTATAATTTAAAGTTGAAAGAAGAAAAAAATGTCTATTGGAATATGGTTTAAGAGTTGCGATAGCAGAAGAGACTGATAAGAAACATTCTATAACTTGTGTATGATAAAGACTAAAATTGACTTCATTAAGAGGCTCAGTATCCACCTAATTATATCAAAAGTTTAAAATTCTACTGATAAACTCTAAGCTATGAAACTTGACAGTAAGTTATATACTCTGTCGAGTTTAAAGGCTTAGAACTGAAATATGGACATCTGAAGCTTAAATAGTAAACTAGAAATAAACATGATAACTATACAATTCAGTCTGAAAGCCATACTGTACTTCTCTTTTATTAATTTTCAGTTACACAGGACACAGTGCTAATAAGTATCAATATAGCACTGCCTTTAACTATTATGTTCTTCAATACAATAAAGAACAATCAACAGGAATTTGACATTATTTAAATAGAGATAGCTACATATTTTCCCACATAGGTTGTGATATGCAAAGATTTATAGGACTAATTCCCAATCAAATTGCCATGAAAAAACTACAAAACTCCAAAATTGAAGTACAGCAGAGTTATAGTTTTTAAAACAAAACAACCTCCTCCACCCGAAAATAACATATAAATTAGCTTTAAAGATACTAAAAAGCTGGGCATGGTGGTGCTTATGCTTCTGATTCCAACCCTCAGGAAGCAGGGGCTGGAGGACCTGCATGAGTACAAGGGAAGCCTGGTCTATATAGTGAAACCCAGGCCAGTCAAGGCTATATAGTGAAGACACTGTCTCAAAAAAATAAAACAAAAAATTTTAAAAGATACTGAAAAGGTAATTTCTAGATTCTGAAAATAGTCTTGAAGGCTCAAAATTAAATTTATTTTCATATTATCTCTCAGTCATACATACACATTTAGAGTCTCTATAGAGATTTAAAACATATTTTCAAGTAAAAAAAATCTCAAAGATGTAGTTTCTATATGAGCTGTTACTTCTTTTAAAACAAGTTTCCATATGCTAGGGAAACAACTTCAACCAGATGCTCAAACCATAACATCAGAACCGGGGAGCTATCCAGTTTCCCAAATTAGACACCTTAAGCTCAGCTCCTTCCAGTAACTCACTCTATGCTAGGAACAGACAGTCCCTTCAGCAAAGCTGCTGTCTTTCAAACCTTCCCTGCAGCTGAGGGTGGTTTCCAAGTTGAAGGAATGAGCTTCATGCAAATTAAGAATAAATAGGAGTACTGAGCTGTCAACAAAGCATGTAATTAGCAGGTGCTAACTGAGAAATCTGAAAGCATGGTTTGCCATGGATACAATGTAAAACTAACAAGTAGATTTATTTAAATATGCTATCTTTTAATTTTGTGTTTTAAACAACGGGTATATTTTTCCTTATTAGAATTATCCTTGACTAGTAACAATTTTGTAATGTCTATTGAAGATTATTTAAGGTTTTATTAATGTTTAAATTTATGAAATTCTCTTTGGCATTTAAAATATTTGTAAAGGAAAAGTAGAGGGCAAAGAAAATAAAGAAGATCAGAAACAGTTTGTTCAAATCCAAAATTAAGAAAAGAAAAAAGAAATCTAGGTAAGGGAATATAACTTAGTGTTTCAGTAATGTTCAAGGTTCTAGATTATTTCAAAAACTAAAAAACAAAAGAAAACAAAAAACCAAAAAACTTCATTCAGCATAAAAATCTGAAGCTATATGTGGTTTCTACTCAATCAAAAAGCCATTACTGTACTTAGTTGAACTTGCTTGCACCAGTGGTAAACAACAGACAATAGAATAACATAAAATAGAACATATATAGGATAAAAATTATTTGTCTACCAAAAATTATTTTAATTAAAAAGGATTCTTTTTGAACTGAGTAAAATGACATTATAAGGGAATTTCTTTTTTTCACTTTAAAGAAATTCACTAAATACACCCAAAAAAATGTATTATGGACAACAGATCTATAACTGCATGTTTTAATAGAATAATACGCCTTGGAGGGATGTATTCTATCCATAATGGAAAGACATTGAGACTGTGCACTCTTGTGTATGGGCTGCAATATTCACAGCACTTTATTCTATTTAATCTATAACAGGCTTTCAAAGTTTACCCAGGACTTACACAGATACTAAAACAATCAAGTTAGCTTTTTTAAAAACATAAAATATTCAACGAGCCAGATTACAGGAATGCTTTACGTATAATTTTTTTATTTTCATGCAAAATAAAGGCACACTTAATAACACCCTTTCAATTTTGACTTACAGGATTTAAATTCAACCCTTTATAACAATAGCTTAATATCTAATGTTACATTCATGTTCAGAATGCACCAAGTGCAGGAACAAATGCAGCAAACCTAAAATCAAGGTGCTACAAAGCTGCTTCTACATCAAAAGATAGAGTAATTTAATTAAACATATATTTACAGACATACAGCTACCCTAAAGAAAGACAGACAGATTTAGGAAAGCAGCTCTATCTGCAGAGGAAGAAAACAGCATGTTACAGACAGTCAATTATACATAGAACATTTGACAAACACCACAGAAAACAAACTCTAATCATTTACCAGGGTACAAAACTTGGCATAAATCTTTTAGCAAATGAAGTGCATAAAGAAAGTTTTTGGGTCTAAGCAGAATTTTAACTCAAAAATCAAATACTTGAAAATGTAAGCATAATCTAATACAATTATATAAATTTTAGAAGTTAAAGTTGGAATTACATTTCCAATTTAGTAATATGTGTATCCCTGATTCACATTCTTGACTGGGGTTTTTAAAAGAAAAAGGGGCATTAGACAAATGTATCAATAAATATTTCAGAATTATGATATGAGATGCTCCCATATCATTTTATGAAAAGTTGGGGAACTGACCATTATTTTCAATTGAAAAACAACCCGTTCTATCAATATTATGCCCTGACCAGGTACTAATCAGATACTGCCTATCGTATAGTACCCTGCTTATGTCAGCTGCTGAGACAGGAACTAAAAAGCAGAAGGAGTTCCCTGCATGCATTATGCGTATTGTTAGCAATAGAGTGAGGTGTGCCCCAGTCCATCTGAGGCACAGCAAGTTGCATAACATCATTACCACTTTGCAAGGTCTGCCGTCCTCCAGCCAACACTCCACTAGGCAACATCCCTGTGGGAGTCAGGCCCTTGAGTGTCAGCACGCTTTCACTCTCCTCCCTACAGCAGAGAAATGTAACAAGTATTAGAAGAGTTAGTAGCGCAGAGGTACAGCATTTGCCTAGCATGCACAGGGCACTGGGCTTGATTCTCTAAACTGCAAAAAGCAAAACCGAACAAAATAAAAATCTATCAATAAATGCTTACTTTAAAAGAAGGGCTAGGGCCCAGATATATATGCTATGTATATAATTCATGACATTCATTGTTAACATTTTCCCCTCAATTCCAAGATACATATTTTCCCATATTTTAAATGTTTCATTTAGGAGGGTAGACACATTACAATTGAAATACATATTGTTTTCCTGAAACCTCTTCCTGAATTTTGATCCCAGGAAGGCATGCTGTACTCTAGCAAAAACAGATATCCTATATGGATGAGAAAATTCACCAAGAATCTTATCCTGATCTGATTTTCAAAGTGTGGATTTAGTGCTTTCATTCCAAGAGCAAGATCCAAAGGTCACAAACCCTAATTTCAGTGGCGGACTACGTGCTTAGTATGATTTAGATCTTGGGTATGATTCCAGCACCACAAAACAAAATAAGCAAGCAAACAAACCACTACCAGATTCAAAGGAACTTCTATTCCCCTCATCAGTAATATAAATTTACAATTCATTCCAATAGAAAACCACATTGCTTCTAGGTATCAAAGAGGACAATGATCATAAGATACAGTAAAATAATTTCTGCAAAACAATCAGGAAAATGTATCAGTACCTGAGAACAGAGAAGACTCTTGCCATCTTGCCAATTGCTCGGATTTTGTTTCTTATGATTTCTTTCCGGGCTGCAGCTGAACCTACTTTCAATGGAATAAATAGAAAAAAGGCTCAAGTTTAGGACACTCAAGCATTACTAGCCTATTCCAGACTCATCTAAACCAATACCAGATCTCCTTCTACCAGCTCACATGGAAGACACTAGATGAAATCATGCCAGAAAGTTTCTGATTCCCTCAATGATTAGTTCAACACTAGTCAAACATTGGGGTCTGATAAGAACAATTCATAAACTTTAATTATCTCACAACACTACCTAGTCAGGAAAAGAGTAAAGGGGGTATGGGTTGGGGTAGGAAGACTTGAGCCCAACTTGAATTCCAAACCAGAGGAGAAAAAACTAGAACAATCCTATACTTTTAAATTTTCACGGGAGCCTATGGCATGCAGACTAAAAGAAATGGAAAACTTCTGTTTAACTACCACAAAAGCCTTTAACATGCACACTAGAAATATCTCTTATTATAAAAGAATAAGCTTCATGACTGTAAGCTAATCTATAAATAATGTACAAAGGGAAATAATAACTACAATGGTGATCACAAAGTAGGGACTACAGCAGTATTTCAGCAACAATGAATATCTCAACTTCATGGACTAGCTGGCCTCCATACTCACGCAAGTATACTTAAGCTTTTATAACCATAAGCATTGAATGTGAAACAGATAGTAAGAAGAAACTCCCTCAAAAAGCTGACTAAACAATACACCAAAAGAACTGGCTCCATGGCTGGCCAAAGGCACTTCAAAGGTCACTCTTCCTTTCCTTGGTCTCCAGCAAGAACAATAATCTCAGTCCTGTTACCATATATATATATCAATCAGAGTCAATCTGGACCCATTTTTCCTTAAACATTATGAAAACACGCATATGGAAGCACCACTGTTGAGGAGAAGGTCAAGGAAAGGCCTAAGAAGCTAGAACAAAATGGATCTTAAGTATGCAGAGGTCTAAACAATCAGAAGTCTTGTAGGTGATAGCATTTCATTTAAAATTCAAACAGACTACAAACACATATAATTAAAAACTAAGATCATAACTAGATTTAATTAAAAGGAAAAAAAGAAGTCCAATTTCAAGGATGAAAACAGCATATATTTAGAGAGCAGGAATCCAATGACCTTATTTGTTATTCTCTAAAGGGTAATACTGAAACACTGGGAGCACTAAAGTGCTAAAAAAAAAAAAAAAAACCTATGTGGTCATTACAACATCGAAGAGGTGCTCTGCAGATTAAAAAGAAAAGAAAAGAAAAAAAAGGTTAAGTATCAAAGAATATTAAAATCTGAAGATACACTGGAGATATTTCCTTATTTTATGGACTAAAGACCCCGAGGAGATCATTAAACAACTTTTCCAAGGATACAAAGTCTGATTTTCTTCCAATAAATTAATATAGATATTTCTTTTTTAAATTGGCAGAAATTTTTAAATATTTTGATTTGTATAAGGAGAAACAGGTTGAAAAGGATGGCTATAACAACATACATTTGTATTTTCAGCCTTAATTTATATATTTGTAAAACCAAATGATATGAAAACTATACTGAATTCAAATAAAAAAAATTTAAAAAACATAAACACACTGTAAAAATCAAGATTTAAAATCAGTCTACAAACACATCATGCATCATATTAAAGCTAATGTCCACTTTAAAGGTACTTTGGGGAATAAGACAGACAATCAAACACCCCTAATCATGCAGGATAAAGTATAAAACATTACAAAAATGCAAAAGAATGAAATTTTAAAACAAGAGGAATGAAAAGAGGGAAAACTATTTCCATGCACAGAAAGACAGATGTCTTGGAATATGACTTCTAAAATATCAAACACTAAGTCATGTTAAGAGTCAGGCTAAATTTGCAAAAGGCCGAAAAAGACTCTCAAAAACATTACTCAACAGATATGCCAACTTACATGGACATAAGGTAACTTATGAAGTCATATTTCAAAACAATGTTACTCTGTCTGGTCTGTACCTTTTTTATTGCCATATATGAGCCGTTCTTCAGATGGAGAGTCCAGAAAAAAGGAAGTGAATGATGGAGAAAAGGTGGTTGAGACAAATAAAAAGATAGAGATTTAACTTGGCAGTGGTATTGAAGGATGAATGTATAAAGAAAGGGAGAAAAAAATGAAGGCCCTTCTATTTGAAAAATGTAGTACTGTAGAATTTGGTAAATAAAAGACAGATGCTACAAGGTAGAGCTCTAAGGCAAAGATTTCTTGAAAGATATGTGTGAATAGAATGATTTTTTGATGAAAGTAGACATAATTAGGGACAGAAAAAAAATCACGTGAAAACACATAAGACCAATAAGACTGTGCTAACAATCACACATTTATAGTAATAACCCTAATTAAATATGCTGCCCATGAAAGTATGTTGGGCAATGACACAAATGAGATACAAACTAATGTGATTCTTCAAGGACACCAATATATGCAAAATCTGTAGCATGTACAAAAAATATGAGTAACTTTCCTCAGTAGAAAGGCTCACCCACTCACAATAAAGAAAAAGCTGAACCTCCCATACTCCATAACAAGATGACATGATTTCTTGAATATGAATTGTAGAATGTTTGCATATATTCAAAATAATTTGTTTGTTCCCAATCCAATTGGGGGACAAGGGGTCACCTTTTGCAAAAATAGCAACAGATTGCTTCAAAACAAGTAAACAGCTTTAAAAGTAGATAGTGGAGGTGGTTTGAGTTTTCCAGATCCTACATTCTAATGCTATGATACACGATTGCCTTATAGGAACCACAGAGTTTTATTTATTGGCATTGTTAATACATAGATTATGTATTTCTTTAACCAAACTGAAGACAAAAGATAAATAACTAGAAATGTATGCATTGTAAATATCATAGAAATTAGTGCTCAAAAATTCTTTCATGAGTAACACCTCTAAAAAGGATGCTACACATTTTTATATGCAATGTTTATGCAAATTGATCTTGAAAAAAAAAACTACTCATACAAGCACAAAGCAAACAATACAGAATACCAAAGAGCTATCAATAAAAGCCTTCATCCATTTCAACAAATCTCAAAAGCAAATATCTAAAAACTATTCTTTCTTTCCTGCTTCGGGAAATCTCTAATCCTACTTTCTCCTTTTCTCTAAAGAAAAACTAAACCCTCATTCAACCTCCATCCCAAACCACATTTTATCAAGTTTTCTTTCTAAAGTCAGATTTCTTCCCAGATCCATAGAATGGCTTCACTGAAGGGCAGGAAAAGAGAATGAGAAGAGATAAGTCAAGCCATTGTGATGAAAAGAAAGGAGAAAGGCTAGGCATGGTGGCCTTTAATTCAGCACTCAGGAGGCAGAGGCAGGTGGATCTCTGTGAGTTCAAGGTCAGCTTGGTCTACAGTGCAGGTTCCAGGACAGTCAGGGTGGTTACACAGAAAAACCCTGTCTCAAAAAACAGACAAAAAAAAAGGAAAGGAGAAACGAGGGACAGAGAAAGAAAGCATAAAGGGAAAGAAATGATGAAGAATGGCAGTAGCATTCTTCCAGTAGTTCTTTTCTGGATCCTATGCTGAACTTTAGCATCTATCATTAACACCCTCCACTTTCTTCCACTCTTTTAATGGTTTCTCTCCCAAATACTCCTATTCCTCTATGCAAACTCCTTGATTCTTATTTTTTTTATTCTTTTCTTAGAATTCCTGATACTAATAACCTGGTTAATGAAAGGGTGAAAAAAGTGAGAAGTAATTGCATCTATAATGCTAACAATGAGGGATCTATTTCTAGTATGCAAAACAGAAGTCTGTATTTTCTCATAGAAACACTGTCATAAATGGTGCTGAAAATTGTAAAAGTTACTTGAGATTAAATGTCATCTTTTCTGTTCTCTAACTTTATAAATGAGAAGATCTTAAGAAGTTGGGTGACTTTTCCAAGACTGTATAGCTACAAATAAAATTGAAAGGTGTTTAGGAGGCAGTCCCAGAACAGTCAGAGGTACACAGAGAAACCCTGCCTCAACAAAAATAAGACAAAACAAAACAAAAAAAAGAAAAAAGAAAGGTACTACTAAACCATTATCTTTTTCATCAAATGATACTGCCTCTTTAATGATGACATTTAATTCAGCCCTGGAATGCAAGAATAATAAAACAAATAAATAAGTTTGCATAATTTATTCTATGTCTTATTAATAGGAAAAACATTAAGATAAATAAAATCCCTTTAAAAGGAATATATATTCTAATTGTTCTATGCTTTAGGCACATGATAAATTTTCTTAGTTTGTTTGGAACAACTAATAAAAGCTTTTGTTTATCCCTTGTTAAATCTTTAAAATCAATCACATTTATCTCCATATAAACTATAGGTACCCAAACCAAGTACTAAGTTAATCTTAACTATAAAACTTTTGACTTTTTTATTTCAAGAAAATGACCTACTAAATATGCTATTGGCAATGCTGATAAAAACACTGAAAGAAAATGACAATAAATTATGAAATACTATCAGCCTAACGCAAATGACATATTTTTAGAAGTTATATAAAACAATTAAAGCCGGACAGTGGTGACGCATGCCTTTAATCCCAGTACTCGGGAGGCAGAGGCAGGCCAATCTCTGTGAGTTTAAGGCCAACCTGGTCTACAAGAGCTAGTTCCAGGACAGGC
>LOEQ01002315.1:91092-112566 GCA_001685075.1 Bramus lutescens | reverse complement strand
GAGAAACCCTGTCTCAAAAAAAAAAAAAAATAGAATAAAATTACCATGTGAAATAATTCTACTGATCTTACTGAATGTAAAACAAATCTATAAAATAATCAATTACTGAATACAGGGAGAGATGATATTAAAAATAGTAGTTTGAGGGGTTGGAGAGGTGGCTCAGCTAAAAGCACTGGCTGTTCTTCCAGAGGACCTGGAATTTAACTCTACCTCCAGGGGATCTGACACTCTCACACAGACATACATGCACGTAAAATACCAATGAACATAAAATAAAAATAAGCTATTTATAAAAGAAATGGCAGTTGAGTAGTAGTGAGAACAAAATCAAAAAAAATACTAATTTCAATTTCAATTTAACTTAATGTTAAAAAGAAAAACTAATTCTGACTGAAGAGATGGTTCAGTGGTGAAGAGCACTGATTGCTCTTTTCAGAGTATTTTGGTTCGATTCCCAGTACCAACATGGCAGTTCATAGCTGTCTGCAACTCCAGTTCGAGGATCCAACTTCCTCTTCTGGCTTCCATGAACACTGTACACCTGTGGTACACAGATGTCCATACAGCAAAACACTCATGCACACAAAAATACAAATAAATAAAATTGCAAAAAAACCCACCTAATTCTAATTGGAATAATTATAAATTCAGTGGGTAAATTTCAGTAAGTGGATTAATTTTATAGAATAAGAATTCTTTTAGTTGAAAGCTAAATATTATTTGAAAAATACTCTAGGCTCAAATGTAGTTAATATAAACCAATTAAAATAACCACTGGATAATTCAAAGAATGTGACAAATTGCCAGAAAACTTTAACTGAAAAACAAACAAGGCATGTGACAAGAGTCATTTCGATCACCGCCTCAATGTTATCTCAATACCTGTAACATTATCAACATTTATTATTATCCTCAAACTGATGAAGGAAGTATAACCCCCAAAGGTTAACTAATTTTCCTCAGATTCATTTAGAAGAAACTAGAGTCTGAACCTAGATCTTTTCTTAGAACAGTGATAACAGAACAGGGAGAAAAAAATTAAAACTATTCATTTTTTTAAGAAAAAAAGCCATATGTAATGAAATATTTTAAAATACTTATGGGAGAAAAAAATGTTTACTAGCCAACCCTCCCAAAAAACAGCTGACAACCCTCCCAAAAAGCAGCTGACATAAATTTATTTAAGGTATTAATAAAACTACAGTAATAAAAGCATTAACTCTGTATGCCATCAGTATATGGCAACAGCAACACTTGTATTGCAACAAACGAATGGGTTTAAAATCAAACTTCACTCAGACATGATTGTAACACATGTCAGATACCCTGGCACTAAGCAGACAGGTAGGCTGGCCATAGTTCTATGCCAGCCTGGGCTACATACTGAGACCTTTCTGAAAAAAGTGGAGGAGAGCTAGGGCAACAACTAAGTTGGGAGAGGGCATGCATAAAGCCTTAGGTTCAAGCCCCACTGCATGGCATACATCAAATATGGTGTTACATATTAATAATACTGCCCAGCTAGAGGGGAAAAAAGGTTAAAGCAAGATGATCAGTACTTCAAGCCTAGCCTTGGCTACACAGCAAGGACAAAATAGAACAAGTCAGGTATGACATAATGCCTATAATACCAATGAATAGAAAACAAAGAATTAGGAGCTCAAGGTCATAAGCTACAGGATGAGTTTTGAGACCAGCCTGAAGTATAAGAGACCATTTCAAAAGGGGGGATGGTAAAAATAAAAGAAAAAAAATTCTTTAATCTTCCTATTAAATCTTACCAACATGTAGACCATAACCAGCACAAGAAAGAATCTGAATATTGGACTACCAGAAAAATAAGTACACTATAAAAAGTACAAAAATAATGACATAAGGGGCTGGAGAGATGGCTCAGTGGTTAAGAGCACTGGCTGCTCTTCCAGAGGTCCTGAGTTCAATTCCCAGAAACCACAGGGTGGCTCACAACCATTGTAATGACATGGAGGCAGAATGTTGTATACATAATAAATAAATCTTCAAAAAAATAAAGACATAAGAAGAATAAAGAATTCAACAGTTTTCAGCTTTTAAGTTACTTTATCTTTTTTATTGTTAAAATTTAAGTAGCTTAAAAATTTTAAAACATAAAGCCAAATAATTTTAATAGTATTCCTTTATACTACAAATATACATTTGGTACACAAGCTTTTTAGCTTATATAAAGGCAGACAACCACATATAAACCTTGTTTCCACGGAAAAAGAAAAGCTTCCAGAATTTCTAGCAAACTATAAGTGGTCTTCTAGAACATAACCATACTAGGATGAGAACAGCCTACATTGGTAAAGAAATGAAAACAATACTAGGGAGTCCAGAAATGCTTCTGATGTACTATAAACATAGTGCTAAATAACCTCTTCATATCAAAATTAATGCTCATACTCATCAAGAACCGCATCCTTTCAATCTCCATTTTTTTGTTTTGTTCTTTCTTCCAACCTTCCCCTTTCTGAAAAGTCCCACATCACTACAAAAAATACCTAATAATACCTGATATTATTCTCAAAACTTAAAAATATATGTGGGGGGGGGGCGCATGAATGAATCTCACTTATCAAATAGTATTGCCACCGGAAAGTAATGACTTTTTTATTCTGAAATAGAGTGTACTGAGACTTAGAAGTTAAAGAGATATCATTTCATAATAAAAATAGTAAATGAGTATTCATACCATCAAACTGGTCTTCACCTTCTGTCATTAGTTCATCATCAGAGCAAATACTCAGAACATTTACCAACATTTCAGTTACTATTCAAAAAGAAAAGAGAGTGAAATGTTAGATGTCTATATACAACTGCCCACATATATGCACAGTAATAATTCAATGAGAGTGAAATGTTAGATGTCTATATACAACTGCCCACATATATGCACAGTAATAATTCAATAGGATACCTTGTAATGGCAGGAATGACAGAATTTTAAAAACTGAAAAACTCTAAAATGAAAACAAGGAAATAGAAAATAACTGGAATTCAGAGATACCAAAGCTCTGCTAAGAAATACAAAAGTTTCAATAAATAACATCTGAGAGGAATTATAAACTAGTCTTCAGTTTTCTAGGAGAGGATACATCACACATTTTATGAAGTCACAAAAACTGGAAAATAGTCTCATTAAGTAAATGGAAAGTAGTTGAGAGTCCAGAAATAAAAGTTTACAGTTAATGTCAAAATCAGCAGATAAAGAAAAGTTTTCAAAAATTGTCTATCTACTGAAAAAGAACAGGTCAGACACCATCCATAGTACACTAGTATGAAAACTAGCTCAAGATGGAACAGAGGTCACTAAAATTGTAAAACACACACACAATTACAGAGATAAATCTTTATGGGTTAAGTAATTCTTAAGAATTATATTAAATTTTATCATAATCACAAACTTCTCAAACAAGCCACAGTGGCATGTGTTATGCTGTACTTGTAACACTGGAGCAGATAAATTAACCTTGGTGAGCCCCAAGCCAGTGAGAGAGCCTGTTTCAAAAATTAATGTAGAAGACAAAAGAATGAACGCTGACATTCCCAAGGTTGTCCTCTGGCTTCCACATGTCTATACATACATAGGCACCCAGACTATCTGTACCAGCTTACATATAAACATTTACACAAAAACACCCAAAATAGGGGCTAGAAAGATGGCTCAGGGGTTAAGAGCACTGGCTGCTCTTTCAGAGGCCCTGAGTTCAATCCCCAACATCCACATGGTGGCTCACAACCATCTATAGTGGGATCTGATGCCCTCTTCTGGTACAAAGTCAATAGATCACTCATATACACAAATACATTTTTTAAAAAAATTTAAAAAAGGGGGGAGATGTTGGAAAGAAGCCAGTACAAATAAAAAAACCACTACACATTGTATTATTCCATTTATATGAAATGTCTATAACAATCCATGGTGACCATACATCAAGTGGTTAGAGGGCCACTATTGCTGGCTTCAACAGCAAATATACTTAAATGGGAACACTACAGAGATTAACACACCCCCACCCTGCCACTGTACAAAGATAACTTGTTTTATGAAGCCTTTCAAAACATGGGTTTTTTTTGTTGTTTGTTTGTTTGTTTGTTTTAAAGAAATGACTGCTAAATTAAGACTGGTGGCATATACCAGTAATCTGAGGAGAATGAAGCAAGAGGATCATGAAATCAGGTCAAGTCTAGGTTAAGCAACAAGAGCTTCATAGACAGAAACTGTCAAAAAAAAAAAAAAAGTCTTGCAAGATGGTCTACTATAAAGGTCCTTAAATTAGGGGCAATAAGCAAAAGTTTACCAATTTACTTCAGCTATATGAAAATATGAGCAGGACAGTGGTGGTATACACAGGAGGATCTTTGAGTTTGAGGACAGTCAGGGCTACAACAGAGAAACCCTGTCTAGAAACACCCACCCCTCAAAACAAGAAAATATGAAAAATATTCTCCACATATACATATATTTACATGTCAATTTTCCCTTTCTCAAAATGAATTAATATGTTCTGCATTAAGAAATTAACAAATGTTTTAATATAAACTTAAAAATGAGACTCCGTCTTTTAGAGATAGTCTGAAATAGATATATACAAAAAATACTTCAAAACAGTTTAGATATACAAAGGTAATACTGACTAGGAATATTAATGATAAAGAGTTGGTGGTGATTTGATAACTGTACAAGGTGAATAACTGATACACAGAAATTCATAGTATTAATATACATTAAAAATTTTCCAGTATTAAGATTTTGGGTGGAGTGGGTTAGGCGGAAGCTAGTTCAGACTTGCCTCAAACTCAAGATATAGCAGAGGATGACCTTAAATTCCTGATCCTCATGCCTCCACCTTTCAAGTGCTGAGATTAAAAGTTAAGGGCACTGGCTGATCTTCCAGAGGACCTGCGTTCAATTCCCAGCACCCACATGACACTCACCAACTGTCTGTAACTCCAGTTCCAGGGGATATGACACTCTCACACAGACATATATGCAGGCAAAACACAAGTGTACATAAAATAAAAATAAATAATTTTTTTAAAAAGTGTGGACCACTAGCTCAACTCCATTTTGTTGTTTTTTTTTTTTAATGAAATAAGAAAGCAGTTCTGAAAAAGAGAGGAAATGGCTAGTAACTATAATCCAATACTTTAGAGGTCAAAGCAAGATCGCCAATAGTTTGAGGTCTCACTCTGCAGCCATGGATGACCTGAAGTGCATATGTGGCTTTGAACTTGCAGCAATACTCCTGCCTCCACCTCCTGAATGCAGGTATTAAGGAACAAGGCACTATGCCCAGCTTTGCTCTCCATCCTCTTTCCACTTGTAGCAGACAAACAGAAATCAGCTTAAAAATTTTCTGATCTCTCACTAAGTGGACAATATAAATTATTTAAGTCACTTACAGGCTATATATGATCTGTTTTGTTTAAACATTCACAGCAGAAACATCAGCTATCATGAAATAGTACAAGGAGGTGTAAGATAACTAAATTAGAATCTACAAATGACCATTTTCCTCTTTATCCTTCTGATCCCCACCCTCCATCCTCATAATCTTATGTGAAAGAAGCTGAGCTGCAATCTAGCCTAGAGACAACAAAATGAGAGAGATGAATTCTTAAATTCCTTTTAGCTTGATGATGCTATGAGTGAACTATTTCTCATACCCCAAAGATAGAAGGCTGTAAGTGTAATGCATCCTTTCCACCTAAGCCCTTAACTAGTCCTCTTCTCAAATGCTAAATTGGGTAACTCTATCTCCCTATAAACGTAACATCAGACCTACTGAGTACATGCAGAAGAGGAAAAGTAATCTGCAAAAATTCTAACATGCACAGTGTCATTATTAATTCTGAATTTTAGAATCAAAAATTGCCTTGGAAGTAGTGACTCACAAAAAAAAGGAACATTCTGTAACATGGAAGAGGTGTGAAACAGAGGGGGTACAAAATAAAATGTTTTATAATTCTATCTTTATTCTCAGATTGTCAATTTACCACATATGAAATCTAATGCACTGCCATGTTAAAAAACAAAGGAAAAAAGTAACAAAGAAAGAACAAAGAATAGACACTAACATGAAAAAGAAGGAAACAAAATCCAAATTCCACAAAACTAGGGGAAAAAATTCTTTTTTTTAGGGTATAATAAGGAATTCTTTAAGGGGAAACTTATAGATAACAACGAGGAACAGGAACAGAATCCAACATCCAGGTGTGAGAGTGGAGAGAGAGAGAGAGAGAGANTGCCCATCTTTTTCTTGAAGCAATTGGTGCTGCTAGGAGCATATATAACTCATTGTTGAAAAATGTCCAAGTTCTTAAAACATTTTAAATTCCACGTTCTGTTCTGTTAGTCTTTGAAGGTTTGAAAAATAACTATCCATCTGAAATAGAACTCTATATATAGAAAACCTAACTAATATGACTACAAGCTTGACTCTTATAGATGACTATCTATTAAACTATATTTCTTAATTATAATTACATTTTAAAATGAGCTGGATAAGCACAATATCTTAATTAAGAGCAGAAATATACATGTAACAAAATTGGCTTTGAATTTCTATCAATAAACCATCATCCATTATGTTGGAGTCCAGTTTGTTGGGAGAGATAGCTTATTCATTTCCCAGTCACCCAGACTCCTGAAATAATCACACAGAGACTGTATTATTTGCAATACTGTTTAGCCAATCACTTAAGCATTTTTCTAGCTAGCTCTTATATCCTAAACTAACCCATCTCCATTAATCTGTGCATCACCATGAGGTCATGACTGACCAGCAAGTTTCTGCAGGTTCCAGAGGAAGCATCTGTTTACTGTGGCAGGTGCATGTCATCCCTGACTTCCATCTACACTCTCTATATCTTTTCCAGCCTGGCTGTATTATGTTAAGTCATTGGCTGAAAGCAGCTTCTTTATTCATTAACCAATAAAAGCATCATATATGCCGAAGGGCTTCCCACGCAAAGCTCCAAATACGGTATAATAAGGAATTCTTTATTTAAGGGGGGACTTATAGATAACAATAAGGAACAGGATCCAGGTGTGAGAGTGGAGAGAGAGAGAGAGAGAGAGAGAGAAAGAAACTATGGTAGGCATGCACCTTTGGTACCCAAAGCCATGCACAACCTGGTTCAGTCTCTCAAAGGCTATTTGCTGAAGGAGGTTCCCCATCACCTCCTCCTTTTGTCTAAGAGAGTTCCAAACTCAATACGAAGCTATATAGAATAAGGCCAGGCAGTGGTGGCACATGACTTTATTCACAGATTTGGGAGGTAGAAGCAGGGGGATCTCTGTGAGTTCAAGGCCAACTTGATCTACAAGAGCTAGTTCCAGGACAATCTCCAAAGCTACATAGAAACCCTGTCTTGAAAAACAACAAAAAACCCTATATACAATAAGAATAGTTATCAAGTATAAAAATTTGAATTACAACCAGCATAAACAATACTAAGCAAGAAACATGCTAAAGGTTTTAATAATTATTTTATCTTAAGGAGTCTATATCTTGTATTAGAAATGTCTAAGTCATAAGAGGAAAGTGATTATGACTATCTAGTTTTTACCAGATCAAAAAAATTCTTAAAGAGCATTTATTTTCCCTTTAAAAGCCTAACAGTTATTTCTCAAAGGTAAAAGTTCTAATGGCTATTTCTCAACATCCGTGAGAAAGCATCATTAGTAAAAATAGATGCATATTTTTGATATAGGAGAATTTAGATTTCATAGTTAGACAGAACCTGGATTTCTCTACTTCTTTTGGAATACAGATGCACTATAAAATAACTAACATTGACAAAATGAAGACTATTAAATTCTCCAATAAACTGCTGTGAAATCTCCACAAATAGTATTAGAATAGGAAGGAAGTGTCCATTCCAAACCAAAGCTAACCCTCCATAACAGATTTAGGCTTAAGACAAAACGAAAGAAAATCCAACAGCTGAAGACAACATCAGGCTATTTATAAATCCTCTCCCAGTCCCCATCCTCACATGGGGGCTGTAAACATCAAACCAAAATATCTTTGAGGCTATCATATCCATAGCCACAGACACAAGTAGAGCTGTAGGCACAGTGGAGTCAGGTTTCAGTTTCCTCTAGCAAGTATGTGTCTATGATAGTAAACCAGGGTAAATGTAAAAGTAGTGAAATAATTATTTTGTAAAACAAAACAAAGCAAACCAAACAAAAAAACGTACCCTTTTCTCCAACAAATGGTAAAGACCATGTGAAGACATCCATAAAATTGGGCAACCAGTAAGGATGTGGAGAACAATTAAACTGTCGAATATTCATCACATTATTTTCATACTTTAGTACAGCAGCTGCAAGATAAGTTGAATATCAATAGAACAAACTGTCTTTAGGCTGGAGAGCATCAAACACATAAGTATAGTATCCGTTTAAGGTAGAGGGACAAGTAGAATCTGGGCTTGGTAGTAGGAGACAGAAATGAACTTTTTGCAACAATACACATTATTTTTCTTCTGTAGACAGGATCTCACTGTATAGCCCTGGCTGGCCTGGAACTCACTACGTAGACCAGGTCAGCCTTGAACTCACAGAGTTCAGCTTGTCTCTGCCTCCTGGGTGCTAATATTAAAAGTATGTAACACCATGCCCAATTTAAAATACATAAAAATATAAAATGTATTTTATTTATATTTTTCATTATTAATGAAATTTTTAGATTTTTTTCCAGAATGTTTGTTTTACTTTATAATTCAATGGTGAACATGTACTTTAATAAACCCAAAATTGTGAAAATCAATTTTTAGGGGAAACACAGAATGGCAATGGGCAATTTTCTAGTTTTTTTTTTTAATCTCACAAAGTTGAAGAATTAAAAAACATTCTTTTAATTGCAAGAAAGCTAATAGGAACAGCTAAATTCAACAAGGCAATTTTAAAAAACCACCAATTTAGAAATTATGAATGTATAAATGTGTTTATTTCACTTAGTATATGAAATCGGGTGAAACTACATCAAACAAACATTTTACTTCATTTAGGGAAAAAATATCTATTAAAATAATCAGAAGAGAAAACCAATGTAACTAAATAATCCAAGGATACATATTGACCTCAATTTTAGATGGCTTCCTAATATCCCAATACAATGATAAGCCATAATCAACTTAAATTTCAGGTACTGGTTATTTTACTTTGTGGAACATGGAATTAGAAGGGCTAGAGTGCAGAATGTATTAGCTAGGCAACAGGTGATCATTTAACTAGTCTGTTCATTTTATAAAAATGAAACCAAAATATCTACTCTCTATATCTCAAAAGTTTAAGATCAGATAATGAAACCATTAAAAAAGTACAAAATATTTTACTTTATTTAAGGCTGTGAACCAACTCTCTAGCCCATGAAGTATTTTAGAAATGTGTGATCTTTTTTTCAACTCAGAAATGAAGGTTTACTCTGGCTGGTAATTTTGAGATTTCAGTTCATGATTAGGATTTCAGACGGAATGTACATCATGACGGGGAAACACAGCCACAGAGGCCTGTTCATCTTATGAGTGGGTGGGTTATTGTCCTCTCCCTTTTATTTTAATAATAGAGATGTTAAATTCAACATTTAAAATGCTGGTTAGCATAGAACCAAAAGCAACCTTGCTCTGGGCTACCATTAATTCAATAGGTATGTCTTCCCCCTTAACCAACTCATATGTTGAATAAAAATATTTTAAGAGTAGCCTCAGAAATTATGGGCTGATACCAATGTTTCAGACTTTTTATTTAAAGGAGAAAAAGAGAAAAATAAGAAATCTAGAAAATTGCCTTATGGGTGGGAATGAAAGATCACAAAGATGCCCATTCTAATATAAACACTCAAATCATAAGCATCAATTATGCACAAATCAGAAATACTGAGACATTTGATTCTGAAAGAGCAGACTCACTGGTTTGAGTTTCAGTTTTGAAAATTATAAAAACCGATTTCCTTAGCCTCCTAAGCTCAAATGAATGAGAACAGTCACCAAGGCAGCAGTCAACTCAACACTGAGTAGGCACTCCTTTTACATTAAGAGAAAAGACAGCTGAATAGTGAGGGTACTAGCCAAAAGATGCAACAATCAATTCTGTTCTTGATTAACTTAGGAATGCTACTTATAAAAAATAAAGCCATATTTCATTAGGTATCTCTATATTCCTATAGCATATTCTATATAAAAATGATCTAGTATGCTGTTTAATTCCAGATAAAGTTAATCTTTTAAATGTCATCTAGTGCCACCAAAAACTCTTCTCTTTCAAACCATGACCCGCATTTAACAATGACCTCATTATCTTTCTAAATGCACTTTTTAACATCATCAACCTTCTGTTGTTTTCTCCTGGCACATCTACTCTAGTCTGACTCTGAAGCTATGAATTCTAGAAATGTCAAGACAGAAAGAATAGAAGCTGGCCTCTAAGTTCTCTCTTTTGAAGACATGAACTATGCAAAGCCCCATCTCATCTTTCATGTCCCTGGAATATATTTAACTATACTATGACCCTGAAGCATCTCATCAATCAGTAAGTTATGTTAAGAATAAAATGAACTCTAATCTTTATAGTCAGATAAAATTAGGAGCAAAGGAAGGAAAATGGATGCCACTGGAAAAGGAGGTAAAGAAGGGCATAAAAAAATCTAAAGGCAAATGAAAGGAAGAGAGGGAGCCTTCTAAAAGTAGACCATAGGGGATTCTAAAAAAAATTTATTCATTTATTTGTTATGTATACAATATTCTGTCTGTGTGTACATCTGCAGGCCAGAAGAGGGCACCAGACCTCTTTACAGATGGTTGTGAGCCACCATGTGGTTGCCAGGAATTGAACTCAGGACCTTTGGTAGAGCTAGCAATGCTCTTAACTACTGAGCCATCTCTCCAGCCCTAGGGGACATTTTTTTTAAAGCTCAAATAAAATCTTGAGGCAGTAATAAAAGACTACTGGGACAAAAGAAAACTCAAAAACAAAAAAAAAAAGGAAAACAAGAAAAGAAAACCTATACTTATGAACATAAAACAAGCAACAATAAACAAGCAGACACTGCAAATAAACAAAACAGTGATAGCAACAACTCTATACAGACAAGAAAACATTCTTTCAGTTATAAGAGAAGATTTAAGAGAGGGGGTTTAAGAAAATCATCTATGGTTGTACTTCACTCAAAATCATCTGTGGTTGTGCTTAACTCTGAGCACTTTTACAAATGGCTTTATGAGCAACAGGTTGTAGAGCAGGTTGCACATTTTCAATTTTACATCTTTTTCTCTCCCCTCCCTTATATCTTAGTTTTTATGAGATTTGGACAGTTTCAAACAGTGCCCCCTAATAGTTTTTAAAGTAAATTAAAAGGCTAAGTTGTTTATACAGATTTTTCTTTTTATCAACAACATCTTACCTTTATTATTGTAGACATCTAAGTAATTAGGTGCCGAAAAAATTGTTATTAATGAAGGGAACCCTGTAGTTTGACTTTTTCTGTACATTCTATAGCTGCAAAACAAATAGCTTAATATGCATCGTAAAGCATCAATCATGATCACTAAGTATGATATGTATTCAAGTGTAAATTTGGGTCAGGGAAACAGAATTCTTACCCTGCATCTTGAGCTTCATGAGCTCTAATAATCGATAACAAATTATTGTTTTGCAAAAATTCACACACTGCTGGATAGCTGTAGGGGGAAAAGAGTAAATTAAGTAAAACCATCCTTTTTGTATTAAGTACAAATTATGTTACATAATTAAAATGTGATTAGGTTTGGACATTTTTCCTTACTTATAAAAATAAGAACATCCTCGAACAGTATTATGACTAAAATGTTCTTGTGATTTTTCATTTCCAAAGTCTTCAGAAGGATCAGACCATAACAAGTCACACATTGGTCCAAATGCAGGTGGCTCTTTAAATCTATCTAACTGTGAATAAAAGACACAAGGAAGAAATAACTCACCAAGTAAAGACAGAATGTATATAAGAAAGGGATAGCAACTTGAATACAGTCTGTACTACACTGTTCTAAACAATCAAGAGGTATTTCTTTGAAATCAGTCTATTAACCAGCACATTAATTTTTTTTCCCCCAAGACAGGCTTTCTTTATAGTTTTGGCTGTCCTGGAACTTACTCTGTAGACCAGGCTGGCCTCAAACTCAGAGATCTGCCTGCCTCTGCCTCCCCAGTGGTAGAATTAAAGGCATGTGCCACTACTGCTCGGCAACATTAATTCTTATCAATACCTAATTTTACCAGTGAAAATAAATCTAATGCTAAATTTGAAGATTTTAAAAACTCTCTAGCTGGGCAGCGGCTTCAGGGAGGCAGAGGCAGGCAGATCTCTGAATTCAAAGTCATCTCAGTCTACAGAGATTTTCCTGTCTTAAAAAACAAAAACCTCTCTAAATCAAAAATACTGTGAACAGGGGCTGAAGAGATGGCTCTTCCAGAGGTCCTGAGTTCAATTTCCAGCAACCACATGGTGGCTCACAACCACCTGTAATAAGATTTGGGGCCCTCTTCTGGCCTGCAGGCAGACACACAAACAGAACACTGTATATAATAAATAAGTCTAATTAAAAAAAAAGAATACTGTGAAAAGAAACCAACTTCAGAGGCTGGTTATACTCACTCTCCTAATATCATCCAGTGTATGTATTTCCGGTGAAAGTCCACCATGAACACAAAGAAATTGTTGGTTTAGAAGTGCAGCAAGGGGCAAGCTGTCAAAAGCTTCCATACAAGCTTCATAGACTCTTTCGGAATACTTAATTTTACCTAGAAAGAGAAAATAGCATTTGAAAATTTTTAGTTATTTTAAATTTATTTTTACATTTATTTAGATGTATGTGCGTGTGTGTATCACACACACACACACAATTGCAAGATTCAGTTCTCTCCTTCCATAACACGGGTTTAGGTGATGGAACTCAGATTATCAGGTTTGGTCTCAAGTGCCTTTATCTGCTGAAGCATCTCCCAAGCCCAATTATTCTTAAGATATACACCAATACTGGATTTTTATTTCTTATTCTCTTCATAATATAGTTTTTTTTCTTTTTAGTGAGTTTGAAATAGCTACTTTTAATTATTAAAGGGAAATGTCCTAAACTGACTACTAAAACCAAAGTAGGGAAACTATAACACAGAAAATACCTACATGGAGTCAGAAGTTGAGACTGGGTAAAAAAGCACAACAGCAACAACAAAAACCAGAAAAAATGAATTTATGGCACAAAGTAATTTCTGTACCATGAACAGAGTGGTGACCAATACTATACAATTGTTAAGATTCACAGAAATACAACACCACGAAGAATGAAGTTTACAGTACAAAGATTTTTTTAAAGCCTAGTCCATCCTAAGATTCAACAGAAATATGCAAAGTTATCAGTCTCACAAAGATAAATATATGTTCTCTCTAAATTTATTTTGGATATGTAGTTGATGGTCCTAAAATATTATTTTAAAATAAGTAAATAAAATCTCTAAAAACAGTTCAATTTTGAACTTCCATACAACTAAATTAAAAAAAAATTAAAGGGGCTGAGAGATGGCTCAGTGCACTGACTGCTCTTCCAGAGGACCTGGGTTCAATTCCCAGCACCCACATGGCAGCTTAAAACTGTCTGTACATAACTCCAGGTCCAGGGGACTCTACACCCATGGCAAAACACCAATACACTTAAAAAGTAAACAAACAAATAAATAAAACTGTACTTCGGGATTAAAGTTTTAACACTAACTTAATTCTAATGCTAAGCAATCCTAAAATTATTACAAGATCAGATCATCACAATGAAATTCAAAGTTCACCCACTTAAAAAAATTAGAGGAGTACCAGGTTCCTCTTATCTAAATAAAGGCTTAAAACAAGCAATAAAGCAGGAAGCTAATCAGAAATAAAGAAAAAAACCCTATCAAATCAAATTATCATTTGTTTTTAAGGAAATATGCACATTCCTGAGTCTAATACGCTTTTAAATTTCTAAATGTTTTAAATGACATTTTTAATGGATATTTGATAGTCATCTAAAAATAAAAAAAGAAGACCACCCTAGTTCTTTTTTCCCCCTTTATTTATTTACTTCTAACTTCAAGACAGTAGTCTATCTTTTTTTTTCTCTTTCTGGTTTTTCAAGATAGGGTTTTTCTGTAGCTTTGGAGGCTGTCCTGGAACTGCTCTTGTAGACCAGGATGCCCTTGAAGTCAGAGATCCACCTACCTCTGCCTCCCAAGTGCTGGGAATAAAGGCAGAGGCTTNGTGCTGCTGCCACCCCTCCAGCCCCACCCCCACCCTGGGCTCATACAAGTCTATCTTAACCACAGGGTGTCCTGGCTGAGAGCTACTGCTAAGGAGTCCTATGGTGTCTTTCTGCCTGGGTCAAAATGTGGGAAAATATGCACATGCAGTCTGGAGAGATGGCTCAGCCATTATAGAAGGCTAGGCTCACAACCAAAAAAATAAAATATGCACATGCATGGGGGTAGGGAGGATTATTAAACCTTAATCTTTAGTTAACAACCAAACATAAGAAAACTCCTGGGGCTAAGGATATGGCTCAGCAACTCAGAACTTGCTCTTCCAAAGTACTGGAGTCTGAGTCTTAGCATACACATCAGGTGGCTCACAACTATCTGAAATTGCTCCAGGCCTTTCCGAAGTCTCTGGTCTTCACAGGCACTGACATTCATCAACTCCCAGAGAGACACATGCATATACATAATTACAAATAAATCTAAAAATATAAAATTCCTATACATTTAGCACCCAGTGAATCTAAACTGATAGATCAACTGTTTAGTAATGTGGTTTAATAAAAATTTTAATTTGAACTCTTAAATCAACATGTATTTTCTATATTTCATCTTATGTTTTTTACTGCCTCATTCTTGAAGTTAGACGGCTGTATTCTATGTTGTTTCTTCTTCTTTGTCTGTATGTCTCTACCTTTTCCTTTTTTTAAAGACAGGGTCTCAAATATGCAGCACTGGAAGTTGCTATATAGACCAGACTGGCCTCAAACACAGAGAGATCTGCCTACCCCTGCCTTCTAAGGATTAAGATTAAGGACATGAGCTGTCATGCCCAGGCAGTTCTAAAATTACAATCAGTTCTCTGTATTAGTGGGTTCCTTATCTGTTGACTAAGCCAACCTCTGATCAAAAATTATTTAGAAAAAAAATTAATTCCTTCATAATCAACACATAGACTTATCTGTTCCCTTTCAAGTATTTCCTAAACAATACAATAACTTCAGTTATTTTCACAGCATTTACTCCATAGTAGGTATTAAAGATAGTCTATGAGAGAATATACACAAGTTATAAGTAAATATTATATATTTTTATGAGACTTATGCAATATATACATTTGTGTATGTACAAGGGGTCCCTCTAACATCACGGAATAAAACTCCTATTTTCAGAACTTAATTTGAATACTTAATATGGTTGCAGATATTTAAACAAGCTCAATATATTGCAATTTCTAACTGGTCTTAATAACAGAAACCTGGAGTCAGATATTAGGGGCTGAAAGCTGAAAGATCAGAAAAGCAGAGCCATCAAGCCATTAGTTCCTACCTTTACAAAATCATCCTGTCTCTTCAAGTCCTTAGACTAAATGCCTTGCGCTTGTGTCTCCTCACCTTATATTCCTCTCTTCGCTCAGCCATATCCCTTTCCTGTCTCCACCTCCCTAGTATTGGGATTAAAAGTGTGGGTGACTCCCAAATACTGGGATTAAAGGTGTGAGCCACCACCTCCTGGCTGTTTCACTTTGAGACTGGATCAATGTAGTATAGCCCAAGGTTGCCTTTAACTTACAGAGAACCATCAGCTTCCTGAATTCTGAGATTAAAGATGTGTGGCCTGGCCTCTATGGCTAACTAGTGGCTCACTCCACACTCTTGATCCTCAGGCAATCTTTATTTGTTAAAGCACAAACAAAATATCACCACACGCAAGTTTAAAGTATGAAAAAAAGTCAACACTGCTCTATATCATCTAGTGGTGGATAGGTTATTATTGCATTATTAGCAAGAAAAGGGATAAATACTGTAGGTTAAGAATTTCAATTCAGGTCTGGAGAAGTGGCTCAATGGCTAAGTGCACTTGTTCTTCCAAAGGACCTGAGTTTAATTCCCAGCATGCATACCAAGCAACTCACAGGCATCTGTAACTCCAGCTTCAGAGAGATATGATACTTCTGGCTTCCAGGAGTATTCCACATATGTACACATACATACCCAAAGACATATACACAATTTAAAGCAGTAAAAATAAATTTTAAGAAATAGTAATCTGAATTAACTGTTTGAAATGGTCTATAATGGTGACAAGATAAACAAATGTTTTTCAGGATGCCTTAAAATTGAGACATATAAGTCTGCAAAGGAGGCCTGGAAAAATGGCTCAGAGATTTAGAGCACTGGTTGTTCTTGCAGAAGACCAGAGTTAGATTCCAAGCATCCACATAGCAACTCACAACCATCTGTAACTCAGGTTCCACAGGATCTTCTGACATCCAGACATACATGTGGTACATACATACATGCATGCAGAAAAAACACTCAAACACATAAAATAAAAATAAATCTTTTGATAAAAATCTGTCATGAAACAATACCATCACCTCTCTTGGTTTTTGTTAAATACATATAGCTTTATAAATATATAAAGTTATCACACCACTTTTAAGACATTCAAAAATATATAAAAAAATCCAAACTATTCTTAGGTACATCTATAAAATGCTAACAGGAAATAAAATTTGAAAATACTTAACAATTATTCTCAAAAATGTACATGGAATCTGTTCTTATGTGTTATACTGTAAAGTCTTCATATCTCTTACTACCTATGTCATTCCAAAAGAACCACTGAAAATACTTTTCCTGAAAGTACTCACATTCCTGCTTAAAGGTAAAATATTCAGTGAGGTGTCTGCATTCATGGTTGCCTCTCAGAAGGAATAATGTGCTTGGGTATAGAATCTTCAAGACCCATAAATATAAGACACACTGCAAAAGAAAATGTTTCCAGTGAATTTTTCTCAAATTTTATTTAACTATGTTAATCTTCGCTTCTTTTAACTATATTAACCTTATAAATTCTGTTACTCTTTATTATTGCCATTTAATCCATAATAACAACAAGCTTTATGAAATCAGAGACTTTGTATTACTGCTTCTGACTCTTCTAGAAAAGTATCTAGCAAATAGAAGACCAAAGAATACTTGTTGAATTAATAAATCAACCTACTTAAGATTTATAGATTATTTAATGTAGCTTAGCAAAATGCTTACTCCTTAATAATTGAAAAAAAACACTAAAACAAAAAAACCTAACAAAAGAGTATTTACCACTGTGGTGAGCACTGGAGTGCTTGACAATTCTTCTCAAACAAAAATTGTTTTTTATTTCTCAAACAATATATGTAATACCACTTTATCTTAGCCAAAAGGCCAAAAAGCAATTATCATATTACCTCTATTTTATATATAAGTAAACTAAATCAGTAAGCTAAGTAACTTGTCCAAAATCACATAGCTCTGAAGAAATACAGGTTTTGATCCTTTCATCTTAAGCATTATGCCACACTGCCTACCTAAGGGGCCAAGTTCTATATTTGCTTTGTTGTTTGCAAACACTTCCTTACATAAAGCAGGTGTTAATTAGCTAGCTAATCCAGAGGTTCTCAACCTATGGGTCTTGACCCCTTTGGAGTCGACCGGCCCTTTCACAGGAGTAGCCTAACACCATCATAAAACACAGATATTTACATTACAATTTATAACAGTAGCAAATTACACTTAAGAAATAGCAACAAAAATAATTTTATGGCTGGGCGTCATCACAACATGAGGAACTGTATTAAAGTGTGCCAGCATTAGGAAATCTGAGAACCACTGATCTAAATTAATTTAAAAAAATGCAATTTCTATAACAAAAACATTGAAACAAACAGCATTTTGAATACACACATTTCTCTAGATTTAACATAAAAAACTAACATTTTATGTATTGTTTTAAGAAGAAAGGGCCATTTCAAGTAAAAACAAATATGGCTTATACAATCATACAAAAAGAAAAGTTAGAGCCGGGTGGTGGTGGCGCATGCCTTTAATCCCAGCACTCGGGAGGCAGAGGTAGGAGGATCTCTGTGAGTTCGAGGCCAGCCTAATCTACAAGAGCTAGTTCCAGGACAGGCTCCAAAGCTACAGAGAAGCCTTGTCTCGAAAAACCAAATAAAAGGAAAAAAAGAAAAGTCAGAGCTGAGTGTGGTGGCGCACGCCTTTATTAATCCCAGCATTCGGGAGACAGATGCTGGAGATCTATATAAATTCGAGACCACAGAGAGTGAGTTTCAGGACAGCCAGAGTTGTTACACAGAGGAACCCTTCGGGGAGGGGGGTGGAAACGGGGAAAAATAAAAGAAAAAATTTATTTTAACCAAGTACACCGAAGTGCATAACTATTTAGACCTTCATTTTCTTGGGGGAAAGGAAAGGTAATAAAACCAAAGAAACATCTACTAAAACTAAACTGTTCTTGGTTTTGATTCTTTATCTTTTCTGTAACAGTATTATTAACTAACTAAACTACAAAATAGTCTTAAATGAGTGCATATACACCAACATGCTCAGTAACAACTAAGTTTTACTTCACTGATTTTATCAATTATACTAAGTTCTTTGTTAGGCAAGACCATTTTTTAATTTTTCTTAAAGCCTCAAGGTAATTCAGCAAAGATTAAAGAGTTTGATAATGAAAATATGAATGGGAAGAAAATCCTAGGATAATAAAATTCCTAAGGAAAGGAATGAACACAGTCATAAGGTCCTTATTGAGAAGCACAATATACTAAAAACACCTTAAAAGTGGATATACATAACACTAAATAGAATGGAAATTTGCCAGGTAAGAAGGCCTCAGTAGGGCTGGAGAGATGGCTCAGAGGTTAAGATCAGTGGCTGCTCTTCCAGAGGTCCTGAGTTCATGTTTCAGCAACCACATGGTAGCTCACAACTATCTAATAAGATCTGGTGCCCTCTTCTGGCCCACAGGCAAATATGCAGGCACAACACTGTAGGCATAATATACAAATCCTTAAAAAAAAAAAAAAGCCTCAGCACCTATTAGGACAGGTGATTAAAAGCACAATCTTAGAGTCAGACTGCTTGATTGTGCCACTTACTAACTATATAACTTTGGCCAAGTTAATTTAACTTAGGCTTCTCATCTAATGAATGGATAAATAACAGTACTTACCTCATAACAATGTTCTGAGGACTAAATTAACCAGTATCTGTTAATGCTTAAACCTGGTTGGAATATATTAAACGTGTAATACAAATTATATACTGGCAGAGCTTTCACTAAGCAAGTCGCAAGTCTACCTACAAATCTGTCCTATAGAAATAATATGATAAATACATAGAAATATAGGATTACAATGTCCCAATAAGACATCACTTGTAATGGAAAGACTTAGTAATTTTAAGTCTCTAACAAGAAGCTAAAGTTTGTTTATTCAATGGAAAATGACTCCGTAGGTTTGTATTTACCAATATGTAAAATGTCAGTGTACAGATTATGTAAAGATAGAAAAAAAATGTTTTAATATGGTTCCATATTCATTTAAATAAAGAGATATATATGTTAGAAAATACATCTGTATTTTCCATACTTTATACAATCAAAATGAAAAGGAGCAAAAAGAATCACTAAATTAAGTGATGAACAATAGGTCATTTTAATGCCTCTTAAAAGTTTAAAAAATTGTTTTGGGTAGTCTTGAGTCTTAATAGCATCATGATGAAATAGATCTACAGTTTAAGCAATAAAAGCATTATATAATGAATGCTTCACTTTAAGAATTTCTTGGTTTAATGCCCTTCGTGGCAAGAGAGGTAAAGAAATGATTATCATTAGCTCATAAGCCATGAGATAACAAGACAATAAAGACTTCAGTCTGCTTATCATTTCCACTGGGGAAAAAACAGTAATTATAAGAAACGATACAAAGAAAACTAATTGAATGGTCTGATAAAGGAATAAATAATAGCTTTTCCTACAAATTTCAGAATATACAGAGGTATTAAAAAGAACCCAATACAAGTATTTTTAGGAACTTATTGTACTAGGAATTAACAGAAAATCTATATTAACAATAGCAAATCAAATGACAGTATATAATTATTACCTCTATACTAAAATAACCTCTGTCCACATAATCACCAAGAAAAAGGTATCGTGTATTAGCAGGTGATCCTCCTACTTCAAAAAGTTTCATCAGATCAAAAAATTGGCCATGGATGTCACCACACACTGAAACAAGAAGATTATTAGATATGAAAAAAAGCCTCTGAATTAACAAATATTACTTAAACTCTAACTGCTGTAACATGAGATATTATAATTGCTATCAAGAAATATCTGAAGAGTGGCCCAAGAAAGAGTCATCATAGGGATGAACCAAGTGCTCATGTGCTCAAGATCTAAAACAAGATGTAACAAAAGTAACAAGATATGTCAGTAATGAATTTTTCATGTAAATTTATAAGGATCCTTTTTTAGAAGCTAAGTAAGCACTTCACAGGATGACAAGATTATTATTGCTAGTAATAAAACTCCCATTTCAACTTAGTACTTTTCAATGACCTTAAAATGATCACATAAAGAGTCTGATTAATATCAAGGTATTTGCCACTAGTAATTAAGAGCAAAGTAAATATTGAATCAAACTGAAGTACGGCCAATACAACTGATGAAACCTTCATAAAAGCATATTAGACTAGCCTCATGTATGCTTATTAAAAACAAAAACTTAAAATACAGACCCATAAAATCAAGACAATGTCTATTTAATATCAACCAGTATATAATGTGATTGAAAAGAAAAATAGCTTTATCTCCAACCAACTAAAATACTGGTTTAATAACATCCAAAACACAAGTAAGTTTACCTGTAATTGGAGCTTCTACTTCTATCATGGTTTTCTCCTGCCGCAGTATGGCAGCACCCTCATTGATAATTCTAAGTGCAATTTCTTCATCTACCCGACCTTCTTTAACCAGGTGGTTCTTCAGAACATCAACCCTGGGTATCCCATCCATATCAAATACTTCTTCAGATGTCAACCGATGAGTTGGGGGAAAAGGGACAGCTGCGTATTTTTAAATGAACACAAAATAAGTAACAATATATTAACACAGAAACTAATTAGATTTAGATAAATAAAACCGAAAATCAATTTCAAAAATATTCAAAGAGGCTTTCTTCATTTAATGGATGTTAATTTAAACAAAATTTTTCTTAGTGATAGGGCGAGCAGGCCTGCTTTTTGTTCCGCCAGGCTCCCGCACGGCTAGCTTAGCCCCGAATTAACAACACACAAATTGTATTCATTTAAACACTGCCTGGCCCATTA
>LOEQ01002315.1:65556-80227 GCA_001685075.1 Bramus lutescens | reverse complement strand
GCGATGCCGCGGAGGAACATGGCGGACCCTCTTTCCCTTCAGAGGGGCTAAGACCGTCATGCACCGCGCGTGCGGGGGCGGGACAGGCTCCAGGGACTTGAGCAAAATTACCGCGCCTACTACCGAAACGAGAGCAGGCCAAGGGATCAGATGAAAATTCCTTGCATGCAGTCTTGACTGTCAAGAGAGGGTTCAGACCAGATTTAGGGGCTGTGGGGGGCTGTGAGGAGTGCAAAGAAGAAAGGACATTTCCCTGGCCTTATTGGAGCCCAGGAGGATGAAGAGATATAGTCAGATCTCAGAATTTCCCACTACTAGACAAATATATGACAATTTACCTACAAAACCGTAACTGTGTGACTGGAGATAAGAATGAAGGAGGCATTGTAGACTGTAAAAAAGTGGCATTATCATTTAAAATAGAATTTATCTTAGGGAAAGTGAGGAAGGCAGGAACTCTGTGAGTTCAAGTCTATAGCCTGGTCTAACCAGTCAGGGCAACAAAGTGAGTGTCTGTCTCAAAAGAAAAGGTGACAGGGGTGTGGTCAGCATATTATTCTGACCCTTGCATTTGGAGTTTGGAAGGGTCAAGAGTATGAAGTCCTTTAAATTAAGCTGAAAAAGTCTAAGCACCAGTCATGGGAACTGAGGGAATGACACCTTAGAGATATTTAAAGAATCTGTAAGGTTCACCTAGGAAGGCTGTAGCCTCCCTCTTAATTCACCCAGGGGAAAAAATTTTATGTGTGTACATAAATATGTATACATATATTTATATCTACATATATTAATTATATATACTCATATATATGAAAAAAGTTGGAAAGCAGAGACCACATAGATAGAAAATTGGAAATTAGTTCCTATATCTTTGTGCTACTTACACAGAATTTGGGCGGGGACAACTTACATAAGCAGATCAAGTTGACCAACATCTATGAGGTCAAGGAACAAGAACAGACTGTTCCTCAATGATGAGTTACTGTGAGATGGCACAGATGGTAAACACATATGCCACCAAACCAAATGATGGAATCACTGGGCGTACAAGGTGAAAGGAGAGAAGCAATCCCGACTTATTCTCTGCCCTTCGGGTGTCCCTCTCACATAGACACAAATTAACTGAGTACATTTTTACAAAGATTAGAAGAGTGTGCATGACAGCAGCAGTGGAGTGGTCAGGGCCAGCATATCTACTGAGGCCCAAGAGTCACATGGTGTAGGATCATCCCCAATGATGACTGGAGAAGCACTAGAGCAATCTATTATTTGTGTCAATGGATGGGATAAATAAGGACAGAAAACCCAGTTCCTTTTCTTGCCAGGGAAACCGACAAAATTGTTTTATGTGTATATTTGTTTTGTCTGCACAGATGTGAGTGCACCACATGTGTTCAGTCCCCACAGAGGACAGAAGAGATAGTTAGAGTCCCTGGTACTGGAGCTAAAGAAGGTTGTGAACTACCATGTGGGTGCTGGGAATCAAACCCAGGTCCAACAGATGAACATCCTGTTCTCTTAATCACTGTGCCATCTCTCCAGGCACTACAAGTATCTTTTAAAGGAAAGGGAGCTTTGGATATGTGTCATGGGTGAAGACAGATCTCATTATCATAGATGTTCTGACTCTTAGGGAAAAGAGAAGGGAGTGGGACGATAGGGAGAGAGCAAGGGACAGGAGGCACATCACAAACCTGTAATGTAAAGAGAAAGGGCACCAAGAGTACTTGTACCAGGAGTATGTCAGATAATTTGAATGCCCAGAAAAATCTCCTTAGTAAGGGGAAGAATAAAGTATGTAATGTACTGAGTGTCCAGGCAGGAAAGGGATAGGAAACATGCTAACAGCCATAACGAAAGGAAAAATACTCTTATTTAAGGCTATCTTGACTGCAACAGTTAACTATACATTTTTCAACTCCTCTTTGGTTATTCATTTTCACTTGGCCAAAAGCCATTTTATATAAATGTCCAGACCTCCCGATCCCAGAAAAGAGTAAGAACATACAAAAGTGAAGGACAAGAGATTAAATAGAACTATCTTATAGATTTATTAATGAAAAATACTTTACAAAAAACAGTATGCTTTGCCCTAAAATAGTTTAACTGACTCTGAGAGTTTACAACAGGGATGGAGGGAGTGGCGGTAATGGCATTGCTGCTGAGGATAGGAGGGTGTGTTAGTATGCCCAACTCCATCTGTTCAGAAGGGCAGCTCTGTTGGCAGCTCCACATTCTAGGCCTAAAGTCTGAGTCACAAGGAAGGCTGACAGCCATAACACCTGGCAGTTGAGCTTCCCATTAGGATGCAGTAAGACTCATGACTACAAGGGAGAGTCCAGGTAATAACTAAGTAGTATAAGTAGGGAATATAATAGGGACCAAAAGGTGAGGACTCAGCTGGAGATGGGGGCCTAAACTTAACCAAGAATAAAATAATGTCTTTAAACATTAAGGAATAGCTAGTGTCCAGAGTAATAAAATAGATTCAATTTTAAAATGGCTCAAATATAGCCCTAAGCATTAGCTGCTTTCTTTTGTTAGAGGAGCCAAAGTTTGAGTTTTCCTTTTTGTCCCCCCACACACATAGGGTCTTATGAAACCGACTAGCCTAGAACTTGCTACATAGCCAAGAATGAACCTGAACTTCTGATCTTCCTGCCTCCACCTCCCAAGTGCTAGAATTATAGGTGTGCACCCCCATGACCAGTTTTGCATGGTGCTAGGGATCTAAACCTGGGCTTTGTGCATGTTTGGAAAACACTCTACCAACTGAGCCCCAGTTCTAAAGCTGGAATTTCAAACATTCTCCCTCAAAGAAGCAAACACCCTTAGGAAAAACCAACAATTCTTTTGTTGTGGTGGTTCTGTTTCGTAAGAGTCCAAAGTCTCCGGCCCTGAACTGCTGCTTCTCCTGCCTCTACCTCCAAACTGTTAGGATTACAGGCATATGACTGCCAATTTTATGTTGAGGTGATTATAGCCTAACTGGCAGGACACAAGGTATTGACTCTGCCATGGTACAGTTTTATAGAGAAAGGTATGGCTCCAGGAAAGGTTAGAGGTTATCCTTACCACCAGCTGTGCTGTGGAAATCTCACCCTGCTCTCTTCTCTTCCAGGGGCATTTGATACAATAAACATAATATTCTCCTCTTCATTCCTCCTATGCCTATGCTGGGAGGGGTAATTGTCCTGTCTCCAGTCATTATCTGGGGGCATATCTATTCTTCGAGGGCCAGCTGTTTGGGACCCCAGAACAGGACCTGAATTCCAAGCTGACCTAAGGGGTAAATGAAGACTGTTGGATGGTGGGGACACAGCAGGAAGATGCGAGGGTGAATGGAAAAGACTCCCCCAGGACTGAGCATGAGGAACCTGAAGACCCTGGCTTCGTTCTCGTAGTGTGTCAGTGTAGGTTAGCTGAGGCTTGCATGCTGGCCTAGTTAGAACACTGGTCCCAACATGCTGGTTGGTCTCTGGCCCTAATCCCCAGGAAGCATCATCAGTTCTGGAACGATGGGGTAGACTTCGGTAGTTCAAAGTCCTTCCTGTGTACTTGACCCCTTGGGGAGTTTCATCCCTGTCACACATAGCCAGAAATTGTTGGACACTCCTCGAAGTTCCTGAGAAGGAAAGAGAAACCAAAAGACTGAGTATCTTTAGAAAGTAATTTTCTTTTCCAAAGGACCATTCCTGGATATTTTGCCCAACTCTTTACTTGTCCAAGAATACACATACAGGAGAAAAAAGAAATCAGTTTTGCTTTTAATATATGTAGTAATAATATATGTAGTAATTTTTTTTTTGCCAGTACTAGGGATTGAACTCAGAGCCCTGTGCATGCTAGGTAAGCACGCTACCACTGAGCTATAGAGAGCCTTAACCCTAAAAACTCCTAAATATTACATCAAAATCAATTTTTTCTATTTTGGGGAAATGAAACAGTCTCTTGGATATTACCATACCTTCCATGGTAATCTTTCTCTAACACACTCATGCACCACATGTATAACTGCAAGCACAAGAGTGGCTACTTAATATAACAAATATATCCCCCTGCAAACTCCTATAGCAATTACACTAAAATTTCACTTGGTTTCTTGCTTCTTTTTTTATTTTTAACATACATACATATGTTTTTTGAGATAGGGTTTCTCTGTGCAGCCCTGGCTGTCCTGGAACTTGCTCTGTAGACCAAGCTGGCCCCGAACTCACAAAGATCCACCTGCCTCTGCCTCCCAAGTGCTGGGATTAAAGGCCTGCACCATCACACTGCCTAGCATTTTTTGTTTGTTTGTTTGTTTGTTTGTCTGTTCAGTTGGCTTTTCTTAGCAGTTAAGTGTCCTCTCTTAAATCCTTGTTAAATTTCTGAGACCGCTGCTTTTGTTCGTACTACTCTTACCTCATATACAATATAGAAAGTCTTTTCTATACATTTCTTTCACTATAGTATTTGTGACATCGGAATCAGAAGGACTGCCCTGTGTATTAAATGATAGTAAATCATATTTCAAAGTACCTTTATCCAACAACCATTAGGTACCAAGTAGTATGTCCTCTTTCCCTACTGAGAACCACAACCAAGTGTAAGCTAAACCCATCAGGAGGAAGAAGAGAACATCGTCCAATGGAGGTCAATGAGAGCCAGAATGGTGCTGCCCATCTTCCTGAAGACCATCTGGGTCTGTACCTATGACATGGGTTCTCAAGGTACAGTGTCTTTCTGGTCCTCTGTTCATTTCTTCCCTCCTACACCATCCCTCAATTGAAACTCAATAAATAGTGGGGGAGAAAACTAGCTAAAAGAGATGATACTTTCAGTTTGGGGGAGGATCCCAAAGGCTAGTTATTTACTACACTTCACCACTTCAAACCTGCTCTTTCATGACTGGACAGTTTGGTTCACTCTCAAAATGGAGCATAGTATCTAAAAAAAATTATTCAGTCATACTTCATGAAGATCAGTGCTTGATCTTAAAACAGTAATTCATATATTTATTCCAGTCTACCTTGGGATACCCCACTTTCCCAGTAGGTATATTGATTTGACCCTAAAAAAATCACACTTTAGCAGATAATATTGATTTGGGGTGTTACCTGGGGGTCTACAGGGCTCCCCTGCCATGCTGGGCATCAGAACATCAGGGGACAGGAACTGTGGTTGGGGAGGGTAGAGTTTAGGATCAAGGAGCAATACAGGAGGGTCATGGATGACAGGGAGGGAGGAGGAGCTGGAACAATGGTGTCCGGTTTCCAAAGTCTTTTTCCTCACGTTTGATGAATCCTTTTAATGAGACAAGACAAAAGACACACACACACACACACACACACACACACACAAAGATGAGGGTTAACATGGTAGGATGCAGTTGGATAAACACAGTGAGGCAAGTGGGGGGGTGGAAGAAACTAGAACAACACAGCTTTTCTAGCGAAGGACTCATCTTATTCCACTATACCATCTGTTGGGCTTCCTAGAAAATGTTTACGGTCCTCTCCTACCATTTCCACCATCCTCTACCTTCCTAGGTTCACCATCTGGGCCTTTAGCAATCTCTTCAATGCTAACAGTACAATTAAAGAGATTGAAATAGAAATTTGAAAATAGGAGCTGATTAATACATGCACACCTATAATCACAGCTCTCAAGAGACTGAGCAGGACTACTTTGAGTTTAAAGCTAGTTTGGCCCATATAGTAAGTTCAAAGACATCTAGGCTATTCAAGTAATACTCTTTCTCAAAAAAAGAAAGGAAGGAAGGAAGGAAGGGAAAGAGAGAGAGAGAGAGAGAGAGAGAGAGAGAGAGAAGGAAATCAAAGAGAAAAGAAAAACAATAACCATGAAACAAATAGGATTTGGGGATGTAGCTCAATTACAGAGTAGGCTCTGAGTTCAATCCTGATACTCCAAAAAATAAAGGAGACAGAGGACAGAAAAGGAGAAAGAGAAGGAGGTGGTGTGGGTATTTAAACAGACTTAGAGGCTGAAATGAATCTACACTGGCCACTAAACTACCTATACAACTGAACTCTACTCCACGTCTGCCCTACAAAGCTCCATCCACAGCTGCCTCTTCTGTATGCCATGTTCCTGTTTCCAGTTGCTTATGTCCTGCCATGGCTCCATTCACTTTTGTGGTAAAGATCCAGAAATATTTACTTTATCATCAAAAACATTAAAACATCCAAAATTGAACAGTTTCCAAACTCCTCCTCCTAATATCATATTTTTCTAAGACATATTTACTCAGACATAAACATTGGTGTTGCCCTTAACTTCCTATTTCCATTCACCATCGCCAAAGATACATTTCTACTTACGGATTTCACATTTAAATTTGCCTAGACCACTACAAAAGCCTTAATCTGATCTTCCCATCTCCTGTTACCTGTCACAAGGTCCCATGTGACACAGTGTGACTGATTTCACCTAATCCTATAATGTCTCTGTGCCCTTTACGCACCCTCCTTTTTCTTATTTGCTTATTCTTATTATAATTATTATTTTGGAGACGGCATCTTGTTATGTAACACAGACTGGCTCAAACTTAAAATACACCTGCCTCAGCCTCATAAGTGTAAGTATTACAGGCAAGCACCATCACACCTAGCCTTTCTCCATATTTCTCAAACACACCAACTCATCCTATCTCAGGCATTTAGACTTGCTCTTCTGTTACCAGGAATATTCTATCATGGCCCCAAACTTCCTATCACTAAAGTCTCTGATCAAATATTAATTCCTCTCAAAGATGGTATTTCTCACTACCCTAACTAAAAACAGTCCTAAAGAAAGACATTACCTTTTTAACACCTTTTCCCTTGACTTACTTTAGTCTTCATTATCATAATTATCACTGTCTTGGATTATATCATTTGCTTATTAAGTGTCTTTCTTCCTATAGTAGAAGACACTTCATTTTAGTATCCCTAACATCTGAAACAACACAAGTACTTAGTAAACAACAAGGTAAATGAAACAATCTATATGCCAGTATACTTAGTTTCCTTTAATAGGCTGCAAGCTATTCAAGGGCAGAATTTGTGATATATCATCAGTTATGTTCATAATATTTTTGAAAGTGTTTCACAGAGAAAGGATTTCTAGTAGAATCCCCACTTTCCCTTTGAGAGCTTTTGCTGCCTTTTATGTATTGTTTTAAGCTTCTTCAGAAAAAGAACCACCTAAATGTGAAACTCTTCACAAGAACAGCACGGCCCATTTCCTATCTTTATCATGCTTTTCCCTCTTTTCAGTGGCTAGGAGTCCCAATCCAATTCTCAACTGCTAGCCCATATGTCTCATACCCAGACATTATAAGCTATGTTCAGTAATGAGTAATATACCCAAAATTAATATACAGCTTTCCCAAACACAATTATCAACCCATAAACCCATAAACCCTGGTTTATCTTTCCTCCATAGGAAAGTAGGCAGGCAGGCACCAATATCATTTCTTTTACTTCCTAATTGACTCTCCAATATATTTGCTTCTTTCTAGCCTCTCAGACTCCTGTGTGACCTACAGAATCCTGTGTGCTCTATGATCTGACTCTTGCTTATATTCTTTGCTATCATTTGTCAACATTTCCATCATTTCTCCTCATCAGATATTCCAATCCTGTCATACCCAATTATCCTCTTTTAATCCAATGAAGATTTACTTCATTTCCCTTTGCCTGGTATATTCATTTTTCTTCTCCATGAAGCCTTCCCTGATACTTAACCTTTTCTGTGATGGTCTCAGAGCAGCAAGTATTTAATCACATTATAAAACTGTATGTTGAGGGCTGGAGAGATGGCTCAGAGGGTAAGAGCACTGGCTGCTCTTCCAAAGGTCCTGAGATCAATTCCCAGCAACCACATGGTGGCTCACAACCATCTATAGTAAGATCTGGTGCCCTCTTCTGGAATGTGTATACATAATAAATAAATTAATTAAAAAATAATTAATTAAAAAAAACTGTGTTTATCTGTCCCTGTAGTAGGCTAAACGTTCCATGAAACCAGAGACTCATTAACCACAGTCTCCCTAGAGCCTGGCATAGCATCAAATATAATAAGTTCAATAAGCATTGTTTTTAAAAGATAAGCAAAATTAATGAATAAGTGCATGATACACCAGACAAAAGCAAACTCTCTTAGGAAAATAACATTTAGATTAAATGCACTGAAAACATGTGAGAACAAATGCTATGCCAGGGAAACCACCTTTTCCCAAAAAAGAAGAGGAGGAGACAGAAGACAAGGAGGAAGAGAAGGAAAAGTAGCAAAAGGAGGAGGGGGAAGCAGAGGAGGAGGAGAAGGAAGAGGAAATGTTCATTCATCTAGGAACTGACACTCCCAACCTTTAGAGTTCCTTTTGGGAGGAGAATTGGATATGAAGGGCTAGTAGGATAGAGACAGCTTGCACTATATATCCTTTTGAACCTTTTTAATTGTACCATGTATTTAAAACTTATTTTAAGGGGTTTAGTGTAGATAGTTAGGTGTAGAGAGTTGCCTAGCATATGAGGTCCTAGGTTCAGTCCGGTACTACAAATAAAAAATAAAGTAAGCTTGATGTAGTAGCACACGCCTTTCATCCCAGCGCTCTGGAGGCAGAGGCTGGCAGATCTCTGTGGAGTTCAGCCTGGTCTACCAGACAGGGTAAATAACGAGACCCTGTATATAATAAAAACAATAACAATAATAAAGTAAACAAAATAAAACCTATTTTTATTGAACTGACATGGTGGACAAACTTCAAAGTAGAATGCTTTGTATCCTGACAGCTTCTTAAAACTTGTTTTAAAAAGTATGTAAGAGTCTCAGAAGAAGCCAGGCTGTGGTGGCGCATGACTTTAATCCCAGCACTCAGAAGGCAGAGACAGGCAGATCTCTGTGAGTTTGAGGCCAGCCTGGTCAGGGCTACACAAGAAACCCTGTCTTGAACACAACAACAATAAAAAAAGGTATGTACTATTTGGAGACAGCAATCACTTAAACGTGTGCCTTTTAAAAGCAGACCTGTCCCTGGACCCCTGCATCATTGTTACTCTGTTTCATGGCCCTCTCTAACATGTTCTGCCTTGGATCAGGCCCAACTCAAAGGAGCTATCAATCACAGAGAGAAACCTCTAAGATCACAAGTTGAAATAAATCTTACCTCCCTTGTCTCCATAGGTATTTTGTCAGAGATGAGCATTAACACAACTCTTTACATCCTAGGATCCATTTAAGAGGGTTGCAAAGCTTGCAAAACTGCTCCAGGAAAGAACCATTCGCTGGACTTTGAATACATATGTGTAAATAAGGACCACTTGTCCTAATTCAGGGTGAATGTACTTAACTTTTCCCAAATGGCAACTGAAGTTTCTTCCTGCTCTTCCACCTCCACTGTATTTCTACTAGCAAGGAGGAAGGTGCGTTGAACAGATGATTCCTGACTCGACTTACTTACAAAGCTATAGAAGAGACCTGAGCAGCCTCCCTTTCTGAGAAAAGGCTGTCACTTAAGACTGTAAGATGCATCCTCCCACATCCCCTGATGAGGTCTCCACAAGCTGCAGCCTTCAGACACACAGACACACACAGGCAGAGGTAAGACACTGAACCTGTGTTTTTCCCCCTAGCCCCTGTACTCATAGATATGGGAAAAATTGGTTAAGACTCATAACTAACATCTACATTAGACAGATCCCAAAGGCAGTCAGCCCGATCTGAGATCAAACTCTCCTTGCAGTCTCAGATCACCATATGTCTGCACTATGCCCTTCCACTGGCCTCTGCACACTGTCTTCTCTAGCACCCACCCAAGTCCAGTACCTCAGCAACAGAGGCTGGTACCTGGGAGACAGGCGCTGTGCTTGGTCCATGAAGAACGTTCTCCATTTCTGCGGCTGGAGACCGTGAGAGATCAAGACCAGAGGCTGAGTGCAGTCTCCTCCCCATGCCATCTAAAAAGCCTAAGGAGGAAAACATAAAAGCAAGCTGAAGCCATCTTTCCTCTGGGGCCTAAAAACTGAGCCTGGAGGCATAAGCACCAGCATTCTTTTACTAAGTAACTGATATGCATCTCTGAATATACAATGGGAAATAAGCTCCTTGGATGTATAAAGAGCAAATCTCGGTAGGTATATGGATAAATTTCTATAGGCTAAAATTTCTAAGGAGCTCTAAAAACCAATCTGCTGAATATCCTCCACCCTTCAACATCTCTTTTATGAATAAAATTTGTTTTGTTTCTTTTTCCAGAATCTGGCCCAAACTTGTAGTATACAAAGTAAAAGTAATTGATACAGTGATCTTCTAACATATTGTGGTAAGAAAAGAAACAATATCTTAATTTAGTTCAGAATTTAAATGGTCATTGTCATTGTAAATCAAACCTGCTTCCTTTGATCTAACAGGAAAATGTCCAGAGTCTGCTAGAGATAGTGTTTTAACTAGAATTGGAACTCAAGTTTTTCATGTTCAGCATAATATTCTGTTATCTTCTGACACTCCCATTCTCTCCCTGAGCAGGATAATTTCAGGAATATTTGGTGTGTGTGATATTCTTTTATCCCCACCTACTTTTGGCTTTTCTCAATCACGTGAATTATAAACAGCCATTAACACTGTTCTAAGCTGATGTGACACCCCCACCCCCGCTGTCCCCAATTCAACTAATTAAGTCTCCTGAAAATGTACCTGCCCTTGACCTACATTTGATATGTGTATGTGTGTGTGTGCATGCGCAGGTGCACCCACAAATTCATGTCTGGATATGCTACCTTGATTCACGTATTTGTGCACACACACATACCATACACATACATATGCAGCTAAACTGTACTGTTCATGTAAGTACTTAAGATCAGTTATTTTGAATATTTCCTGTTACTTAATGCACTGGTTCTTATGATAGTACTGGAGCTTTGAGAATTATACCTTCTCAGGGAATGGGATTATACTTCAGTTGTATAATACTTGCATACATGAAGCCCTGAGGGTTCGATCTTCAGTGGGTTGAAAGGGATGGGGGGATGGACATGGGACAAAGACAAGAATCAATTTCCCGGGCCTCACCACAGATCTAACTCAGAATGTTTCTGGTGAAACCTTCAGAATTTTTACTATTTTGTTGTTTTATTTTGTTTTGTTTTTCAAGACAGGGTTTCTCTGTGTAGCCCTGGCTATCCTGGAACTCACTCGTTAGGCCAGGGTAGTCTTGAACCTAGCTAGATCTGCCTGCCTCTGCCTCCCAAGTGCTAGAATTAAAAGGGTGAACCACCAGCTAGGCCTTTAATCCTAGCACTCGGGAGGCAGAGGCAGGCAGATCTAGGTGAGTTCAAGGCCAGCCTGGTCTACATGAGTTAGTTCCAGGACAGGCTCCAAAACTATAGAGAAACCACCACTGCCTGGAGGAAGTTTTTACTTTTAAAAGGCCTCCCAACAAATAAATAATTTTAAAATGTAGCCTGGTGTGATGGCATACAACTGTAATCCCAGTACCTATGAGGTAGAGACAGGAGGATAAAGAAGTTCAAGGCCATTCTGAGCTACAGGAGACTATTATCAAAAACGATTTTTAAATAAGTAAATAAAGGGCTGGAGAAATAGTTTAGCAGTTAAGAACATGGACTGAGCTTCTAGAAGACCTGGGTTCAATTCCCGGCACCCACACAGTAATTCACAATCATCTATAACTCCTATTCTAGGAAATATGACTCCCTCTTCTGCCCTCCACAGGTACTGCACACATGTGGTACACAGACATACATTCCAACTTCTGCAGGTTGTCCTCTGAACAAGACATGTGTACTAAGACACACATACATATATAGACACTAAATAAATGTTTTAATTTTATATTATTTTAAGTATATAAGTGTTATGTCTACATGTGTGTCTGTGTAGCACTTGTGTGCAGTGCCCCCACGCAGAACTAGAGTTATAGAGTCATAGATGGTTGTGAGCGCCATGTGGGTGCTGGTAATTGAGCCTGGGTGCTGTGTAAGAACAATTATTCTAAGCCACTAAATCATCTCCCGAGTCCCATATAGCATCCCTTTTTAAATTTTTATTTTTCCATGGTCTTGGAGACTGAACCCAGGACTTGATGCATGCTGATTAGCTACATGTTCTACCAATGGTCATACTTGTAGACCAGTAGTATCCTTTCATGCACAAAAGTTTTTAATTTTGATGTAGCACAGTTTATTTTATTTTTTCTCCTATACCTTGTTTTCTTGGTGCCACATCTAAGGAACTGTTGTCAAATCCAGGTCTGAAAGTTTTTCTCATAGTTTCATTTTCTGATTTTCATAGTTTTAACTCTTAAATCTTTAGATGGTACATTCAAACTCAAGTAATTTTTTTTTTTTGTTTGCTTGCTTTTTCGAGACAGGGTTTCTCTGTAGCTTTGGTGCCTGTCCTGGAACTAGCTCNCACACAGACAGAATATTGCATACATAATAAATAAATAAATAAATATTTAAAAAATTTTTATTTTATGTGTATGGGTGTTTTGTCTGCATCTATGTTTGTGCACCACATGCATAGACATAGATGGTGCCCACAAAGAACAGAAGGGGGCCTCAGATTCCCTGGGACTGGAGTTACATATGGTTGTAAGTCATTATGTGGGTGTGGGCATTGAACTGCATCTGCTAGAAGACTATCCAATGCTTTTAGTCACTGAGCCATCTCTCAGTTCCCCCATAAATTTCTTTTTCTTAAAGAAATAAATAATATACTGCCTGATGTTTCTTTTTTAAATAAACAAGTAGGTATGTATAGGTATAGCAGCTTATTTTTCTTTTTTTTAAATTTAATTATTTATTTTTATCTTATGTGCATGGATGTCAGGTACCCTGGAACTGGAGTCACAGACAGCTGTGAGCTGCCATCTGGGTGCGAGAATTGAACCCAGGTCCTCTGAAAGAGCAGTCAGTGCTCTTAACCACTGAGTCATCTCTCCAGCCCCCACAGCTTATTTTTCAATTAATTTGTACAACATGTTACTGTACTTACCACTGGAGGTACATAACAGCCAGTATTTGTGTATCTAAACAATTAAAAAAAAACAACTACCATACCACAAACCTGTACATAATACATTGCACAAATTCATTACAATGACAAAAAATGCAACTAAGTACATTTTAGTATATAATAATGATCTTATGGAAAAAAACATTAAAATCTTACAAGGAGGGGATAATATGTGTGGAGATGTTATGGCCAAATCAAAATTGGTCTTTTGTTCATAAATTGCCAAATTAATCACCACAAAAACTGGTAAAAAGTATCTGTGGATTTGATTATAACATTCACTTTTACTCTTTTTAATATATTTAAATTCTTTCTTTTCTCACTTTCTGAAACAGTTTCACTATGTAAGCCTGGCTGACTTGGAACTATGTATACCACACTGGCCTGGTAACAAAGGGATCTACTTGCCACTGCCATCTAAGTGATGGGATTAAAGGTGTGCAACAGTACATCTGGCTTGAAATTTTAACAAAAGCTACTTTTAATGTTTTAGACATTTTAGACATAAAGACAATTATTTCTGTGCAACTTGAAGGTACTAGAAAATTTAGAATATAGAACAAAAGCAGAGCTTATACAATTCTTCAGGAACTAATGCCAAGATTAATCAGGTCACAAAATATCAAACACTGATTTCATTCCTAGGAAATGTCCAGAGCAGATCAACGTATACAGGGAATACTTGTGTTTACATGGGGTAAGGGAGAGGGATAAAGGACGAGAGGCATAAAACTATCACTGGATAGGAAACTTTTAAAGATTTTAATTACTATGTATACAGTGGTCTGCATGCATGTACACCTGCAGGCCAGAAGAGGGCACCAGATCTCAAAGATGGATGTGGCTGCTGGGACTTGAACTCAGGACCTCTGGAAGAGCAGTCAGTGCTCTTAACCTCTGAGCCATCTCTCCAACCCTAGGAAACATCTTTGGAAGGTGATGAAAACACTTTTAAAACTGGCTGAAGTAGGCAGTTAAGAGCACTGGCTGCTCTTGTAGAGGACCTGGGTTTGATCCCCAGCACCCACATGGTGGCTTACAACCTTCTGTGACTACAGTTCAAGGGGATCTCATGCCTTCTCCTAGCATGCGGGTATCAGATATGCACATGGTGTGCAGACATACATGCAGGTAAAATAACCATAAACATAAAATAAAATAGGCTGTGGTAAACTGGCATAGTATTTGCCTTGAATCCCAATACTCTCTGGGAGGCAAGAGGATCCCCATAGATTTAAGTAGAGCCTGGGGTACATAATGAGTTCAATACTAACCTGCACTACATGGTAAGACAATCTCAAAAAAAGAAAAGGGTTTGCAATTAAAAAAATAAAGGGGCAGGCTGGAGACATGATGGCTCAGGGATTAAGAGCCATTGGCTGCTCTTCTACAGATCCTGAGTTCAATTCCCAACAACCGCATGGTGGCTCAAAACCATCTCTGATGAGATCTGACTCCCTCTTCTGGCCTGCTGGCATACAACAGGTGGAACACTATCATTGAATAGGAAATATATAAATCTTTTTTTTAAAAAAAAAAAGGTCAAAGGTAAGCTTATAAAAACACTAGAGGAGGCTATAGGCAGTACTGGCTCTCTCATGTGATGGGGAAGTTCAGCCAATCACATTTGGCTAGGGCGTGGCCTCCT